>CM022302.1:499002469-499373475 GCA_011799875.1 Thinopyrum elongatum | reverse complement strand
GTATCACCCTCATTGAATTCCCACTCGATGTATCCGTCAAGGTGAACTAGGAGGAATCACCCTCACTGGGTCCACACTTGAGGTGTTGTACGACAGCGTCGTTATCGGAAGCGGTGAAGGAGGAATCACCCTCGATGACCATGACCGAATAACTACTCTACAGAGTTAACATCAGAAGTGCTACATGAGGTTTCACCCTCGACACTCGATAGTAACGCTGCAGTGTCGTTACAACTAAGGGGGGTGATGTGCGGTGTCGGGTCCTGGTCTTCAATCCCATTGATCGGGTCTTCTGACGATCCAGCGCGGCAGTCGGGATAAGTGGGGTCACTGATAGGTCTCTACCCAGCCTAGACTAAACAGTTTAGGATATGTAGGTAATTATTAACAGTAGGTTACAATGAACAGGCTATGCATCAGAATAGGTAAAGCAGCAGCAGCAGTAATTCTAATGCAAGCATGAGAAAATAGAATGGGCGATATCGGGATGATCAAAAGGGGGGCTTGCCTGGTTGCTCGGCGGCAAGGGCAAGGTCGTCTATGGTGTCTTCGGGATCCGGAGCTGCGTCGGTCTCGGGGACGACGTCGGTGTCGGGGTCTAACGAGAGAGAAGAGGGGGAGGAAACAGTATAAATTCACAGCAAACCATGAGCAACGCAAAGTACGGCATGACAATATGCAGTGCCGGGTGTGTTCTAACGTGTGGTTGCACGTCACCGAGGAAGGAGGAATCCATCCGGGAATGTTTTCCCGGTTCCGGACATTTATCAGACAGATGACCGGAGAGGAACGGTTGCATGTTCGGATAGCTAGGGACGTGTGGCGGGCGAACGGACCGCGTATTTAGATTCGTCTCGTCGTTCTGAGCAACTTTCATGTACAAAGTATTTTCATCTGAGCTACGGATTATTTTATATGATTTTCTAAAGTTTTTATTAATTTCTGGAATTTAATTAATTATTTAAATTAACATTATCCGAAACAGTGTCTTGCTGACGTCAGCATGACGTCAGCATGACGTCAGGACCAGTGGGTCCCACCTGTCATAGGCTGTTAGGTTAATTAGTGATTAACTAATTAATTTACTGTTTAATTAACACTAACTACTTAATTAGATTAACCTAATCAGGATTAATTAACTTAATTAATTAATTAATTAGTTTAATTATTTTTATTTTTATTATTATTATTTATTTTTTTTAATTCGTTCTGGGCCGTGGGCCCCTATGTCAGTGGGCTGGGCGGACATCGTCCGCGGACGTGGCACGTCTGGGCGCGGACATGTCCGGAGGTGCCCATTTGGGAACGGACATGTCCGGTGCCCAAATGGCACGCGGGGCGCAGACGGGGGGGGGGGGGGGCGGGGGGGGGCGGACGGACGAGGGCAAACGGGGGGGCGCTGGCACGGCGCGGCGGAGGAGAGGACGACGGGACGGCGACGGCGCGCGTGGGGGGGGGCCGGTGCGGGCGCGCATAAGCAAGGAGAGGCGTGCGGGGAGGCACTCAGGGGAGAGGGGGGGGCAGGGCGAGCGACGTGTAGTGGCAACACGGCGCCGGGGGAGGTGCGAGCGCACGCGGTTGTGAGGGCAAGGGGCGTCCGTGCGAGGGGGCGAGCAGCGGAGGCCGAGGGGAGGCTGTGGCGGCCGGTGGTGCGAGGTGCGTGCGCCAGCGCGGGTGGCGGGACGACGGCCAGGCGCGCGAGCGCGCGAGTGGTGGCACGGGGGCGGGGGGGGGAGGAGACAGAGGGAGGCAGCGCCAGGGCTCACCCCCGTTGTAGATGTGCGCCGGCGAGGCTCGGTGATGGCCGGCGATGGAGAGACGGGGACGGCGGCGTGCGACGGCGAAGGCCAAGGAGGAGCGCGCGGGGGGCCGGGGTAGACGGCGCGGTGCAGGAGGGGATGCAGGAGGCCGGGAGGACGGCGCGGCGACGTGACCCGCGGAGGAGGACGGAGGACGCGGGGCGGCGACCGGCGGCATCGGGGCCAGTTCCCCCCCCCCCGATCTGGATCAAGAGGAACGGAGAGAGGAGAGGGATTCGTTCGGGGGGGGGGGGGGTGGGGTGTCGGTGGGCTAGGGTTAACGGGAGTGAGGGGATAAGGGGATGGGGTGGGGGCCAGGGGGGAATGGGCCGGCCTGGTTGGTGGCCTGGTGGCCAGCTGGGCCACGGCCCAGTTGGTCCGGGGGGGGGGGGCTTTTCCTTTTTTTTTCTTTTCTTTATTCCTTTTTCTGTTTTGTCTTTTATTTAGTCCAAAAGACTTTGTAAAAATTGAGACTTGCTCCATTATTTACAGTGCATTATCTGTCACTGCTAGAAATTGGTTTGGGGTCCATATCTTTTTGTTTGGATTTTATTTAAATTGAAAAAGGATTGAATAGTGCTATGTTGCTGCTGTTTCTAGTTGTTCGAGTCCTTTTACAATTTCAACTAATGTTGCCATCATTTTTACAAATGCTATGGGAATATTTGCAACATGAGGCACATTTTGGTTTTCCAGTTTGAACAACTTTTATTTTCCACTTTCATTTAAATTTGGATTTTGAGTTAGAAGCTGAAATGCATTATGATGCAAATGATGATCAGACACTGTTAATCATGCTGACGTGGCATAATCAAAATGGGATTACTGTAGTTAACCACTGGGGGTGTTACAGCATGCGTGCGCAGCTTCCACTTTATTCTCCTAGAGATTAAGCTTGAGTAGGGACTAGTAACCATCTTAGACTCGAGATGAAAAGATCCCAAGGAGTATGCGGCCATGACTAAAATGCTCGAGAAGTAAGTTCAATCGATCGTTATCGCACCATATCGGCAACTTTGTTCATTTCCTGATATCAAGTAATTGTTTTCTTTGTCTGGCAGTGTTTGGAAAGAGTTCACCGCTAAAGCTCCGGGAGTGCCGAGGGAGCTCTGATTTACACACCCGAAAGTAAGTACTACTAGCTAGTTCCGCGCATCTCCCATTGATTCTAGCTAGTTTCATCAATACCATTTAGCATGCTTGCTTATCAGTTTGATTGACCTCTATTTCTTGTAAAGTGGTTGTGGCAGGAAGGCGGGACTGATTTTTGTGCATACTACATTTGCGAGTTCATCCACCACACGACCTGTGAGCGGGGCTACTCTGAAAAACAATATGAAGTGCGTAAGCAATAATATTCACAATTTTATTTTATTACCTTCATTTGTGTTGAGTTTCATTCATATATATGTATTGACCCCCTTCTTCAAATTAGATGTGGCAGATGCGGGATGAACTCCTACCACAAGATCGCATAAAAGCAATTCAAGAGGAATTGGCGGGATTCTTTCTTGACCACGTCATCAATAAAGCTGGAGAATACCATGTGGAACTTGACATCAGATGTTAGGGATTGTAAGAGATCTTATATTGTATATATGTAGCTAGTAGCGTCGAATAGATATACGAAAACTTGTGGTTCGACCAATCTCTCGGAGAAGGAGGAGGTCGATCACTTCTCTCTGTATATATATGTTCATGACGATCTTGTATACTTAATGGTTTCCTTCATTTCCTTACTAGCTAGCGTGTCGCGAGTTCTCTCTATACGTATAGTACGTAGCGTCAACCAAGCACGGAGATAAGAGAGGTCACTTCTCTCTATTACCTAGCTAACACAATATATGAAACCCCTAAACTAACCCTACAAAACCCCCAAAACCCCCAAAATCCCCCCTTTCAAAAAAAACAAAAACCCTAGCCCTTTTTGGTCCCGGTTGGTGCTACCAACCGGGACAAAAGGCCCTCCTGCCTGGGCAAGCCGCAGCGGCCACGTGGAGCCCCATCTGTCCCGGTTCGTAGGCGAACCAGGACTAAAGGTATTGGGCTTTAGTCCCGACCCTTTAGTCCCGGTTCCAGAACCGGGACAAATGGGCCTCTGGAACCGGGACAAATGGGCCTTTTTCTTCTAGTGGACATTGGTGCATTGTGTGTAGGTCACTTAGCTGTAAGCCAGATCCAACACATCCTCCCTTTGACAAAATGGCAAGTCTCCTGGCAGTCAAACCTTGCACCACCAGCTCAATGATGTTTGAGAAAAACCATTTTATTGTTGGGCATGTTCATGCCCTTTTTCGAACAAGAGGGAAATTCATTTATTAGGAATTCCCTCTGGAAAAAAATGAGCAAAAAAAATCACGCAAAGTACTTCTTGAAGAAGCGGCCATTTATAGGGGGCATTGGACGAACGCCCTCCTGATTAATGAGTTGATAGGCACCGCCATCATATACTTGTTCAACAATGAAGGGTCGTTCCCACTTTGGCTCAAATTTGCCTTTTCCCTTGCCGGTGAGGATGATAGGATGCCTTAAAGCAAGCACTAGATCACATTTTCTGAATACTCGTGGCTTGAAAAGTTTGTCATATGCCTTGTTCATGTTCTGTCGATAGAACTATAGATTTTGGAGGGCGTTGAGACGCCCTTCCTCAAGTGAGTCTAACTCTTCAAACGTGAGTCATATTTGTTCATCCTGTATAATCTCCTCGTGTATAGCAACTCAAAGTGCAAGAAGCTCCACCTCTAGAGGTAGGACGGCTTTAGTTCCAAACACAAGTGAATATGGTGTTGACTGAGTGGGCGTGCGGACTGTCACACGGTATGCCCATAATGCTTCAAAGAGACGGTCATGCCAGTCTCTCTTCTGATTTGTTATTGTCTTTTTTAGTATCTTAACAAGTGTTTTGTTAAAAGCTTCTGCTAGTCCATTTGCTTGTGGATAATACCCAGTGGAGTAGTTCAAGTGAATCTTATACTTGGCCGCGAATTTGAAGATCTTTTGTGACTTGAAAGCCAGGCCATTATCAGATGTTATGAGGTGAGGCACACCAAAGCGATAAATGATGTTATGCTACAGGAATCTAATGACATTTTCCGATTTAACTTCTCTTAATGGGATAGCCTAGGCCCACCTGAAAAAATAATATGTGATGGCTAAGATGAATTGATGCACCTTAGAAGAAGGAGGGTCAATAGAGCCTATCATGTCAATACCCCACGCATCGAATTGCCATGAAGGAACCATGGGGTGGGGTGGTGCAGGTGGTTTATGCTTGAAATCTCTATGCACCTGGCAATCATAGCAGGATCGTGATATTTTTATACAATTGGCCATCATGCCTGGCCAGTAGCTTCCTGAAAGCTTGATGCTATGATACATTCATGGGCCACATTGATGGCCTCCACATACGCCAGCATGCACTTCTTTTAGGGCGATATCGGCCTCACTTCTGGAGAGACAACGGATTGGTAGTTCATGCCCAAAAGAACTCCTATACAAAACACCTACTTTAAAGATGTAGGAAGGAAGTCGTCTTTGGAGTTGACGTCTTGAGACAGGGTCACTCGAAAGTGTCCCATGTTTAAAGTAGTCGAGGAAAGGCTTACGCCAATCTTCCTCACCAATCTCATTGGTTACCAGACTATTGACCTCATACTTCTCAGGCACAAGCTCTAACACTGCAGGTAAGAGCCATCTTTCTTCTATTCTAATGTCTGCTTTACCATCTGGCAAGACAAGGGACGAGGCCAATTTTGCAAGTGCATCTGCAGATGCATTTTTACTACGTGGTACATGGTCAATTTGAATGTATTCAAACCTTTCCATGAGCTTCTGGGTAGCTTCACAATATGGTACTAACTCGGGTTTACGAACCTCGTATATGCCATTAACCTATCTCACAATTAACTGTGAATTCCCATATGCATGGAGGATGCGCACATCCATCAAAAGTGCAAGAAAGAGGCCAAAGATGAGAGAGTCATACTCGACTTCGTTATTTGAGCATTCTTCTTTCAGTAATGAGAAAGAATGATAACATATCTCACCCTGGGGATTCTTAAAGACTAACCCTGCACCCGCTCTTCTTTTGGGGGCGCCATCGGGGTCATACTCAGCTCGGGAAGCCCCATGAAGGAACAACTCCCAAGGAGCCTCTGTACTCACAATGAATACTTCCTCATCTGGGAGGTCGGTAACTAATGGTGAGTCCTCTGGTAAAGGGTGGGCTGCGAGAAAATCAACTAACGCTTGACCCTTAACTGCCTTTTGAGGGACCTATGTGATATCATGCTCTATCATGAGTAATGCCCATTTACCTATCCTCCCAGCAAGAACGGGCTGGTTAAGCACATGCTTTATAGGGTCTGCTCTTGCAACGAGTCGCACACCATGTGCTAGGAGATAGTGTCCTAGCTTCTTGAGAGAAAATATCAAGGCTACACATAGCTTCTCAATAGCGGAATAGTTGCATTCAGCCCCTACCATGGTGCGACTAAGATAATAGCATGCCACCTCTTTTCCTTCATCATTCTACTGAGCAAGGAGAGCTCCAATAGAGACAGGTTGCACTACAATGTAAAGTATGAGGGGATGGCCCTGAATGGGCTCCATAAAGACTGGGGGTTTAACAAATATTTCTTGATGCTATCAAAGGCATATTGACATTGTTCATCCCACACAAACGGTGCTCCTTTCTTGTTGAGCTTTCAGAATGGTTGAATGCACCCTGAGAGATTAGAGATAAAGTGCCTTATGTACGCTAACTTACCCTGTAAAGACTTCAGCTTAGTCAAATTATGTGGTGCTGGCATATCAAGGATAGCCTTTATGCTCTTTGGTTGAATTTCAATTCCACGATGGTGGACGATAAAACCTATGAACCACCCGACTTTACAGCAAAAGCGCACTTTAGTGGGTTCATTTTAAGCTGATATTTGCGTAATCTCTCAAACACCACACGAAGATGTTCCTGGTGATGCTCCCTCTCCTGGGATTTGACAACCAAGTCATCAATGTAACATTCTACCAAATAATGGATAAGGTCACCAAAAATGACCCTCATGGCTCGCTGATATGTGGCACCTGCATTTTTTAAGCCAAATGGCATAACTATATAATAGTATTTCCCTTTTGGAGTTCTGAACATTGTGTCGATGGTGTCCTTCTCATCCATCTTGATCTGGTTATAACCTGAAAAACCATCCATAAAGGAAACCACACCATAACCTGTGACAGAATCAACTACCATTTCGGTCATGGGAGTAGGAAAATCATCTTTTGGGAAAGTGCGATTCACATCACGGAAATCTACACAGATCCTAACTTGCCCATTCTTTTTCATTACCGGGACAATATTAGCAAGCCTTCGAGGATATTGCACCTCTTTTATGAACTCGGCCTTAATAAGCTTGTCTACTTCTGTGATGATATCATCCTCCACTTCCGGCCTGAAACGACGCGGTGGTTGCTTGATGGGCCTATATTGAGGGTCTATTGCTAACTTATGAGTAGCGACATTCAGGTCTAGACCTAGCATTTCCTTATAGGACCATGCGAAACAGTCCATGTAATCCCTTAAGAAATTCCTATAATCTTCACGTTCCTCAAGTGTGAGGGTGGCGCTAACGCAGGTGGGGCGAGGATCATCCTCTCTCCCAAGATTAATTTCTACAAGCTCATCAATAGTTTGTTGCACTCCATCCTCAAGCTGCGGTGGAGCAGGAGCAGGATTAAGAACCTCTCCATGGTGAACTATCATCGCTTGATGCATTCTAGCAAGGAGGTATTGCTCATCATGCTAGAGTTCCTGGGTATCAGAAGTACCACAGAAGGAATATGGTTCAGAGGAAACTTCACACAATTGCACCAAGTCCTCCTCATCGGATGTAACTTCTTCAATATCTTCCTGCCCCCAATCATGGAGTACATGCGTTACATTACACAAAACATGATCATCAGAATCATACTCATCATCACTATCAGATAGGTCAAGAGGATGGTAACCAAGACTGTACCTGGGCTGGGACATGCGCCCTTTCCTGATGAGCCGCTCTGATCAACTCCACCATTCCTCACATATGCTCGGTGGTGCTGGCAGACGTCAATTTCTTCGCATCTTGATGCCAGCTTTTTCAAGCAAGGGGGCCATTTTTGGTTCAACCCTCATCGTGACCATGATTTCCTCCGGATCCGTTTCAACATCTGAAAAGTTTAGCAAGGCATCATAAGGTTGTGTTTGAAGTACTTTATAAAAGAGTGTCGGAAAATTATGCCCATGTGAGTCAGGGATGGCCCAGACTTCTACAGGCATTGCTACAGATGTATGCAATGAGGAAGGTTGCATGAGCGAAGAATTTAGCGACACCATTTCTAATTTTGCCACCATCTTTTTCACTTTCCCTTCCTGTTGAGTTGGGGGAGTAGAAGTAACCTCCTCATCAGTGGGCTGTGTGGAAGTAGCCTCAGCTCGATGTGCTGGCGGAGTCGCTGAAGTGGGGCCACCAGGGCCCTCATTAATTGTCTGCTATAAGACACTTATTACTATGAAGATTGTATTCAAATAATGCAGAAGAGTTTGTTTCTCCTCCATGCTTAACATAAGAGGCTCCTTGATGTGGCTTGAACTATGTCGGTATTTCCGCAAAGAGGAAGGGATGATGCAGCACAACTATGGTAGGTATTTCCCTCAGTGATGAGACCAAGGTTATCGAACCAGTAGGAGAACCACGCAACACTACGTGAACGGTACCTGCACACAAAGAACAAATACTTGCAACCTGACGTAAAAGAGGGGTTGTCAATCCCTCCCGGGTAAAGAGATAGATAAATTTGTAGTAGATCGGATAAATAGATCTCGTGGTAATGCGAGATAAAATAGATAACAATAAATTACAGCAAGATATTTTTGGGTTTTTGGATTAATAGATCAGAAAATAAAAGATGCAAATAAATAAAAAGGCAAATAGCAATATAGATCTGAAAGTATATGATGGAAAAATAGACCTGGGGGTCTTAGATTTCACTAGTGGCTTCTCTCGAGAAAAATAGCATACGGTGGGTAAACAAATTACTGTTGGGCAATTGATAGAACTTCAAATAATTATGATGATATCCAGGCAATGATCATTATATAGGCTTCACATCCAAGATTAGTAGACCGACTCCTGCCTGCATCTACTACTACTACTCCACACATCGACCGCTATCCAGCAAGCATCTAGTGTATTAAGTTCATGGAAAAACAAAGTAATGCAATAAGAATGATGACATGATGTAGACAAGATCTATTCATGTAGGAATAGACCCCCATCTTGTTATCCTTAATAGCAGCGATACATACATGTCATTTCCCCTTCTGTCACTGGGATTGAGCACCGTAAGATCGAACCCATCACAAAGCACCTCTTCCCATGGCAAGAAAAATCGATCTAGTTGGCCTAACTAAACCAAAGATTCGAAGAAGAAATACGAGGCTATAAGTAATCATGCATATAAGAGATCAAGAGACTCAAATAACTTTCATGGATAAAAACATATATCTGATCATAAACTCAAAGTTCATCGGATCCCAACAAACACACCGCAAAAAGAGTTACATCAAATAGATCTCCAAGAGACCATTGTATTGAGAATCAAAAGAGAGAGAGGAAGCCATCTAGCTACTAACTACGGACCCGTAGGTCTTCAATGAAATACTCACGCATCATCGGAGAGGCACCAATGAGGATGATGAACCCCTCTGTGATGGTGTCTAGATTGGATCTATCGTTTCTGGAACTTGCGATGGTTGGAATTGTATTTCGTCGACTCTCCTAGGGTTTCTGGAATATTGGGGTATTTATAGAGCAAAGAGGCGGTGCGAGAGGCCACCGAGGTGGGCACAACCCACCAGGGCGCGCCTGGGCCCCCAGGCGCGCCCAGGTGGGTTGTGCCCCCCTCGGGGCACCCCTCTGGTACTTCCTTGGCCCAACTTGTGTCTTCTGGTCCAGAAAAAATCACAAAAAAGTTTTGCTGCCTTTGGACTCCGTTTGGTATTGATTTTCTGCGAAGTAAAAAACAAGCAGAAAACAACAACTGGCACTAGGCACTATGTCAATAGGTTAGTCCCAAAAAATGATATAAAGTTGCTATAAACTGATTGTAAAACATCGAAGATTGATTATATAATAGCATGGAACAATAAAAAATTATAGATACGTTGGAGACGTATCAGCATCCCCAAGCTTAATTACTGCTCGTCCTCGAGTAGGTAAATGATAAAAACAGAATTTTTTATGTGGAATGCTGCCTAACATGTTCATCACATAATCTTTTCTTTGTAGCATGGAGATTTGGACTTTTATATGATTCAAAGCAATAGTCTAGTTTTGACATGAAGATTTCAATACTCAAGCATATCAACAAGCAACCATGTCTTTCAAAATATCAACACTAAAGCAAGTTATCCCTAGCCCATTATGCTCAATCATTGATACATTCATGAAACACACTCGCATATTAGCTACACCCAATGCTCAAGTACGATCATAGTGCCCCTTAGTTGGTACTTTATAAGAGAAGATGGAGACTCAAAAATAAAAATTGCATAAAGTAAATAGAAAGGCCCTTCGCAGAGGGAAGTAGGGATTTGTAGAGGTGCCGGAGCTCAAAGCGAAAAAGATAGAGATAAAAATATTTTGGGTGGCATGCCTTTCCTGTCAACGAAAATGATCAAATAGTTCCCAATACTTTCCATGCTAGATATATCATAGCCGGTTCCCAAACAGAAAATAAACTTTATTCCTTTTTCTACCATACTTTCACATTCCACGGCTAACCGAATCCACGGGTGCCGTCCATACCAACACTTTCCAAGGAATTTATTATTTGACAACATAAAGTAAATTCATTTTTCATTTCGGGACTGGGCATCCCTAATACCTTTGCCGTACTCTCGTGCAATGACAAGTGACTAAACACTCATCTTGAGAATAACACATCTAGCATGGAAAAATATCAGCCACCCCCTATCGTTTATTGAGCGGTACGAGCACACAAAAGAGAAATTTATTTTGAAAATTAGAGATGACACGTACAAATTTGCTTAGAACGACACGGAAATACCGCATATAGGTAGGTATAGTGGACTCATATGGCAAAACTGGTTTAAGGATTTTGGATGCACAAGTAGTGATCATACTTAGTGCAAATGAAGGCTAGCAAAAGATTGAGAAGCATCCAACCAAGAAACGAAAAATCTCATAAGCGAGCATTAAGCATAACTAACACCGAATAATGCACCATAAGTAGGATGTAATTTCATTGCATAACTATTGACTTTCGTGCTTGCATAGGGAATCACAAACCTTAACACCAATATTCTTACTAAACCATAATTACTCACCAACATGACTCACATATTATATCATCATATCGCAAAACTATTACAAGGAATCAAGTTTATTTTGTCCAATGATCTTCATGAAACTTTTTATTATATCCCTCTTGAATATCTATCAATTTGGGACTAGTTTAATGTGTTGCTTTTGATAACTCAAACAAATCTAAGTGAAGAACATGAGCATAAATTTTTTTCTTCTCTCAAAAATAATATAAGTGAAGCATGAGAGAATTTCTTCAAAATTACTACTCTCAAATAAATCTAAGTGAAGCATGAGAGCATTTCTTCAATAATATTAAAGCACACCGTGCTCAAAAAGATATAAGTGAAGCACTAGAGCAATTTCCATAGCTCATAAAGATTTAAGTGAAGCATAGAGAGCAATTCTAACAAATCATAGCATAATTTTGACTCTCTCAAATAGGTGTGTCCAGCAAGGATACTTGACTAAGAATAAAAAGTAAAACAAGCAAAGACTCAAATCATACAAGACGCTCCAAGCAAAACTCATTATATGTGACGAATAAAAATATAGCTCCAAGTGAAATACCGATGGTCGTTAGAATAAAGAGGGGATGCCACTCGGGCATCCCTAAGCTTAGTTGCTTGCTTCTCTTTTAGATAATAGCTTGGGATGCCATGGGCATCCCCAAGCTTAGGCTCTTCTTACTCCTTATTCCTTCATCCATCGTGATCTCACCCAAAACTGGAAAACTTCAATCACACGAAACTCAACAAAACCTTCGTGAGATCCGTTAGTATAAGAAAACTAATCTTTACTTTAAGTAATATAGAAAATGCATTAATTTTATTTTTGCATTATATCTACTGTATTCTAACTTTACCATGGCTTATAACCTCCAATACAAACCATAGATTCATCAAAATAAGCACACAATGAAAAGAAAACAGAATCTGTCAAAAACACAACAGTCTGTAATGATACGAATTGATCTCATAATTATATAACTCCAAAAATTCTGAAATATTAGGAAAACGTACGAAATTTGTATATAAATCTTGTGTAAAAAAGTCAGAATTTTTAGTCGCTTATGTGAGTTTCTAAAATTGTTTTACTGTATGAAAAAGTTTCTGTTTTCCAACAAGATCAAAGCAACTATCACCCAACATGATCCCAAAGGCTTTGCTTGGCACTAACACTAATTAAAACATAAAAAACACAATCATAACAGTAGCATAATTGTGCAAACATACAAGAACATAAAGAAAAAGACAAAAATAAATTTTATTCATTGGGTTGCCTCCCAACAAGCGCTATCGTTTTATGCCCCTAGCTAGGCATAACGCAAAGATCTAAGTGTTGTCATCCTTATTTCTGGATCCGTAAGATGCCCTCATGATTGATTCATATGGTGGCTTAATTCTTGTTCTAGGGACGTGTTCCATATCCTTTCTCAAAGGAAATTGGAATTTGATGTTCCCTTCTTTCATATAAATCACGGCACCTATAGTGCGTAAAAACGGTCTACCAAGAATAATTGGGCAAGACGGATTGCAATCAATATCAAGAACAATAAAGTCTATGGGCACATAATTCCTATTTGCTAGGATAAGAACATCATTAATTCTTCCCATAGGCTTTTTAATAGTAGAATCAGCCAAGTGCAAATTTAAAGAACATTCTTCAATACCGGTAAGACCAAGCACATCACATAAGGATTTCGGAATTGTAGAAACACTAGCACCCAAGTCGCATAAAGAAAAACACTCATAATTTTTAATCTTGACTTTCATAGTAGGTTCCCATTCATCGTGTAATTTTCTAGGAATTGAAATCTCTAATTCCAACGTTTCTTCCAAAGATTTCATCATAGCATCAACGATATGTTTAGTAAAAGCTTTATTTTGTTCATAAGTATGGGGTGAATTTATCATGGATTGCAACAAAGAAATACAATCAATCAAAGAGCAATTATCATAATTAAAGTCTTTGTATTCCAAAAGAGTGTGCACATCACTAGTTAATGTTTTGACCTCTCCAAACCCACTTTTATTAATTTTCTCAACAAGATTTTCACCCTCCAAATTATCGGGACGCCTTCTAGCTAAAGTTGACTCTTCTTTAGTCCCTTTATCATCAATCTTAATTTTACTAAACAAGGAATCAATAGAAGAAACACCAATCACTTTAAGATCTTCATCATTTTTATGAAAGCAATCGCTAGAAAACGCTTTTTCTAAAAATTCTCTTTTAGCTCTAAGCATAGCGGTTCTTTTCTTACTTTCATCCATAGAAACATATAAAGCTTTAATTTATTCCTCAACCTTAGGCACAAAAATTTTCATCTTGAGATTTTCTACATCGTGAGAAATTCTATCAATTCTTCTAGACATATCATCAATTTTACTCAACTTTTCTTCTATCATAGTATTAAAATTCTTTTGAGCATTGATAAATTCTTTAATATTATTCTCAAGATCAGAGGTGTTCCTATTATTATTATAATAAGGATTACCATAGGAATTACCATAATTATTAGAGAAATTTCTCGGAAAAGGTCTAGGATTAAAATTACCTCTATAAGCATTGTTATTAAAATTGTTTCGGGAGACAAAATTCACGTCTACGGCATCACTATTTTGCTCAATCAAAGTAGACAAAGGCACATCATTAAGATCAATAGGAGCATTTTTATTGGAAACCAACTTCATAAGAGCATCAACTTTTTCACTCAAAGAATTTATTTCTTCTATCGAATTAACCTTTTTACTAGTAGGAGCTCTTTCGGTATGCCATTGTGAATAATTTGCCATAATATTATCAAGCAATTTAGTAGCTTCACCCAATGTAATCTCCATAAAAGTACCACCCGCGGCGGAATCTAAAAGATTTCTAGAAACAAAATTCAATCCCGCATAAAAAATTTGTATGATCATCCAAAGATATAAACCATGAGTAGGACAATTTCTTAGCATCAATTTCATTCTTTCCCAAGATTGCGCAACATGTTCATGCTCAAGTTGCTTAAAATTCATGATTTGCATCCTAAGAAAAATAATTTTCGCAGGAGGAAAATACTTAGTAATAAAAGCATCTTTGCACTTATCCCAAGAATTGATACTATTGCGAGGCAAAGAAGAAAACCAAATTTTTGCACGATCTTGCAACGAAAACGGGAATAATTTCAACTTCACAATATCATTGTCCACATCTTCTTTCTTTTGCATATCGCACAACTTTCAGCAAAGCGGCATTAATAACATCTTTCAGTACTAGAAAATTGATCTTTCATAACAAGATTCAGCAAAGCGGCATTAATATCACAAGACTCCGCACTAGTGGCGGGAGGAGCAATCGGAGTTCTAATAAAATCATTGTTGTTGGTGTTAGAGAAATCACACAACTTGGTGTTCTCTTGAGTCATCGTGACTACGCAACAAGATTGCACTCAAAAACAGATCTGACGAGCAAACGGTGAACGAAAAAGAGGGCGAATAAAACGGCAAATTTTTGTGAAGTGGGGGAGATGAAAACGAGAGGCAAATGGCAAATAATGTAAATTGCAAGGAGATGAGATTTGTGATTAGGAACCTGGTAGATGTTGATGATGTCTCCCCGGCAACGGCGCCAGAAATGGCTAGTTGACGGGAGACTATCTTGACTTGATCCTCCCCGACAACGGTGCCAGAAATTCATTTTGATGCGGCTTGAACTACATCGGTATTTCCCCAAAGAGGAAGGGATGATGCAGCACAGCTACGGTAGGTATTTCCCTTAGTGATGAGACCAAGGTTATCGAACCAGTAGGAGAACCACGCAACACTACATGAACGGCACCTGCACACAAAGAACAAATACTTGCAACCCGACGTAAAAGAGGGGTTGTCAATCACTCCCGGGTAAAGAGATAGATAAATTTGTAGTAGATCGGATAAATAGATCTCGCGGTAACGCGAGATAAAATAAATAACAATAAATTGCAGCAAGATATTTTTGGGTTTTTGGATTAATAGATCTGAAAATAAAAGATGCAAATAAATAAAAAGGCAAATAGCAATATAGATCTGAAAGTATATGATGGAAAAATAGACCCGGGGGCCGTAGATTTCACTAGTGGCTTCTCTCGAGAAAAATAGCATACGGTGGGTAAACAAATTACTGTTGGGCAATTGATAGAACTTCAAATAATTATGACAATATCCAGGCAATGATCATTATATAGGCATCACGTCCAAGATTAGTAGACCGACTCGTGCCTGCATCTACTACTATTACTCCACACATCGACCACTATCCAGCATGCATCTAGTGTATTAACTTCATGGAAAAACGGAGTAATGCAATAAGAACGATGACATGATGTAGACAAGATCTATTCATGTAGGAATAGACCCCAACTTGTTATCCTTAATACTAACGATACATACGTGTCATTTCCCCTTCTGTCACTGGGATTGAGCACCGTAAGATCGAACCCATCACAAAGCACCTCTTCCCATGGCAAGAAAAATCGATCTAGTCGGCCTAACTAAACCAAAGATTCGAAGAAGAAATACGAGGCTATAAGTAATCATGCATATAAGAGATCAAGAGACTCAAATAACTTTCATGGATAAAAACATATATCTGATCATAAACTCAAAGTTCATCGGATCCCAACAAACACACCGCAAAAAGTGTTACATCAAATAGATCTCCAAGAGACCATTGTATTGAGAATCAAAAGAGAGAGAGGAAGCCATCTAGCTACTAACTACGGACCCGTAGGTCTGAAATGAACTACTCACGCATCATCGCAGAGGCACGAATGAGGATGATGAACCCCTCCGTGATGGTGTCTAGATTGGATCTGTGGTTTCTGGAACTTGCGGCGGCTGGAATTGTATTTTGTCGACTCTCCTAGGGTTTCTGGAATATTGGGGTATTTATAGAGCAAAGAGGCGGTGCGGGAGGCCATCAAGGTGGGCACAACCCACCAGGGCGCGCCTGGGCCCCCAGGCGTGCCCAGGTGGGTTGTGCCCCCCTCGGGGCATCCCTCTGGTACTTCCTTGGCCCAACTTGTGTCTTCTGGTCCAGAAAAAATCACCAAAAAGTTTCGCTACGTTTGTCTCTATTTGGTATTGATTTTCTGTGAAGTAAAAAACAAGCAAACAACAGCAACTGGCACTAGGCACTATGTCAATAGGTTAGTCCCAAAAAATGATATAAAGTTGATATAAAATGATTGTAAAACATCCAAGATTGATAATATAACAGCATGGAACAATCAAAAATTATAGATACGTTGGAGACATATCACTCCTATCAAGGACTCAGATTCTAACCTCGATGTTGGAGGTGCTGAAGAACATGAAGCCTTTATGTGCACCAATTCCAAAGATAAAGGTGTCTTTGATGGTGCTGGCTGGAGGTTCCAAGTCCAAAATGATGAACTATCCTCCCGTGCCGACTCCTGATGTGCACATTCACGACTCGTATTATACCTCGGTCGCCCTCTATCTCTACCTCCACATATCTGTGGGAATGCATTTCTCCTTGAAGAGGATGTGCATGGCGTGATTAAAATTCCATCTCGGATGATGATGGGGCTGTTGTTGGCGTTACAAGGACATCCATTGCTAGGGTGGAACGGTCCAACTGTCCTCTTGCCCCCACGCTTGCACTACAACAGGAACCCCCCTATAGCAACGCATTTTTTCGTATCTAGAAGTCCATATATCCGTTGTTAGTGTCTTTACCAACGGTTTAGGATGCGTTGCCTTATTCGGTGTTGCTAGCGCATAATGCAACGCTTATATTATCGTTGGTAAAAGGGACCGTTGCAAGAATACAACACATAAAACAGACTCGTGCAACACTTCTATGCGTTTTCTATGCGTTGGTGATTATTGTATAGGGAACAAAATCCCAGGGCTTCGCAACGAAGGATTTGCAACGCTTCAAGTGTTGGTTCATTTATAATGTGAATAATATTATTTTTTATACATATTGCCAGGAATTAAATTAGTGCTTCACATAATGGTGATAACTATGAATTTCCGGTAAAGAAAAACAAGAGAATATACTCGCGGGAGGAAAATCATATATTAGATAAAATTGTTGGATTATAATAGGGGATATTACACAAGGAAAATCATCCAAATGGATATACAATCTAAATGTTTTCTTGACTTAAATTGAAAGCATCCATCAACATCCCTACAACTTAATTAAAACACAATCGACGAACATCATCCAACAGGAACATGATCCCTACAGCTTAACTAAAACTGAAACCATCCGTCTTCATCATCATGAACATGAACATCATCATCATTGTAGTATACTTGCCACACACACCCATAGGATCGTCCATTTATCTTTTGAATCTACAAACAGAAAAACAAAATGAACTGTTAACACACAATGCATTGACATGATGCAAGTACTGATAGAGGCAGGATATTAGTCACTTACAAAGGTTGACATGCACAACCAAATTTGCACTACCAAGAGTTGCAGTTTTTGCGACTCTGTACCCAATCTTCAGTTTTCACAAGTGCCATCTCAACATGCACTACCCAGAATTCATTAGTAATTTCAGCACCATCAAGTTCAAATTTAGGATCACAACTTACAACTGTAGCAAGAGCTACGTTTCTGTTATGATTTTTTAGGCTCGTTAAAAATACTTTTTTTCCTGCCTGTTAGAGAAAATAAAAGTTACCATAGGCAGAATCATGTCAAGCAAAATAATTAATAGAAACATGACATATAACACAAAATGTTGAGAGGCCGAGACATGTCGTGTTTGCATCTTTTCCTCTACTTTATGGTTATGAATACATTCTTCTACATGTTAATCTCATGATGTGCAACATCTATGAAATTCTATGAAGCCTTTCACTACAAACAAAGTAGTTTTGGTGATGAACGCTTCAAATAATTAAACTTCATATGATACCTTCAATGTAGAACACAAAGATAGACATTTTTATTCGAGTAGCAGTATGGTATGATAAACTGCATAATTCTGAGGCACCTACTGGAAGATAGAGAAGCAGTGTGTTTGACCATTAATCAAGTAACAAAATATTACTATATCAATACCTGGGACATATTAAGCCAAAAGATAAATTAAATTTACCAAATTAGTACAAATAAAACATATTAGACAATAAAAAGAAGCTTTGAAGCATAAGATCCATCATAAATGAGGTACTCCCAGTACCGACCCAATGTTTTTTGCATGCATTGCAGCGAGGACAGCAGGGCGGATCAAGCATTAGTTCATATTTACCACCAACTCCTAAGAAAATAGCTAGTATATATCCAGATCAAACTCTAACTAGCACATCTGAGCAGATAAATCAAAGGCAGTGACACTATTAAGAAAAGGAGAAGACATAGCAAAGAAAACAAGACTGTAGTATGTTCGAACAAATAATTAGGATGTCTTGTTTGTAGACTACAAATACAAATCAGATAGAGATACGGTGATATATTTAATTGGAAGTTGCAGGCATCCAAAAAATAATATTGAATATGGTCTAATAATTGAAGGACACTATAGATGAACCGTGCCTATTAAAGTGATATTGAAACAATTGACATTATTTTTCTTTTTCTTTTTGCAATCCATCAGTACATGACCTCATGATGAATCAGAAACATGGAAGTATTTATAAAGTGGCCATAGGCTACAAATTTACTTCTCTTTTCCCCATGGTGTGTATTCTTCGTTGTAAATAAAAAAGACATAAGAGAATAAAGGAGTGACACTACGGATGTAGGCAAGCATAGTATAAAGAGGAAGCACGAACCACAAAAGAAGTGTCTAGAATTTGGTAAACCAGCAGACAGAACCATGTAGGTATATGTTGTTAATAATAGAAGAAAGGGACATCAATCAAATTCCAAAAGCCAAGTGAATAAATGGAAAACACCCATGGTTTTGTATTCCTGGAACACAATCTAGTTCAGTTATCTTTAAAAAAATACAGAAGTCGGATAGGTTGTAATAGGTGTGGAATTTTATCTAACATGTCACTTGACTAAATAAGTACTACTTGTCTCAGCGTAGTTTTATAAGATTTGTTTCCCTTCTACTGTATTTAGGGGTTACGCAGTAAACAATTTCTGTTCATAAATCATAAGTAAATCGCAAGATCTGCTTGCATAAAAAAATTGATATGACATTCAGCTCACATAAACATCTTTTTAAATGGCAAGCATAGCTCATGGTAGATGTACTCAATAATATTTTTCAGAGTTTTGTGACAAGCAGCAGTGATTGATCACCAGATTACCTTCCTTTCGATCTTGAACTCCAACTGTAGTGGGGAGAAAGCCTTATGCAGCTGAGTGCTAATGTCACCAGATGTTGATGGATGATAATGCGGAGAACTGTGGATCAGAAGCCCTCAGATCCAACAAGTACTCACCTTTGCCATGCTCTGCACCGATGTCCTTCTCCCACAGCGTCGTGGCAGCCTAGTCGACCAAGCTGCGTAAAGTTGTCAAGCTGTTCCTCAGTTTGTAGTAGCAGAGAGCATAGAGATCTAAATGGTCTTTTAAGTGAATGAAATATATAAAAAAGTTACTGAACTGTGCCTCAAATAAAAGAGGGGGAAAGTTTTGGGGTCATGTCCATTGCAACATATTCAGTGCTTGAGTGCGATTGCATTTCTCTGCACCGAGTGGAGGTAATTATTACTTAGTAGAGAAATTTGATTTGTAACTTGCTCTGAAGTCTCGAAAAGAAATATGACCATACGACGGAGTGACTGATCAGGCCTACAACATAAGCAAGTGGCACCATTAGCAGAAAGTGGAACTTTGAATTGTCATCATCAACCACGGGACTAACACAAGCAGCCTTATTATACAAAATCAGTCAACCACATAATCAAGCAACCAATGATTGCACAATCAAATTTCACTTCCATGGGCTCGTGACAGGGTCCTATAAGCCATAACTGAAATCAATTGAATCACAACAAGAGGCTTCAGCTAGAAGCTCCCCTCCGCACAAACCATCTATAATTCAACTTGTCCGTCATTATCAGGGACTGGCAAGTCGTAACTAGCAATCCCCAACAATACTGAAGTCAAGCAGAGCAAGATGGGGAAAATAAAATTGGGAGAAGA
This sequence comes from Thinopyrum elongatum, assembly GCA_011799875.1. Lineage (NCBI taxonomy): Eukaryota > Viridiplantae > Streptophyta > Magnoliopsida > Poales > Poaceae > Thinopyrum > Thinopyrum elongatum. The sequence goes on along the minus strand of CM022302.1, from coordinate 499,353,206 downwards.
GAAGCGGTCCGGCTCACCATGGCAGCGCGATCGCGAGGGTGGTTGCAGCGGTAACTCTGCCCGTAGCTGCAGGCCCTCGTGCGGAGGTAGTAGACGTAGTTGGTCGCAGGAAAGCGGTGACGAGGGGCGGCGCGCCGGGAAGCAGGGACGCAGGGGAGCGTTGACTAGGGACGGTGCACTGGGATGGAGTATCGCAGGAGGAGTGGTGAGGGGCGGCCTTCCTCGGCGGAGGATCGCAGGGGAGTGGTGAGGGGCGGCGCTCCGGGATGCAGGTAGGTCGAGGGGCGGCGGCCGGCGTGGGAGCCTATAGGATCGAGAGGAGGAATAGGGAGGCTGGGAAAGGTAATGACCTAGATTTTTTTTTTGAGGTGACCTAGATTAATCGTGAAAACCAACTTGGGCCGGGCTAGGCAAGAGGCTGGGTTAGTACGTTGGGCTCTTTACTTGGAGTTGTGGAGCACACATCTACAACGCATATGCTACAATGCTTATTATCCGTATCTATTGTGAATTTTGCAACATGCACTCAAAACGTTGTAGAATATGTGTTGCTTTATAGGGGGTTTCCTTGTAGTGTTGGAAGGAAATACTTGCCATCCGGATGATGAACTTTCTGAACTGTATAGGGATTAAGATTCCCAACAATCCTTGGTTGCTCCCTCTTGTTATCAGCAAACTTAATGCACTGGTGAAGAGTTGAAGGGATTACTTGACACTTGTGTATCCATGGTCTACCCAATAAGGCAGAGTAGGAGGTAACAAATTCGATCACAAAGAACTTGACTTTGAAGCTGAACATAGCAGGTATGCGTTTCAAATGAGCAATGCTATTATACTCCACTTCATCATCTTTAGTTTGCTTACTAGGAGCAGAAAGTTGATGCTCTTGAGCGGGAGTTTCAGGCTGTTGCAACACTTTGGCCCTCTCAACTCTATGTTGTCGCGATCTTACCGGTTCGGCAGTTCTTTACAGCCACACAAATTCATATTAACCTCTTCTATATCCAAGGTTTCGCGCTCTTCTGGGGTAAGAGCGATTTCTGATTCTGACTCGTCCTCAACACTAACAACGTTGCATGGTGTGACATCTGAGGTCATGGTGTGGTCGCCATTAGGCTCTTCCGATTCTTTTTCTCCTACCTTCTCCCAGTGCCTTGGAAAGTACTGGCCTAATGTTGGCGAGTAAGCATCACACGGAGAAAAGGTTCATCACATTCAGACTCAAGTACAAATTGAGGTGGCATGCGTCATTGGCTTGGGTTGAACCTCCTTGTATAAACATGAGCTGGCCTCGAAGGAGACCTCCTAACGGGGGCCAGAGAAGGCACACATCATGGTTGGTAATTTTCACTTATGGGTTGCCTTCGGCGTACCACCTCCCAGGGTTGGCAACTCATGTCGGGCCTTACTTGTGTGAGGCCCAACCTCTGAAACTGATGCTCTACTTCAAAAATGGGTACCCAATACTCTTGTGCTGTGGGACTTATGGCGATTCATCATTTTTTACTGACACCATGTTTGTTGCATGATAGTTTGGATTCACTGCTTCAGGCTTCAAGGCCAGCCTATTTTTGTCAACAGCTCTTTGCAGCCATTCTTTGAAAGCAATGCAATCTTCAATTACATGCCCAACGTACCTATGGTATGGGCAATAAAGAGGGTTGTCAGTCGTAGCCACCTGTTCAGGCCTAGTGGGATTAGGCAAATTTAGAAGGTATTGCTCATTCATCTATTCAAAGAGAATTTTCATGAGATCCCTACAGAATACATATTGTTTATTGAGGAGGTCTCTGATGTTAGGGCGCCCAACCGGCCTTTGCCTCTTGTTTCTTGGACCCAACACTGGTATTGTATTGGTCACATTAGACACTGTTGAAGAGTTTGGCTTGTTACCATTACCCATAAGCTTGGTTGCCGAGTTGAACCTCCTTGTATTATCAATGGAGCATGCATTTTTATACATTTCCAAGATCTGTGGGACCTTTTCAAACTCTAACTTTGTGGCTGCAACTGCATCTCCAAGTGCACTGAATGTTTTGGGGTCACGCCTTGACACTCCAACAAGCTAGTGTTGTTGCATCCCATGAACGCACATTTGTATGGCATCCTCTAAGTGCATATCTGTCGCAAGGCGCACATAATTGTTACGAAAACGAACAATGTAATCTTCAATTTTCTCATCTCGCCTCTGCTTGATTTGTGATAGTTCCAAAATGGATATATCTTTTCTCATGCTAATGAAATGGGCCTTGAAGAGGTCCTTCATGGCTGTCCAATTGGGTACAGATCCAGTCGGGAGACTACTGTACCAGTGGAAGGCAGCCCCTGTCAAAGATGCTGAGAACTGATGTAGCAACAGTGATGATGCGTTTGCCTTGTCACCACAAACTGACTCAAAATATGCAAGATGCTCCATAGCATCCCCTGTCTCGTCAAACTGGCGGAACTTTGGTGGATGCCATCCAGCGGGGAATGGAACCTTATCATGCTACACATCGTATCGCTTGTCAAGCTCACACTCAGATATTTTCAGGGCTTGTTCAGCCACCAATTGCTTCATCCTTCTTTCAAAAATATTCTCGGTGATATCATGGTAGTCTCGTAGTGTCCCCACTATGGCATTAGCAGCACCTAGATTCAAAGGGTCAATCAACACACGCGATGCGTTAGAAGTGCTTGCCATGTGTCCTTGATTCCCTCTCACTGCTGGAGGAGCACTAGGCTGGAAAGAGGCCTCTAGTTCAGCAAATTAAGGATCACTATGTGGATGCATTGGTATTGGCACACGCATACCTACTGCTGTCAAGCTCGCCATCATGCTGAACAATTGATCTAGCCATGTTGCCATGTCATTTACCTTGCGGTCCAACAACCCAATGTCATTTGCTGCACCAGAACCAGATGCTCACAAGTGTGCTGCTATACCAACCTCACTTTGCTCCTGGGGTACTGCCAAATTATTGAGCGGAGGTTTACCTGCCAAACCATCAGTTACTTCATTTTCGCCAGCCATGTTTACAGGGGCAATGTCATCGCCCACAATAAAGTTTTTTTTTGCCTCTGATGCTAATGAAGGTGTCAATACAGAAAAATTGGGAGACCGAGAATGCATCTCAAGCGAGTCTATGGAGTCACCCCCCTCGAGCCCTCGCCGTATTCACTTTGTTGCTCATCGTCTGAAACTTCTGTACTACCTGGTACATGATGGCGAGCACTTAATTTCAAACATGTGCCTATTCCTAGACACGCGGCCATCCTTTCAAGAAGGAGTGGGTCACTTGGAAGACGTGAACTGATGTTCTTGTACGGGCAATCATAAGGTGTCCCTTTTCTTTTTGAGGATTGACTCCTCCAGGTTACAGGAAAACAAGGAACCGAAGTGATCCCTTCACCTGAACATATTTTCAGTTGCAACTTGGTTGAATGAGTTCGACCAAAGAAGGGCTTGGGATTTGGGAGAATTTCCTCTTCTGAAGAATATGTCAAGTCCTGCGTGATGGGAAGCGGTTCCCATTCCGAATCTAAATCTCCTCCAAAGACAACATCAACCACCCGACACATCGAAGTGTTGGCATCAAGCACTCCTTTACCTGAGCCCTCAGAAGGGGTCTCATAACATGTTGAAGTACTTATATCTGTGCCTCTAGGGCTCTGGACAACACCATCTTTCTGCTCATTTTCCCCAGAAGAATTCACTAAGGGCCCATTATTGTGACTAGTGGCAGAAGGCACATTTGATGCTTGAGGAACCAATGGAGGTGTCACCCCTTGCTCATGACATATCACATTTGTAACCAAAGTAGGTTCAGAAGGGGCATCTCTATGAACTCGTGGGGCCAAACAGCCAACTAGATAGTTTTGTCTTGGGTTTTGTTCAAGGTTTGATTCAACCCGAACACTCACCCTTCCATTGTTAGGATCGATCTGTCCATCGGCCGGTACACTGACTTGTACATGTCTCAAAACCATATTCTGAAGCTCTTCATACATTGCTTGGCGATTCCTTCTATGCCTTTCTCGCCTTTGTTGGTTCATGTTTGCCACATACTGTGCTCTTTGTCTCATTGGCGGGCGTTGCGGAACTGGTGCAACATGCTCCGCTGCTATCGCCTCACGCCTTGGGATCAATGCTTGAGTAGGGCCCTGAGCATGCCATAGAGATGTATACTGTCTCTGCGGAGGTGGATACTCAGGGCGACGTGGCCACTGGTTCCACCGGGGCTGATACTGACCTTGCCTCCATTGATATGCATAAGTTGGCGGATCTCTATGACGAGGTGCGAAAGTACGACGGTCATGCTGAGGATGAAGTATTGGAGGCCTCTCCCCGCCCCTTGAGTTTGAGGATCCGACCATGTCATTGGCTTGAAGTTGTATTTCAAGTCCATTCATCTGAGCTCTTAGTTGCTGGAGCTGTTGTTGCAATTCATCGGCGCTAGGTGCTTGCACCTCATTTGGCAAAACGGCAATCTGATTGCCATTGTTAGAAGAGGACGGGTTGCCCCCTGCACTTTGATGACCCACAAGTATAGGGGATCAAATGTAGTCCTTTCGATAAGTAAGAGTGTCGAACCCAACGAGGAGCAGAAGGAAATGACAAGTGGTTTTCAGCAAGGTAATTTCTGCAAGCACTGAAATTATTGGTAATAGGTAGTTTGATAGCAAAATAATTTGCAATGAACAAGTAACGGTAATGGTAAATAAAGTGCAGCAAGGTAGCCCAATCCTTTTTTGGCAAAGGATAGGCCAAAATGGTCTCTTATAATAAGAAAAGCGTTCTTGAGAGTACACGGGAATTTCACCATGTCACTTTCATCATGTTGGTTTGATTTGTGTTTGTTACTTCAAAAATTTGATATGTGGGTGGACCGGTGCTTACGTGTTGTTCTTACTTAAACAAACCTCCTACTTATGATTAACCCCCTAGCAAGCATCCGAACTACGAGAAAAGTATTAAGATAAAATCTAACCATAGCATTAAACCTATGGATCCAAATTAGTCCCTTATGAAGTAGCGCATAAACTAGGGTTTAAGCTTCTGTCACTCTAGCAACCCATCATCTAATAACTACTCCACAATGCATTCCCTTAGGCTCAAAGATGGTGAAGTGCCATGTAGTCGACGTTCACATGACACCACTAAGGGAATCACAACATACATATCATCAAAATATCGAACACATATCAACTTCACATGATTACTTGCAACATGACTTCTCCTATGACCTCAAGAACAAAAATAACTACTCATAAATGATATTCATGCTCAAGATCAGAGGGGTATTAAATAGCATAATGGATCTGAACATATAATCTTCCCCCAAATAAACCATATAGTAATCAACTACAAGATGTAATCAACACTACTAGTCACCCACAGGTACCAATTTGAGGTTCCGGTACAAAGATTGAACACAAGAGATGAACTAGGGTTTGAGAGGAGATGGTGTTGTTGAAGATGTTGATGAAGATTGCCCTCCCAAAGATCAGAGGGTTGTTGGTGACGATGATGGCTTCGATTTCCCACTCCGGGAGGGAAGTTCCCCCGACGGAATCGCTCCACCGGAGGGCAAAAGTGCTCCTGCCAAGTTCCGCCTCGAGACGGCGGCGCTCCATCCCAAAAGTCCTCCCCTTATTTTGTTTAGGTAAAAAAGATTTATATACCGAAAGATGGGCACCGGAGGTGCGCTACGGGGCCTGGCGCGCCCTGGTGTCTTGTGCTCACCAGGTGGCCCCCCTCCGATAGTTTTTTGCTCCAGTATTTTTTATTTATTCCAAAATAAATCTCAATAAATTTTCAGCTCATTTGAAGATGTGCGGAATAGGTATCTCTAACATAGCTTTTTCAGGTCCAGAATTCTAGCTGCCGTTATTCTCCCTCTTTGTGTAAACCTTGCATATTATGAGAGAAAAGGCATTAGAATTACTCCATAAAGCATTATTATGCATAAAAACATTATAAATAACAGTAAGAAATCATGATGCAAAATGGACGTATCAACTGCCCCAAGCTTACACCTCGCTTGTCCTCAAGCGAAAGCCGATATCTAAAAACATGTCCACATGGTTTGAGAGAGAGGTGTCGATAAAAACAAAATACAGACATAGTAGCATCATGCTTATTATAATAACAGCAAGAAACTTTATCATAAAACTTTTCATATAATTTTTATCATATAACTTCTCATGAACAAGTAACAATTCATCACAACAACGAAGTATAAAGCATAAACCTTATTGGAAACCAACAAACTATGTTCTCAGTCAACTTTGTAACCACAATTCATCATATTTTTAGGAAGGGTCACGTGTCGGAGCCTTTTAGAAAGTCCACATACTGAACCATCTTTTAGTCTTCTATGATTGCTAACACAAAAAGCATACCCATGAACAAAAAGTTTCAACCGGACACATAGAAAGATAGGGGCTTATAGTTTTGCCTCACAATGTATTCACCTCAAGGGTGATGTCAACAATAATAACTCATGCTCACTCACATCCAACTGGATATATGTGCCTAGATCTTTTCTCACCACATGATGCTTGCAAAAAGAGAAAATAAAAAGAAATAGGGGAGAATACTTTGACTCTTACATAAAAGTAAATACATAAAAGTAAAAGATAGGCCCTTTGCAGAGGGAAGCAGAGGTTGTCATGCGCTTTTTGGTTTGTATGCCAAATCCCTTAGTGCAAAAGAACGTCACATTATATTGCCCCTAATGATAGCAACCTTTATTATGCTGTCTGTCGCTTTTATTACTTTGCCATCACAAGTTCGTACAACGCTCAATTTTCTCTTACACTAAATGATCAAACACATTTAGAAGCAATTTGTATTGCCTTATTGCGCCGATGGAAACTTACTTGAAGGATCTTACTCAATCCATAGGTAGGTATGGTGGACTCTCAAAACATGGTTTGGGTTTAAGGTTTTTGGATGCACAACTAGTATCTCTACTTAGTGTGGAATTTTTGGCTAGCAAAGATATTGAGCAAGCACCACATGTTGAAGGATCTATGACAATATAACTTCTATGTGAATATGAACAAACATAACTCATTACGTTGTCTTCCTTGTCCAACGTCAACAATTTTGACATATAATATTTAATGGGGGCTCACAATCATAAAAGATGTCCAATATAGTGTATTTGCATGTGAATCTTATCTTCCCTTATTTATTCTTTCATGAGTTGCATCATTGACCAATGCTATGTTTGTCAACTTCCAACAAATTTTACCACTTATACCTTTCCTTATGTGATGTCATTACTCACTATAAGATTAGCATATGATCTTTTTCATTTATTTCTTTTATTTGATTGCAACATAAAAGTAAAGAAGCAAAAACTCAAACTAAACATTATTATATCACTTTCACGCGATTACAAAGAAAGATAGATCCCGAAACTAAAACTCGAAGATATATCATGCTAAACTTTATTCAACTAATTCATGATATAACTAAGGATCGAACTAAAATTGGTAAAGGTAATAAAATTGATGGTGATACGATACCGGGGCACCTCCCCCAAGCTTGGCACAAGCCAAGGGGAGTGCCCATAACCGTGTACTCAAGTCTCCTTTGGTGGGGGAGATGATGAAGGTGGTGATGATGAGGTCACGTTCTTCTTCCTCAGCTTACGCTTGAGGTTGAAATTTTCCTCCTTCAAGCCCTCGATCTCCTGCTCAAGAGTTAATATCTTTTTGCATAGTGCCTGCTTGTTCTCCTGCAGAAGACGAAAAGGGATAAACTGGATCTTAGGCTTCTTTGCTTTATTAGGGAGACCTGACTTCTTGAATTCCACATGCATGTCCCCAGGTTGAGGTAGTGGGACTTCTTCTTCATCAGAGCTTGTCTCTTCCTTTCCCTTCAACTCATAATCTTCTTCTTCGTCCATGGTCTAGCCGTGACGCTCCACATCCCCATAGATCTTGCGGTCTACAACATAGTCAGCTACATAGCTCTCTCCATCCGAATCTTGGGACAACATATTTTCAGATTTATCAGGAAAACAGCACGAAACAAGAACAGGGGATTTTTCTTCGATGCGGTGGTCAGATCGCTCAGGGATATATATAGATATTTTTTTTATCTTTGGAAACAAGAATATGGAAGGAAAACGGAGTCGGGAAGGTTCTCGAGGTGGGCACAAGCTACCTGGGTGCGCCGGGCAAGGCAGGCGCGCCCTTGTGTCTTGTGCCCTCCTCGGTTACCTTGATGGTTATTTCTTATTTTCCTAATTTTTGTAATATTCCAAAACTGACAGAAAATATTTTTGCGTATTTTTTGGAGTCCGTTTACTTATCGTATCACATACCTCGTCTTTTTTGGGGCTCTGGAGTGTTCTGGAAGGTTTCTTTTATGTGTTCCTCCGGTGTCATGGTTTGAATAATATTGCTTTCAACATTAATAGACGTACCGAAGATATAGTGTTTAATTCTTTGTGCATTGACCACCTTCGAGTTAGTACCTTCGGCATTATTAATCTTAATAGCTCCAAAGCGATACACTTTTAGATAATATATGGTCCTTCCTATTTGGAGAGAAATTTTCTAGCAAAGAATCTAAAACGAGAGTTGTACGAAAGAGCATATTCTCCAACTTTGAATTCCTGCTTTTGGATTCTTTTATCATGCCATCTTTTAACTTTTTCTTTGGATAGTTTGGCATTTTCATAACCTTGGGTTCTCCATTCATTTAGTGAGCTAATATCAAATAACCTCTTTTCACCGGCAAATTTGAAGTCATAATTAAGTTCTTTGATAGCCCAATATGCTTTATGTTCTAACACAAGAGGCAAATGGCAAGCTTTTCCATAAACCATTTTCTAAGGAGACATACCCATAGGATTTTTGTAAGCTGTTCTGTAGGCCCAAAGTGCATCATCTAATTTCTTAGACCAATTCTTTCGGGACCTATTGATAGTCTTTTGTAATATTAATTTTATTTTTCTATTGCTAAGTTCAAGTTGACCACTAGATTGAGGATGATAGGGTGAGGCAATTCTATGGTTAACATCATATTTAGCAAGCATTTTACGAGAAGCACCATGAATAAAGTGTGAACCCCCATCAGTCATTAAATATCTAGGGACTCCAAACCTTGGGAAATAATTTTTTAAAGCATTTTAATGGAAGTGTTGTGATCAACGCTACTAGCTGGAATAGCTTCTACCCACTTAGTAACATAATCAACAGCAACCAAAATATGAGTATACCCATTAGAGGAAGGAAAAGGTCCCATATAATCAAAACCCCAAACATCAAATGGTTCAACTACAAGTGAATAATTCATAGGCATTTCCTGACGCTTACCGATATTACCAATTCTTTGACATTCATCACAAGATAAGACAAACTTACGGGCATCCTTGAAGAGAGTGGGCCAGTAAAAATCAGACTATAATACCTTATGCCCAGTTCTATCTCCCGCATGATGCCCTCCATAGGCTTCGGAGTGACATTACCGTAAGATTTTTTCCTGTTGATGCTCAGGTACACAACGTCTAATAATACCATCTACTCCCTCTTTATAAAGGTGTGGGTCATCCCAAAAGTAATGTCTTAAATCATAGAAGAATTTTTTCTTTTGTTGGTATGTGAAACTAGGTGGTATATATTTAGCAACAATGTAATTCGCATAGTCAGCATACCAAGGAGTATTATGAGAGACATTTATTGCCGCCAGTTGTTCATCAGGAAAGCTATCATCAATAGGTAGTGGGTCATCAAGAATATTTTCTAACCTAGACAAGTTATCATCTACGGGATTCTCGGCTCCTTTCCTATCAGTGATATGTAAATCAAATTCTTATAGCAAGAGAACCCACCTAATGAGTCTAGGTTGAGCATCTTTTTTTCCATGAGATATTTAATAGCAGCATGATCAGTGTGAACAATTACTTTGGAATCAACAATGTAAGATCTGTATTTATCACAAGCAAACACAACTGCTAAAAATTCTTTTTCAGTAGTAGCATAATTTCATTGGGCACTGTCTAGAGTTTTGCTAGCATAATGGATAACATTTAATTTCTTATCAACTCTTTATCCTAGAACAGCACCAACAGCATAATCGCTAGCATCACACATAATTTCAAAAGCCAAGTTCCAATCAGGTGGATGAACAATAGGTGCACAAGTTAAGGCTTTCTTAAGTGTTTCAAAGGCTTCTACACAATTATCATCAAAGACAAATGGAACAACCTTTTGTAAAAGATTTGTAAGAGGCCTAGAAATTTCAGAAAAGTCTTGTAACACCCTAGGTGTCATGCTACAGTAAACTCCTGTTAATGGTGCCATGTCATCACAATTATTTTTGCTAATCATCATCTTATTCCAAACCAATCTCAAATTCAAATAGCAAGTCAAATAAATTATTTTTTCAAACAGCAAAACAAAAATGTTCAAAATGTTGCAAATAATCTCTAAGCTATTATAAAAATAAAACCAACCTCTTTTGATTTCCCAAAATCCCCCTGGAAATTAATTAAGTGGTTCAGCAGCAAAATAATGAACCTTTTTAATTTCTAAAAATGCTTACACATTTCTATTTGCCCCCAAACTTTTTGTGCCAACAGAGTATATTACAATGTATTTATGTGGCCAAGTCCCACATTTTACAAGACCCTTTTGGCAGCTCAAAATATTACAAAGCAAATTTTGTAAAAAGAAAACAGTGAGAAATAAAGAAAAGGGGAAAAATGCATCAGCTTACTGTGCACTTAGGCCTGCTAACCACAGTGCAGCCCAGCCCACCCTAGTGTCTTTCCCTTCCTCTATTCACGAGAGAGGTTGTGGCCACCATCGCTGCCACCACGGCTTCGGCCGTTGCCGTGGCAACCATCCACCGGACCCCCCGACTTACATGGAACCCCATGCCCCTCCCACGAAACCCTAGCCTCGCCACTTCCCCCCACCCCCCCTCGCGCTGCCATCTTCTTTCTCGCGCACTGCCGAGCCGCCGACACCGTGGATCCCCTCGCCCGCATGCTCCCCATCGCCCCTGCCAACCGAGACCGCGACTGTCGAGCCCCTTTTTGGGAATAAATCTCAAAAAAGGCCCTAAGTCACACCAGCCCCAAGATCAAAACAACTGGTGGACTTCCTTGATATAGATAACCAGTACAAATAATATTACACCAGGTTGAGTCTGAAGGCTTAACAAAATTATTACAACTCGCCAAAATATGGCAGCGGCGGAATATGACAGTGGTGTGGTGGTGATACATCTCTGATACAATAACGTAAAGCCAAGCATCAGAGTGAGGCTTGACTATTTATTGGTGTAGCAGAAGCTCAGCGGATGATACAGGTGGTAGACTCCTATCTCACAGGTCGACTGACTGGGACTTCTCTAAGCATCGGGCTTGCTAGCGCAATCCTTCTCCACAAGCTCGTCCTCCTCCAAGTCTGGCCAAGTAAATAGCCAGGGACAAGCCAGTGAGTACGTTGGAATGTACTCGCAAACATTTTGAACAAAAGATATAATGGATGCACATGCTCATGTAGGAACATAATGACATGCTCATGCTGACTAAAATCCTGGTAAGGACATAATTATAAAGATGATGCGGAAGTAAATAAAACATGTTAGCCATAACCAGTCTTTTAAGAAAATAAAAGCAAGTGAATGCCACGGGTAGTCTAGCCAGCCCAAGTGATATTCAGAAAAATAAGAGAAATGCCGGTCGGGTGTCTACAAGAGTAGTGGCGAGATAAACCGCCTGTTAACTCGAGAGACGCCCCGAGAGGTCTTGAAAAGAAATGTCTGTCGGGCGTCAAGTGACGCCACGGTTGGACTTGAAGAGAAATGCCAATCGGGTGTCCACAAGAGTAGTGGCGAGATAAACCGCCTGTTAACTCGAGAGACGCCACGAGAGGTCTTGAAAATAATAGTTGAGTGCCCGGGGTAGTCTAGCCAGCCCCTAAGACACTCAGGAAGAATATAAAAATGAGAGAAACGGGTTAGTCCTCAATATTATACATAACCATAATAGCATAAAATAATCAAGGTAGGAACAGGGTATCAACAATTATACTGCAAAAATGAGTCAGACATATTTTAATTATTTCCTCCGGAGACCGATACCGGGACCGACACTTGACCCACCCAGCTACGCCCTTTGACCGAGGACACGGCTATTCGAATAGTTTTAACTCTGCAGAGGGTGTACTCTTTACCCACAAGTAAAGGATTTCTTTAGTCAGTACCGTGACACTGACTAATTCCCATTACGGTCTTTGGGTTGAAAACACACCTGACCAGCACACACCAGAATAACTCTCCGGATGCCAGGAATCACCCAAAGCATCGTTCAAGAAAAACTCTGAGACGGAGAGACCAATGTCCTGCATGGGATCACTATTAATACGAGGATTACAAGGGGTGCCCCCCTCTCAGTCACAACCGGAAACACCCATGCCCCCTGACCCGATGACAGGATTTAGTCCATGGCCTTTGGAAACCCTCATCGTGGCCCTCTATACGGTGTGTACCTGGACAGGGGTTAACAACTTACTCAGCCGCACCTTCCTTGCGGAAGGACCCGTGGCAGCACGGTATCCATCTAGGTGTAATAGAACAAGACTCGATCTAGGCCGACTCAGGAGGTGTTAATTAACATCACCGGAATAATCCACTTAAGTCACATAACACCACCGTGTCAAGCATAATGGCCCGTGCCCACCGGCACGTCCAAGGCAGGAGACACTCTCCCGTATTTCCACAACTTTACCATGTCAGAAGAATCTCTTGCTTGAGTGATGTGCAAGCTATGAGCAAAAGAGGTATGACCATGCATGCAAGTGCTAGTGACATACTACACATATGGTGCAATATCAACCGATGCAACATGCAAATGCAAATGCAATCACCATATCCCAAGTTCAATAATGCATGCCTTGTCCAAAGTAGCCAGGTGAAAACCCTTCAAAATTCTCGGCAAAGTTTCCCTCTTCTTTTTCTGAAAATTCAAAATCAACTCAAATTAAAAAAATTGGCAACAGTACAAAAAGTTGTCCCAAAACATTTTTAAATAAATACTAAAAAAACTAGAGAGAAAAATAAGAATTTCAAAAAAAAAAGTTCAACTCAAACGGAGTTGTGGTTTAAAAGTTATCAAACTTTCAAAACCAGGGGTTTTTCTGTAAAAAGCCAGTCCTTGTGCGTTTATAAAGAAAACGCTTCGGGCCGAAATACGCTTCTCAGCGCGGAAAGGCGTAAAAGTCAAGATTACGTATTCGTTTTTAGACAGAGAATAAGAAAAGAAAAAGCGTGGGGTGGGGTCCACCCGTCAAGTTAAAATATTTGAACCCATGTGCGGAAACAGAGAGGAGACGGCATTCGCCGGCGGTGATCGCCGGGGTCTTGGAAGGCGGCGATGGTCGGAACATGACCAGGGAGGAGTGCCGCGTCTGAGGGAGGTGGTGGTGGTCGCCGGGAAGCACCTGAACGCCGGCGAGGTCGACGGTGGCGGACGGTGGTTCGTTGGCGTTGGGATCTCGTCGAAGAGAGCTCAGGGAGTGGAATTGAAGCGGGGAATCGATGATTTGGCAGAATATATGACTACTGGCAAAATTTGAGCAGTTGAGGTGGAGTAACGACGATGAATGGATCGGTGGCAGTGGCGGCAGAGCGGCGATCGGAGGGGAAGAAGAAGACCTCCTCGAGGTCGGGCGAGTGGTGTAGGGGCGATTGGGAGGTGGTGGAGGCGATGGGTGAGAAGAAAGGGGCTCGGGGGCCTTTATATAGGCGATCCCAAGGCGGTCCGGCGGGGTTCGGATCACGCCGGAGTTATGATGGTCGGCGAGGTCGGTTTGGGCGGTGGTCGTGGTCGGTGAGTGTCAGTGAGGGTGGAGGAAGCTGCCCGAAGCGCCAGCGCGAATGAGCTCGGGCTTGGTGGCTTTATCCACGGCGAGGTCGGTGTACGGGTGCGGAGGACGTCGTCCGTCTCCGGTGGCTGACAGGGGGCCAAGGGCGGCATGATCAGCGTGGAGAGAGTGCGGAGGAGGTGCCGCGTGGTGAGTAGTTAGGTGAGGGAGGTCATTGAGGGAGTGAATATGGCGGGCGCCATGTGGATCAGCTCGGGTTGCCGCCGCCGAGGAAGGAGGCAGGTGCACCGGCCTCCTTCTGTGCTGTCGGCGGTGAGGCACTAACGAGGAGGGGTCCAGGTCGGCGCAGTTACGAGGGAGGAGGCATGGACGAGAAGGAGTGGGGATGTAGTGGAGTGCACGGCGTCGTTGCTCCTGCCACTGAACCAAATTCAGTTAATTGAATTTTGGACAGCGATGAACAGTGTGCACACTAGCTATTTGATAAAATGACAGAAGGTGCTAGAGATTTTAGGATTTTGTGGGGATTTTTCTGGTAATGTGTGGATGCTCAAAAATGAGTTCGGCAGAGTTTGGGAATTTTTGGAGCATTTAATAATATATTTGGATTAGGATTATTGAATCTGGTCCAAATTTGAATTGAGTGGGATTTGAAAATTTTGAACTGGGGTACCCCATGTTTTTGGAAAAATGGGTTGTGGGTACAATATATTTGCTGGGATAATTTTGGTGGAGGTGGCATCCTAGTAGAAATGGTGGTTCCTTTGTAAACCAAAGAAATGATGGAATATATGAATTCCAACTTTGCAATTTATTTGGGTGGTGAAAAATATTTTTGTGGGGTAGGAAAGAGTTGGATTCTGTCCTAGATGAGGTGAGTGACTTGTGGGATAATTTTGGAGTGGAAGAAAATTTGTTGGGTGGATTTTAGTAGGGCTAAAAAGGAGGTGAAAAGGTTATTTCCTTTGAAAATTTAATTATCCCCAAAACTTTTCTTGCTAAAAATAAATTGTTTGAAAACCCCAAAGTAATTATCCATATAGTTTTAAACTCTTCAACCAGAATATTTATAGAAGATTGAAACCGAAATAAAATTTGAAAAGGTTTTCAAATTGAAGAAAGGTGATATGACCAAAAATGATTTTCAAAACTTTTATTTTTAAAGGAAAGATTTCAAATATTCGGAAAAATAGTTTTGGGGTGTTACAACACCTACCCCCCTTAAGAAAAATCTCGTCCCCGAGATTTCAGCTGTCCCTTAAATAGGTACGGATATTCAGTCCTTAGATGATCCTCTCTTTCCCTTGTTGCTTCTTCCTCAGTGTGATTACTCCATTGAACCTTGTAAAATTTTATTACATTCTGCCGGGTCCTCCGTTCAGACTCCTCTAAAATCCTTATAGGATCCTCCCTATATGTGAGGTCTGGATGAAGGTCCAAGTCATGGTGTTGCACTTGCTTGTCTGGATTACTAACACATTTCCTTAGTTGTGACACATGAAACACATCGTGGACATCTGATAATTCTCCCAGTAGCTCTAGTTGATAAGCAACCTTGCCTCTTCTTGCGATTACACGGAATGGCCAAATAAATCTTGGTGCCAATTTTCCTTTGACTTTAAATCTCTGTAGTCCTCTAGTTGGAGATACTCTGAGATACACGTATTCATTGGGCTCAAAACTGATTTGGCGGTGCTTTTGATCGTAGTAGCTCTTTTGATGGCTCTGAGCTGCTTTCAGTCTATCTTGAATAAGCTTCACTTTTGTTTCTGCTTCTTTAAGAACTTCGGGACCGAAAATTCGACTGTCTCCGGTTTCTGACCAATTGAGTGGGGTACGGCACCTCCGTCCGTACAGGGCTTCAAAAGGTGACATGTTTAAACTGGCTTGATAACTATTATTATATGAGAATTCCGCGTATGGTAAACTGTCTTCCCAGCTAACTCCGTAAGTGAGCACACATGCTCTTAGCATGTCCTCCAATATTTGATTTACCCGCTCAGTTTGTCCTCCGGTTTGCGGGTGGTATGCTGTGATGAATGTCAGTTGAGTTCCTAGGGCTTGCTGTAGGTGTTCCCAAAATCTAGAGACAAATTGGGTGCCTCTGTCAGAGACTATGGTCTTGGGTACTCCATGTAGGCAAACAATCCGGGAGAGATATAATCTGGCGAGTCGCTGCGTGGTGTATATGGTTTTTACCGGAATGAAATGTGCCACCTTGGTCAAACAATCCGTTATAACCCAGATAGCATCATTTCCATGTCGTGACCTTGGCAGTCCGATGATAAAATCCATTCCTATTACGTCCCATTTCCATTTAGGTACTCTGAGTGGCTGCAATAGTCCTGCTGGCCTCTGGTGTTCTGCTTTTATGCGCTGGCATGAATCACAACGTGCGACATATACGGCTATATCTCTTTTCATCCCGTGCCACTAATAATTTTCTTGTAAATCCTTATACATTTTTGTTCCTCCTGGATGGATAGAATATGGAGTGGTATGGGCTTTTGCCAAAATTTGTTGCTTTAATTCTTCCTTATTAGGCACACATATTCTTTTTCCGAACCATAAAATTCCCTGACCATCAACGGTAAACTCGGGCGCCTTGCCCAGTTTCATTTTCCTCTTAATCCCCTCAATACTTGGGTGTCCTTCTTGGGCTTCTTTGATCTGATCCTCTAATGTTGGTTTCATCTCCAGTTGATTAATGGTTCCTTCTGTGACTAGGACCATATTGAGTTTGGCTAATTCCTGGTTGAACTCATGTTGTGAAAATTGCACACTATTATTACTGGTGCAGGGATTTCGGCTGAGAGCATCTGCCACAACATTTGGTTTACCCGGATGATAATGAATTCTGATATCGTATTCCTTTATTAACTCAAGCCAGTGACGCTGTCTCAAGTTTAATTCCGGCTGGGTGAAAATATACTTAAGACTCTTGTGGTCCGTGTATATTTCACATCGCTCACCGAGAAGAAAGTGTCGCCATTCTTTGAGTGCGTGTATTACCGCAGCTAGCTCCAGATCGTGCGTAGGATAATTCTCCTTGTGTCGTCGTAGCTGTCTTGAGGCATAAGCCAAGACTTTTCCTTCTTGCATTAATACACATCCAAGGCCTTTCCTGGACGCGTCACAGTATATCTCAAACTTTTTGTGCACATTGGGTACGACCAGAACGGGTGCCGTTATTAATCTTTTCTTCAATTCTTGGAAACTTTTCTCACAAGCTTCAGTCCATTCAAACTTCTTATCCTTCTTAAGCAATTGGGTCATGGGTTTAGCTATGGTGGAAAATCCTTCGATAAATCTTCGGTAATATCCTGCCAGACCAAGAAAACTCCTGACCTCAGTCACGTTGATGGGTTGTTTCCATTCTTGGACAGCTTTTACCTTGCTTGGGTCCACTGCTATCCAATCCTGTGTCAGAACGTGTCCTAGGAAGCCAACTTCTCATAACCAAAATTCACATTTACTGAATTTGGCATAAAGTTGGTTTTTCCTCAATTCTTCCAGGACTATTCGTAGGTGTTGTTCGTGTTCTTCGGGTGTCTTGGAGTAGATAAGTATGTCATCAATAAATAAAACCACGAACTTGTCCAAATATTTTAAGAAAACCTTGTTCATGAGATGAACAAAATAAGCAGGAGCGTTGGTAAAGCCAAACGGCATCATTGTAAATTCGTACAATCCATATCTGGTAGTAAATGCAGTCTTGGGTATATCTGACGATCGGATTTTCAATTGGTGGTAGCCTGACCTCAAATCTATTTTTGAGAATACCTTGGCTTCTGCTAGCTGTTCGAACAAGTCATTTATCCTGGGCAGCGGGTATTTATTTTTGATGGTGACCATATTGAGAGCCCTGTAATCAATACATAGTCTGAGGGTACCATCCTTTTTCTTAACAAATAAAACTGGCGATCCCCATGGTGACGAGCTGGGTCTGACGTACTCTTTTTCCATTAATTTCTTAATTTGTTTCTTTAGTTCAGCCAATTCGGTTGGAGCCATACGATACGGCTTCTTATAAATGGGAGCCGTTCCAGGTGCTAATTCAACAACGAACTCAATTTCCCGATCAGGTGGCATGCCTGGTAGCTCTTCTGGAAATACATCGGGGTATTCACAGACTACAAGGACCTTACTTAATTCTGCCGCATCCACTTGATTTAATTTTCCTTGTGATGCAGAAATCCTCCGTGTGCCAAATTTTATTGTTTCTCCTTGGCGGCTTGTAAGAGTCACCGTGCGGTTGTAGCAGTCTATGAAACCTTTATTTTTGGTTAACCAATCCATTCGTAGAATAACATCCAGTTCGACTGCTTCCAGAACAATAAGGTTGGCTAAAAATACCATTCCTTTGATCTCGATATTTACATCCTTGCAGTACCATTATGTGCTTTGCTTCGATCCCGGGGACTGAATAACCATGGAATTTTGCAAAGGTGAAAAAGAAAATCGATTCTCCGCGGCAAACTTTTTAGAGATGCATGAATGCGAAGCTCCGGAATCAAATAAAACTGTAGCATTAATTGAGTTGATAGGAAACGTACCGAACACAATATCTGGTGCATTTTGTGCTTCCTCAAAGGTCACGTGGTTGACTTGTCCCTTCCTTTGGTTGTTATTGTGGTTGATGTTGTTGTGCTTGAGGGATGTGTTTGTACCACGGCCATTGTTGTTGTGCTTAGTAGTATTATTTCCCTGCTTTGGGCATTGCCTGGAGTAATGCCCTTCTCCTCTGCAGGCATAGCAGGTGATGCCCGGATAGTATGTTGTATCTCTGGTTCTATTGTTGAAAGCACTGCGGTTCTGCTGCGATGGTCGAGGTAGTAGTGTTGCTGGTCGGTGTGTTGTGGGCTTCTGAAACTCATTCTTGGGTTTATTGTTGCGAACCAGAGATGACTGGTTCATACGACGTTTGCATATCTCGTTCATGTTACGATGCTCGTTCTCCAGTATAATTGCCTTGTCCACCAGTGTCTTGAAATTAGGAAAGGTGTGGACCACCAGTTGGCATTTTAAAGACGGAATAAGTCCACCGAGAAACTTTTCCATCTTTTTGTCTTCTGTCATATATTCATCGTTGGGGTACTGGGCCAGCTGAGTAAACTGATCCAGGTACTGTGTCACCGTCGTGCCTCACTGCTTGAGATCCTCAAACTCCCACTTTTTTCAGTTTCATGATATTGTTGGGGATATGTGCTCCCCGAAAATTTTCCTTGAATTGTTCCCATGTCATATTGGCTCCGTTGGGATGAGTGTGGCATCAGTTTTCCCACCATGATGCTGCTGTACCAGAAAATAGTACGGGGTATAAAGTACTTTTTCCCAGTCCGTACACTGGGCAATAACCAATTTTCTTTCAATATCACGTAGCCAATCATCTGCCTCCAATGGTTTGTCGGTGTGAGAAAACACAGTAGGATTGGTCTTCTGGAGCTCAGATAATTTTGACCTGTTCTGATTTTGTCCTTGGTGGTTTCTCATATTGATTAAATGTTGCATCATTTCTTGGTGCTGTTGCTGGCTTTGCTCGTACAGACGGCACACTTGTGAAAATGCTGTGTCACTGTCCTGTTGACTACTCTGTCCTTGTGTAAAATTATTTCCCATCTGTCCATGGTTGCTTTCTGGCGGATTTGGCATAGAACGGGTCCAAGGGCAATGCATTTTCTTTCTGGGGGTATTTGTGTAACACCAATGAGAAAAGAAATTATAAAGGCAACAAGAAAAAATTTAAGAGACTGAAAATAAATCTTCCCCAGGATGCAAGTACAACAGGTTATATCATACATGCAGGATTTAATTATACAAGCAGGACTTAATTATACAAGATGCTTGCAGAAACCGTATACTACAAGACCACTTATTCAACTAGCGTACTACTTCGTCCTCTCAACGAGCTATGGTCCGAGTCCATTACTTGCCATCTTACAAAAAAAAGGAAAAGAAGAAGAAACAGAAAATAAATATCTTACAACCATGTCATCATAAAAAGACTACTACGGTGCTGACGCTCGATCAGTCTTCACGGAGTGTCTGAGACACTGTAAGCACCGCTGAGGGTGAGTCCCAGCTGTGGCTCTCGAGACTCAACCACCTCCTCCTCTGGGATGGTCTCCAGTCGTGTAGCGGTTGATGCCACGCCTGTCTGAGGTGGCACCGTGTGCGTCGAAAGTGGAGCTCTGGTCAGAACAGGAGCAGCCAAGCGACTAGCCTCATCACTCGGGGATGAGCGCTGAACCGCGGGCTGTGTAGGAGAGTAGTGTGCTGGAGTCGGAATACGAGGGGCACGTGGTGAAGGTGAAGGGAACTCACTCCTGCGAGTGATCCTCGCACGAGCCAGGTCCATTCGTGCAGCAAGATGGTCGTCCACCAGTGCGGTAAAGATCGACTCGAGTGCCATGATGTACTGAACAAGGGGCTCGATAGCCCCATCCCTTTCTCCCGTGGTGCAGGAAAAAGCGTAATGGTTGGTATAAGGAACATGACACGGAAGGTACTGATAGGGACGAGTCTGCATAATAGGCAGGATGTCCCTAAGATGTGCAATAGCCTCACGTGCGGCCATCTGGATAGCATGCCTCTCAGAGGGCATGACTCTCCCCATGAAACGGTAGTTGCGGAAGGACAGGTTACTTCCGCCCCGAATATACACCGAAGCCTGGTACATAGTCAGAGTGTCTGTGACCCTGTCAGGAAAAATCATGTACTCAGGACGGCTCAGAGACCTCGCATCCCTAGAGATGACGGCAAGAAGACGGGAAAATTCCGCCGGCTCATTGGCAAAAATCTGGGATGGGCAGCTGCCGCCACACATCTACATCAGTAGACAAAAATCCAAATAGTGATATCATAAGAATATGATGACTAAGGAAAATTTGTTACGATGCATGAAATGTATGCTAAAAAAATGTTAGTATTGACTCAAGTGCTAGCGATCGTGCCTAGGGTTTCCTACAGTCAGCCTGGCTCTAGTACCAAGTCCTGTTGAGCCCCTTTCTGGGAATAAATCTCAGAAAATACCCTAAGTCACACCAGCCCCAAGATCAACACAACTGGTGGACTTCCTTGATACAGATAACCAGTACAAATAATATTACACCGGGTTGAGTCTGAAGGCTCAACAAAATTATTACAACTCGCCAAAATATGGCAGCGGCGGAATATGACAGTGGTGTGGTGGTGATACATCTCTGATACAATAACATAAAGCCAAGCGTCAGAGTGAGGCTTGACTATTTATTGGTGTAGCAGAAGCTCAGCGAATGATACAGGTGGTAGACTCCTATCTCACAGGTCGACTGACTGGGACTCCTCTAAGCATCGGGCTTGCTAGCGCAATCCTTCTCCACAAGCTCGTCCTCCTCCAAGTCTGGCCAAGTAAATAGCTAGGGACAAGCCAGTGAGTACGGTGGAATGTACTCGCAAACATTTTGAACAAAAGATATAATGGATGCACATGCTCATGTAGGAACATAATGACATGCTCATGCTGACTAAAATCCTGGTCAGGACATAATTATAAAAATGATGCGGAAGTAAATAAAACATGTTAGCCATAACCAGTCTTTTAAGAAAATAAAAGCAAGTGAATGCCACGGGTAGTCTAGCCAGCCCAAGTGACATTCAGAAAAATAAGAGAAATGCCGATCGGGTGTCTACAAGAGTAGTGGCGAGATAAACCGCATGTTAACTCGAGAGACACCACGAGAGGTCTTGAAAAGAAATGCCTGTCGGGTGTCAAGTGACACCACGGTTGGACTTGAAGAGAAATGCCAATCGGGTGTCCACAAGAGTAGTGGCGAGATAAACCGCCTGTTAAATCGAGAGACGCCACGAGAGGTCTTGAAAATAATAGTTGAGTGCCCGGGGTAGTCTAGCCAGCCCCTGAGACACTCAGGAAGAATATAAAAATGAGAGAAACGGGTTAGTCCCCAATATTATACATAACCATAATAGCATAAAATAATCAAGGTAGCAACAGGGTATCAACAATTATACTGCAAAAATGAGTCAGACATATTTTAATTATTTCCTTCGGAGACCGATACCGGGACCGACACTTGACCCACCCAGCTACGCCCTTTGACCGAGGACACGGCTATTCGAACAGTTTTAACTCTGCAGAGGGTGTACTCTTTACCCACAAGTAAAGGATTTCTTTAGTCAGTACCGTGACACTGACTAATTTCCATTACGGTCTTTGGGTTGAAAACACACCTGACCAGCACACACCAGAATAACTCTCCGGATGCCAGGAATCACCCAAAGCATCGTTCAAGAAAAACTCTGAGACGGAGAGACCAACGTCCTGCATGGGATCACTATTAATACGCGCGGATTACAAGGGGTGCCCCCCTCTCAGTCACAACCGGAAACACCCATGCCCCCTGACCCGATGACAGGATTTAGTCCAAGGCCTTTGGAAACCCTCATCGTGGCCCTCTGTACGGTGTGTACCTGGACAGGGGTTAACAACTTACTCAGCCGCACCTTCCTTGCGGAAGGACCCGTGGCAGCATGGTATCCAGCTAGGTGTAACGGAACAAGACTCGATCTAGGCCGACTCAGGAGGTGTTAATTAACATCACCGGAATAATCCACTTAAGTCACATGACACCACCGTGTCAAGCATAATGGCCCGTGCCCACCGGCACGTCCAAGGCAGGAGACACTCTCCCGTATTTCCACAACTTTACCATGTCAGAAGAATCTCTTGCTTGAGTGATGTGCAAGCTATGAGCAAAAGAGGTATGACCATGCATGCAAGTGCTAGTGACATACTACACATATGGTGCAATATCAACCGATGCAACATGCAAATGCAAATGCAATCACCATATCGCAAGTTCAATAATGCTTGCCTTGTCCAAAGTAGTCAGGTGAAAACCCTTCAAAATTCTCGGCAAAGTTTCCCTCTTCTTTTTCTGAAAATTCAAAATCAACTCAAATTAAAAATTTTGGCAACGGTACAAAAAGTTGTCCCAAAACATTTTTAAATAAATAGTAAGAAAACTAGAGAGAAAAATAAGAATTTTAAAAAAAAGTTCAACTCAAACGGAGTTGTGGTTTAAAAGTTATCAAACTTTCAAAACCAGGGGTTTTTCTGTAAAAAGCTAGTCCCTGTGCGTTTATAAAGAAAACGCTTCAGGCCAAAATATGCTTCTCAGCTCGGAAGGCATTAAAGTCGAGATTACGTATTCGTTTTTAGACAGAGAAAAAGAAAAGAAAAAGCGCGGGGTGGGGTCCACCCGTCAGGTTCAAATATTTGAACCCACGCGCGGAAACAGAGAGGAGACGGCGTTCGCCGGCAGTGATTGCCGGGGTCTTGGAAGGCGGCGATGGTCGAAACATGACCAGGGAGGAGTGTCGCATCTGAGGGAGGTGGTGGTTGTCGCCGGGAAGCACCTGAACGCCGGCGAGGTCGACGGTGGCGGATGGTGGTTCGGTGGCGTTGGGATCTCGTCGGAGAGAGCTCGGGGAGTGGAATTGAAGCGGGGAATCTATAATTTGGCGGAATATATGACTACTGGCAAAATTTGAGCAGTTGAGGTGGAGTAACGACGATGAACGGATCGGTGACAGTGGCGGCGGAGCGGTGATCGGAGGGGAAGAAGAATACCTCCCCGAGGTCGAGCGAGTGGTGTAGGGGTGATTGGGAGGTGGTGGAGGCGATGGGTGAGAAGAACGGGGCTCAGGGGCCTTTATATAGGTGATCCCGAGGCAGTCCGGCGGGGTTCGGATCACGCCGGAGTTATGATGGTCGGCGAGGTCGGTTTGGGCGGTGGTCGTGGTCGGTGAGTGTCAGTGAGGGTGGAGGAAGCTGCCCGAAGCGCCAGCATGAACGAGCTTGGGCTTGGTGGCTTTATCCATGGCGAGGTCTGTGTACGGGTGCGGCGGACGTCGTCCATCTCCGGTGGCTAACAGGGGGCCAAGGGCGGTGTGATCAGCGTGGAGAGAGTGCGGAGGAGGTGCCGCGTGGTGAGTAGTTAGGTGAGGGAGGTCAGCGAGGCAGCGAATATGGCGGGCGCCGTGTGGATCAGCTCGGGATGCCGCCGCAGTGGACGGAGGCAGGTGCACTGGCCTCCTTCTGTGCTGTCGGCGGTGAGGCACTGACGAGGAGGGGTCCAGGTCGGCGCAGTTACGAGGGAGGAGGCGTGGACGAGAAGGAGTGGGGATGGAGTGGAGTGCACGGCGTCGTTGCTCCTGCCACTGAACCAAATTTAGTTAACTGAATTTTGGACAGCGATGAACAGTGTGCACACTAGCTATTTGATAAAATGACAGAAGGTGCTAGAGATTTTAGGATTTTGTGGGGATTTTTGTGGTAATGTGTGGATGCTCAAAAATGAGTTTGGCAGAGTTTGGGAATTTTTGGAGCATTTAATAATATGTTTGGATCAGGATTATTGAATCTGGTCCAAATTTGAATTGAGTGGGATTTGAAAATTTTGAACTGGGGTACCCCATGTTTTTGGAAAAATGGGTTGTGGGTACCATATATTTGCTGGGATAATTTTGGTGGAGGTGGCATCCTTGTAGAAATGGTGGTTCCTTTGTAAACCAAAGAAATGATGGAATATATGAATTCCAACTTTGGAATTTATTTGGGTTGTGAAAAATATTTTTGTGAGGTAGGAAAGAGTTGGATTCTGTCCTAGATGAGGTGAGTGACTTGTGGGATAATTTTGGAGTGGAAGAAAATTTGTTGGATGGATTTTAGTAGGGCTAAAAAGGAGGTGAAAAGGTTATTTCCTTTGAAAATTTAATTATCCCCAAAACTTTTCTTGCTAAAAATAAATTGTTTGAAAACCCCAAAGTAATTATCCATATAGTTTTAAACTCTTCAACCAGAATATTTAAAGAAGATTGAAACCCAAATAAAATTTGAAAAGGTTTTCAAATTGAAGAAAGGTGATATGACCAAAAATGATTTTCAAAACTTTTATTTTTAAAGGAAAGATTTCAAAAATTTGGAAAAATATTTTTGGGGTGTTATAGAGACTGGCTTCTCTGACATGCTCCTCTGCTTCGTCTATGCTCAAGAACACGAGCCGGAATCCTCAACATCAGTGGATCGGCCCCATCTTCCTCGTCTTCGTCCGCTGGCCGCCGTCGTCGATCGCATCGCCGTCAAACCTCCCCGGCCTTCATCGAGACCGCCATAAGCTCCGGAGTGAGCTTCTCATCCGGTTTCTCCTCTTCCCCATCTCTATCCGTGCGTGTAGCCACCTTCCCCATGAGCTCGGTCGCCATGGCTGCGCCGATGCTCTGTCAATGCGCCCTACCTCCCTGCCTTGCGTCCGGCCACGCCCATGCACATCCACGCCAGCACTCCCGCCCCCTGCAGACACGAGCGTGAGCGCCCGCGGCCTACGTCGCCCACCGTGGCTACTACACCCCCCCCCCCCCCCCGCGCTCGGCAGCTGATGCCTTGCCTTCGCACCCGCGCGCTGCCTGCTACTGCTGTTGTAGCCGCTGCTGCTTTGACTATTTGCTGCCGCCGCCGCCTCTCCCATGCCGTAGTCCCGTGATGCCGCAGCGCGCCGCTTCTAGCTGCGCGCCCGCCGTGGCCTCGAAGCTACGCGTCGCCGAGCCCGCCTCCAGCCGCCCTGCCTGCATCGCTTGCCTGGCCGAGCCGGGGCCGCGCCGGCTGATGTCTACTATGCAACTTTATTCTTGTAGACTCATGTTGGGCCTGCAAGCATAGAGTTTTGTAGGACAGTAGAAATTTTCCCTCAAGTGGATGACCTAAGGTTTATCAATCCGTGGGAGGTGTAGGACGAAGATGGTCTCTCTCAAACAAACCTGCAACCAAATCACAAAAAGTCTCTTGTGTCCCCAACACACCCAATACAATGGCAAATTGTATAGGTGCACTAGTTCGGCGAAGAGATGGTGATACATGTGTAATATGGATGGTAGAAATATATTTTTATAATCTGAATAAATAAAAACAGCAAGGTAGCAAGTGATAAAACGGAGCACAAACGAAATTGCAATGCTTGAAAACAAGGCCTAGGGTCTGTACTTTTGCTAGTGCAATCTCTCAACAATGCTAATCTAATTGGATAATATAACAATCCCTCAACGTGCGATGAAGAATCACTCCAAAGTTCTTATCTAGCGGAGAACATAAGAAGAAATTGTTTGTAGATATTCTTTCTGATCGATCTATCCAAGAGTTTGTACTAAAATAACACCAAGTTATTCTTTCCGATTGATCTATCAAGAGTTCGTACTAAAATAACACCAAGTTATTCTTTCCGATCGATCTATAAAGAGTGCGTGCTAAAATAACACCAAAACAAATTCAGATTCATAATACTCAATCCAACACAAAGAAACTCAAAGATTGCCCCAAGATTTCTACAGGAGAAACAAAGGCGAGAATGTGCATCAACCCCTATGCAAACATTACCCCAATGTCACCTCGGGAATCCGCGAGTTGAGTGCCAAAACACATATCAAGTGAATCAATATAATACCCCATTGTCACCACGGGTATTCATATGCAAGACATATATCAAGTGCTCTCAAATCCATAAAAGTATTCAATCGGATAAAACGAAATCTCAAAGGGAAAACTCAATTCACAACAAGATTGAGAGGGGAAAACACCATATGATCCAACTATATTAACAAAGCCCGCGATATATCAAGATCGTGCCATCTCAAGAACACGAAAGAGAGAGATTAAAAACATAGCTACTGATACAAACCCTCAGCCCCGAGGGTGGACTACTCCCTCCTCATCATGGAGACCATAGGGATGATGAAGACGGCCTCCGGTGATGTTCTCCCCCTCCGGCAGTGTGCCGGAACAAGGTCTAGATTGGTTTTTCATGGCTACTGAGGCTTGTGGCGGCGGAGCTTCCGGTCTAGGGTTATTTCTGGGGGTTTCTCTATTTATAAGATTTTTCAGCGTTGGAATCACGCGAAGATGGGCCTCAAGGTGGGCACAACCCACCTGGCGCGCCTAGGCCTCCAGGCGTGCCCAGGTGTCTTGTGCCCTCCTCGTGGCTCTTCTGGCCCTCCCACGAAGCTTCTAGTGCCTCTTTGTTCCAAAAAAATCGTCAAAAAGTTTCGTTCCACTTGGAGAACTTTTATTTCTGCACACAAAACAACACCAAGGTAGTTCTGCAAAAACGGCATTAGTCCGGGTTAGTTCCCTCCAAATCATACCAAAACCATATAAAATTGTTGTAAGCAAGGCATGAATACTTCATAAATTATAGATACGTTGGAGACGTATCACCAGCGGCCGCTTCCCGCACCTGCATCCATCCGCCGGTGCCCCCACCGTTGCTCGCCGCCGGCCGGGCTGGGTTCCTTTGCCCACGCGTGTGCGTGCGTGGTTCCCCGGTGGCCGGCTGGCCGCTGCCTACTCGGGTCGGCCCCGCTTAATTTGGGGGTGCTAACTCCCCCATTAGCGTAACCCCTCCCCACTTAATCACCCACTGACAGCGGCCCCCACAACCCACTAATTAATCCAACTAGTTAAAGTTAAATATCTATTAATTATAAGTAGCCTATGACAAGTGCACCCCCGGGCCACGTTGACCAGTCAGCAGGTCAACGTTGACTGCTGACTGGGCAGTCAACGGGGCCCACTGTCAGCCTCTGGTACACAGCTGGGTGCACTGGACCGGGTGCACCTAACCTTTTCCTCTCTTTTTTCGAATTAAAATTAAATCTAGAAATTGCAAAGAAATCATTTAAACTTTGAAAAATCATTTAAAATAAACCATAACTCGGATGAAAATAATTTATATATGAAAAATGATCAGAAAAATATGGCGAATCCGAATATGCTATCCACATACCTGTCACATGCATGTAGCATAGCAAACATGGAACCGTCCCCTCTCTTTCATCTGTCCGAAAAATGCCTAACACCAGGAATATTTTCCCAGATGTTTTCCCTCTCCGTCTACAACATGTAGTACCGCGTTAGAACACCCCTAGCTCTGCTTACGGTCATGTCATGCCTTCTGTTGCTTTGTATGCCTGTTATTTATTGCTTCTCCCCCCTCCTTCCTCTCCGGTAGACCCCGAGACCGTTGATGCTTTGGTGTTCGACTACGGCTACGCTTCCGAAGATTTCTTTCGCCTGCAGAGCAACCAGGCAAGCAAACCCCCCTTGATCATTCTGATATCTCCCATTCTATTCTCTCTCATGCTTGCATTAGATTTTGCTATTGTATTTGATTGCTCCTATTCGGATGCATAGCTTACTTTTGTAACCTGCTTTGTACCTTATCTGCTTATCCTAAATTGCTTAGTATAGGTTGGTTAGTGATCCTTCAGTGGCCCCTCACCTTGTCCTATTGCCCCCGCTAGATTACCAGATGACTCGATCAATGTGATCGACGTCCAGAGCGTGACACATCACATTAACCCCCCTTAGTTGTACGACTCTGCAGAGCTACTATCGAGTGCCGAGGGTGATACCTCGTAACGCACTCTTGATGATAATTCTGTAGTGTAGCTATTCGGTCGTGGTCATCGAGGGTGATTCCTCCTTCACCACTCCTGATACGACTCTGTTGTGCAACACCTCAAGCGTGAACCTCGAGGGTGATTCCTCCTAGTTCACCTTGACGATTACATCAGGTGGATTCCATCGAGGGTGATTCCTCAGATTCCCCCTTGGTGTTTCAGACACACGGTTACTTTGACTTTACCACAGAACCATGTTGAAGTCGAGTCAGCCCTGAGGGGTACCCGCGAGATGATGTGTAGTCAGGTTCAGCTGGAGGGTACCCACAAGATTTCTACGTGGCACTGCCGGGCATTCCGCGCCCTTGCCGTAAGTACACAAGACGGGGCGATGGGGTCACATGATCGTGTGTCTCTACTCGTTACCGCGCGCTCCCAAGCCACTAACGAGATTGGGTATTTGATCTGAGTTGGCCACTGGCCTATACGCACTAACCACAATGCGGGAATAGTTATGGGCACTCGACGTCGTAGTATCAGCCGAAGCTTTCCAGATGTCAGTGATTGAGTGGCGCGCGCCGGGTTGGACCGCGTAAAGCTCCCTCCTTTGTAATGGAGGTTGCCAGGTCTGCTCGCCGGCCGCCCACACAACGTGTAGGTGTGCAACGGGCGGTGGGCCCAAGACCCCTATGCGCATAGGATTTAGACCGGCATGTTGACCTCAATGTTGGGCCTAGGTAGGGCTACGACATGTTGATCTTCCGAGGCCGGGCATGACCCAGGAAAGTGTGTCCGGCCAGAGTGATCGAGCGTGTTGGGTAATGTGGTGAACCCCTGCAGGGGAGTTAATCTATTCAAATAACCATGTCCATGGTAATAGTACAACTTGGAGTTGTATTCTGATCTTTACAACTAGAACTGATTATTGAGATGTGATTTGGATATGATGGCTCCGGGATTGCTTTCTCGCAGGGAGTCGAGAAAGGATTTTTGGGCGTTAATGCTACAACATGCTTGCTAATTATAAAATTCTATTCTGTACTCTTATAAATGCTGCAAGATGGTGGCTTCAAGAAGATGCTAGTCTTCGATAGGCTAGGTCTTTCCCTCTATTCTGGCATTTCTGCAGTTCAGTCCACAGATACATCCCTTCCCTTGATACCAATGCATACTTAGTATAGATCTGATGCTTGCGAGTACTTTGGATGAGTACTCACGGTTGCTTTGCTACCCCTTTCCCCCCTTCTTTCTTCTTTCCGGTTGTTGCGATCAGATGACGGAGCCTAGGAGCAAGACGCCACCGCAGACGACTACCACTACCCTGATGGTGCCTACTACTACGTGGAGACCGTCGACGACTAGGAGTAGTTAGGAGGTCCCAGGCAGGAGGCTTTGCCTCTTCGATCATTGGTGCTTTTGTATTTACCTTCTTAAAGCAATCTTGTTTAACTTATGTCTGTACTCAGAAATTGTTGCTTCCGCTGACTCTTGTGTATTCGAGCTTCTGTATTCGAGCCCTCGAGGCCCATGGCTTGTAATATGAAGCTTGTATTATTTTAATTTGTGTCTAGAGTTGTGTTGTGATATCTTCCCGTGAGTGCCTGATCTTGATCGTTCAAATTTGCGTGTATGATTAGTGTACGATTGAATAAGGGGCATCACAAGTCTTTAATAAACCTCTTATAGAAATCGGCATGACCAAGGAAACTACGAATACCTTTAATATCTTTAGGACATGGCATTTTCTCAATTGCATCAACTTTATCTTTATCCACCTCAATACCTCATTCAGAAATTTTATGCCCCAAGACAATACCTTCATTAACCATAAAGTAGCACTTCTCCCAATTCAAGACGAGATTAGTTTGTTCACATCTCTGCAAAACTCGATCAAGGTTGCTTAAGCAATCATCAAAAGAAGTCCCCAAAACGGAAAAATCATCCATGGAAACCTCAACAATCTTTTCACAAAAATCAGAGAATATAGCAGTCATACATCTTTGAAAGGTAGTAGGTGCATTGCATAAACCAAAAGGCATACGTCTATAAGCATAAGTTCCAAAAGGAGAAGTAAACGTGGTTTTCCCTTGATTAGGTTATAACACAGGGATTTGAGAGAAACCAGAATATCCATCTAGAAAACAAAAGTGTGTGTGCTTAGATAATCTTTCTAACATTTGATCAATAAAAGGCAGAGGGGTAATGATCTGATGTGAACTTGGGACCCGATCTTTCAATGAGAGCGGATAACTATGATTTTGTGTGGGACATGACCCTCACGATCCGGCTACCAACAGTACAGGGAGAACCGTACACAACTGATATCCACGGCAATCGCTAAACCAACTTGACGGCGTTATCGACTGTGCCAATGGCGCGATCGACCTAGAAACGTAGTTGTCGATGAGCACGGTCATTGTGGTAGTAATTGACCATTTGGTCGTCTTCGGTGTCACCAGAATAATCCTCATAGTTGTCCCCATGTTCCTCGCTGACGTGAGGAGGAATTTCTTGCTGCTGGTTTTTGGTGGCAGCATCAGTGGTAGTAGCCGGGTGTTGTGGATGACCCATGGGCACATGCCAAGCTCACGAAATAGCGGCGCCACCTATGGAGTTGCGAGGATCAATGTTGTTGTTGACGGGGGGTGCATTCCGCAACTCATGCAGACGTAACAATATGTCCTTTAGCTGTGTGTTCGCAACACCCTGTGCATCTTCTATGGCTTTGAGCCTCTCTTCGGCCGCAATTTGAGCACCCTCAAGTTGGGTGAGACGCTCGCTAGTGACTTTCACATCTGCGGTGAGGCCCTCAAGTGTGGGTTGATCTGTGCCATTGTTAGACAAAGAGAAAAAACACAGTGTATAAACCCTATCAACTAGTAGGGCGTGGTGGAGAACAATCACTCACACTCAAGCTTAGTATCAAATTCTAACTTGTTCTTACCAATGCAACAGGTGGTGATCGGTGCGTTGGTGTTGGCTTCAAACTACCGATGAAGATTGGATGGAGCGATAACCAAGAATCAGCAGAATCGGGACCTGTGCTTATTGGTTGGAAAAAGTGTAGCTTGGCAAAGGATTCTCAACTCACAATATTGGTGGCACAATTTAGCAAAAAGCAATGCAAGTTGAATAATTGGTCAAACTCCTAACTAGTGCTGGCAGTCGACTAGTAAGAGATAAAATAATCTAAGCCTAGATACTGAATTAAATGAGTGGAAGCCGATGAAAATATGATTGTTCTAAGTAGCTAGATATAAGTGAGGTATAAATAGCAGTGTATGGCACCCGAGAGAGAAAAATGAAATAGTGTCTAGCAAACAATTGCCACTTGCACAAAGCAGAAGACCTGAACAGAAAATAAGTAGACTAAAATATGTTGGACGGTCTGAACTTGCACTTTTTTATCTCATTTTTTCCTTTTTTCTGTATTTCTTGCTCTCTTTTTTAATAATTTTTTTCTTGCTCTGTTTCTTTTTTACCAGACCGTTACGAGAAGTATACACACGATGAAGAGAACACGAGAAAAGAAAATGTACAAACTCAAGTGCTACTAAAAGATACAGGATCGTGTAGTACTACTGCTTGAGATCATAGATTAATGAAATGGTGTGGGCAGATAACTCCAAACGGTGATGTAGCAATGCACTATGGCAGACACAGCGACGCTATTGTCTGATGTGAAACGTTGATGCAAGGCTGCGTACATGCGAGAGTGGGTGCAGGACACGTGCGGACGGCACAAAAAACAAACATGTATTGTGTGAGGCGGACAAGCGGTGGTGGCAGGCCCCTCTAAAGCAGCGGACACGACAGACGTGATTGATGGGACCTTGGATTGCTTGCACAGATCGGCAAAACTAGAAACAACCTGATGCAATATCTATTTCTTGTTTCAGAGTACGGACGAGCCTGCGACAGAAGATATGATGGACAAAAGTTCAATCTAGTAGACAATTTTATTTTCCCAAACAAATCTAAACCAGCACTAATACGAGGATGAATGCAACAAAAAATTCAACAAAGCAAATACTAGATGCAAAAATTGATAAAGTCTAAAAAGATAGGTGCAGCGGATGAAGTAATCTATTTTTTTTTTGCTTTTTTTGTGGGTTGTACGACTGAAAAGGAATCTAATCTAATAAAACTATAAATCTCTCACCGATAAACCTGAAAACTGATACCATTTGATGTGAACTGGGGACCCGATCTTTTGATGAGAGGATAACTACGATTTTGAGTGGGACTTGACCCTCACGATCCGGCTACCAACCGTACAGGGAGAACTGTACATGACTGATATCCATGGCAATCGCTGAACCAACTCCACGGCGTTATCGACCGAGCCAATGGCGCGATCGACCTATCCACGAAGGATTTGTCCTGCAAGCAAATCAAAGAACATGCAAGAAAATAATAGCCAAGCAATTTGAAATTGCGAATATGCTAGATGGAATAAATCTCACAAGATGGGGTTCCGATAGAATGTCTTGACGGTCGCACTAGCCACTACGAGCGAAGACAAATAAAAGTGGCAATAGCTAAACTTCTCTAAACAAAACCTGAGTCTAAACCCTAATTTTAGCTAGCTATTTATTAAGAGGAGCAGTGGTCGCCTTGCGCTGGTTCACGGACGCAGGGACGTACAGAGGCCGGATACTACACGGCTCGGCCAAAGTGAACGTCTTCTTTTGTTGTTGATAATACGTATTGGCCCAACATGATCTGACATATTGGCCCAACGTGATGTACGAGCACACCAATTGATCTTTGTAACACTGGCTTCTTGCACCATATAATGGACTCGGTTGCATGTGTATGTGGTTGATGCAAGCAAGGCTAGCTCCTCCTTTCTGATGTG
Source organism: Thinopyrum elongatum (assembly GCA_011799875.1). NCBI lineage: Eukaryota > Viridiplantae > Streptophyta > Magnoliopsida > Poales > Poaceae > Thinopyrum > Thinopyrum elongatum. The sequence continues at coordinate 499,320,058 of CM022302.1, read as the reverse complement.
TGTGTGTGCACTTGCATGGCCCATGCAATCTTCAAAATCTTCATATTTATTTTGCAGATGCCTTTAAGAACTCTGCACAAGAAATAAAATGGTGTAGTATTTTTGTCCCTAATAATAAAATATAATATCATATAATGATCAAGAGAAATTACCTGAAAAATGTGTCGTGTAATATTTGTAGACGTATCTATGCCCACATCATGATCTTTCCTAGTAGCTTTGTTCAATTTTCTAAAATCAATTACCATTCTGTAGCCAGCAACAATTCTTTGTGGAATAAGCTCATTTTTATCATTAGGAACAACTGTAATACCTCACTTCTTAGGGACACAATGAATAAGACTTGCCCATCTACTATCAGCTATGGGATAGATTATACCTGCTTCCAGAAGCTTTAATATTTCAGTTCTTACCATTTCTTTCACTTTAGGATTCAATCGTCATTGGTGATCAACAACAGGGTTAGCATCAGGTTTCATATTGATCTTGTGCTCACATAGAGTGGGACTAATGCCCTTAAGATCATCAAGAGTATATCCAATAGCAGCATGGTGCTTCCTTAGAATATTCAATAATCTTTCTTCTTTCATATTCTGAAAGGTTATCGCTAATAATAACAGGATATATCTTTTTCTCATCAAGATAAGCATATTTCAAAGTGTAAGGCAATTGTTTTAATTCAAACACAGTATCACCTTTTGGTGGAGAAGGACCTCCTAGAGTTTCAATAGGCAAATTGTGTTTTAGGATAGGTTGTTGTTCAAAGAATATTTTATCGATTTCATTTCTTTCACGCAAATGCATATCGTTTGCATGGTCTAGCAAATATTGTTCTAGTGGATCAGTAGGAGGCACGGCAATAGAAGAAAGACCAATTATTTCATCCTTATTAGGTAATTCTTCATTATGAGGCTGTCTACTAAACTTGGAGAAATTAAATTCATGAGACTCATCACCAGAGCTAACACTAACAGTTTGTTTATGACAATCTATAGTAGCGTTGACAGTGTTCAAGAAAGGTCTACCAAAATAATGGGACAAAAATCATCTTGTGGGGAGCCAAGAACTAGAAAATCAGTAGGGTATTTTATTTTCCCACACAAGACTTCAACATCTCTTACTATCCCAGGTGGTGTGATGGTGTCTCTATTAGCAAGTTTAATAGTAACATCTATGTCTTCCATTTCAGCGGGTGCTATGTCATTCATAATTTCTTGGTAAAGAGTAAAAGGAGTAGCACTCGCACTAGGACCCAAGTCACATAAACCATGATAGCAATGATCTCCAATGTGAACCGAGACAACAGGCATGCCAATTACGGGACTATGATTATCTTTTTCATCAGGTTTGGCAATTCTAGCGGCTTCATCACAGAAGTAAATAACATGCCCATCAATATTTTCTACCAAGAGATCTTTAACCATAGCAACACTAGGTTCTACTTTAATTTGCTCGGAGGGTTTAAGTGCTTTAATATTACTTTTGCGAACCACAGTTGATACCTTAGCATGTTCCTTTATCCTAACAGGGAAAGGTGATTTTTCAATATAAGTAGTTGGCACAACTGGATCAACATTGTAAACGATAGTTTCATCTTTAGCTAGAACTGGTTCTTTAATTTCTTCTTTAATAGGGAATGATATTTAAATCACTTCTCCTTAGGACATGAGTAACAAATGATTCACAGAAAGAGGCTATTATCTCAGAGTCAAGTCCATATTTAGTGCTAAACTTTTGAAAAGCATCGGTATTCATAAAAGATTTAACACAATCAAACTTAAGCTTAATACCTAACTCTTTACCTTCGTCGAGTTCCCAATCTTCAGAGTTGTGTTTAATTCTCTCTAAAAGATCCCACTTGAAGTCAATAGTCTTCTTCATAAAAAAACCAGTACAAAAAGTATCGAGCATGGATCGATCATCATGAGAAAGCCGAGCATAAAAATCTGAATAATAATTTCTCTTGAGAGCTCATGATTGGGGCATGAATATAACATTGACGTAAGCCTCCCCCAAGCTAGAGTGATACTTTCTCCTTCACGAGGCCAAAAATTTTATATATAAATCCGATCACGATGAACTAGATGCATAGGATAAACTTTTTGGTGAAATTCCAATTCAATCGATTCCAGATCCAAGATCCAATATCATCGCATAGCCTATACCATGTCAATGCATTTCCCTTCAAAGATAAAGGGAAGACCTTCTTCCTAGCTTCATCTCCAGGTAAATCTGCAAGCTTAAATAATCCACAAATTTCATCCACATTTATCAAATGCATATCAGGATGTTCAGTTTCGTCTCCTACATAAGGATTAGCTAGCAGTTGTTCTATCATACCCGAAGGGATTTCATAACCAACATTTTCAGTAGGCGCATTAGGTTGAGGGGCAACTAATTGTGCTTCCGGTTGAGGTGAAGATACCCCGAACAAACCCCTCAAAGGATTGTTTTCCATAGTAACAAGTGACAGTAAATTTCAGCATACTATATAAATTTTTCCTTACCAAGAGCGCGTCACTCCCCGGCAACGGTGCGAGAAAAGAGTCTTGATGACCCACAAGTATAGGGGATCAATCGTAGTCCTTTCGATAAGTAAGAGTTTCGAACCCAACGAGGAGCAGAAGGAAATGACAAGTGGTTTTCATCAATGTAATTTCTGCAAGCACTGAAATTATTGGTAACAGGTAGTTTGATAGCAAGATAATTTGTAACAAACAAGTAACGTTAATGGTAAATAAAGTGCAGCAAGGTAGCCCAATCCTTTTGTGGCAAAGGACAGGCCAAAATGGTCTCTTATAATAAGCAAAGCATTCTTGAGGGTACACGGGAATTTCACCATGTCACTTTCATCACGTTTGTTTGATTTGTGTTCGCTACTTCGATAATTCGATATGTGGGTGGACCGGTTCTTATGTGTTGTTCTTACTTGAACAAACCTCCTACTTATGATTAACCCCCTCGCAAGCATCCGCAACTACGAGAAAAGTATTAAGATAAAATCTAACCATAGCATTAAACATATGGATCCAAATCAGTAACTTACGAAGTAGCGCATAAACTATGGTTTAATCTTCTGTCACTCTACATAGCGCCGTCACCTCGATCGTGCCCGGATGCGCCACCGCAAAACCTGTCGCCGGCGTGGCTCCGATGACCAAATGGTCTCGGGCTCGTTTCCATTGTGTTCTTGCGCGCGCGTAGGTCGTTCCTAGCAAGTTAGATCGCCCGCGCGCACCTTGTTCTGCCGTTTCCGTCGCACGCCCGTATCACCTCGCCGCCGGTGAGCTCGTGGCGCTCAGCTCCATCCACCATAGCCCCTCGCACCACCACCGTTCAACACGCGACGTCGAGCCGCGTCGAACGCGCCCAACCACAGCCCCTTAGACCCCCTGTGCGTGAAACCCGCGCCTTCCCCGAGCCGCGCCGCCGCGTTTGGCTCGCCGGTGACAACTCCGGCGCATCTCCAGCCGGCGCCGACATGGCCAGCCGGGGCCTGCCCCCAGTGCCAGTGCCACTGGGCCCCGTGGGGTCCGTTGACCAGTCAGCGCTGCTGAGTGGCAACCCGTGTCACTGACACGCGGGCCCCACCCCCTTAGAACATTTTTAAAATAAATAAAATGTTAATTAACCTAATTAGTTAATTAGTTACTTAACCACTCACTGACAGTAGGCCCCACCCACTAAATAATCCTATTTAGTTTAAATTAACTCTGTTTAAACTAATCAGAGGCTGACATGTGGGTCCCACTGGACCCACCTGCCTGGTTTGACTGGTCAACCGACCAGTTGACCTGCTGACGTAACTCTGATGTCATGCTTGCATCATCATACACTATTCTGGATAATGTTGGATTAAATGGATTAAATAAATTTAGAAAATGATTAAAACTTTAGAAAATCATATAAAATAATCCGTAACTCCGATGAAAATAATTTATATATGAAAGTTGCTCAGAATTTCGATACGAATCTGAATACGCCCTCCATATTCCTTTCAGATGCCCTTAGCTAGATGAACATGGAACTTTTAGACCAATTTCAATAAATGAATAGTGCCCAACTTTAATTAAATAAATCTGGATAAATTCCTAAATTAACTAACTCATTTAGTTAGGCAGTAGAACACCCCGACATATCATTTAGTCATGTCATGCATCTTGTTTGCATCTTTGCCGTGAATTTACTGTTTCTTCCCCCCCTCCTTCTCTCTCGATAGATGCCAAGACCGACGCCGTTGTAGCTGAGTACGACTACGCTCCAGACGATCAGCCTGTTGACGACCCCTCTTTCTTTCCAGAGCAACAAGGCAAGCCCCCCCTTGAGCATCCAAATATCGCCCATTCCATTTCTCCTACTTGCGTTAGATATTGCTACTATTAAATGTTTGCTCCTATTCTGATGCATAGCATGCTTTTGTAACCTGTCTAATGTTACCTTACCTGCCTATGTTAAACTGCTTAGTATAGGATGGTAGTGAACCATTAGTGACCCCCACCACCTTACCCTTGTTGCCCCTGCTCTATCATCGATGACTCGATTAATGTGATCGTCGACCAGAGACCGACACATCACTTCACCCACTTAGTTGTACGACTCTGCATAGTTACTATCGAGTGACGAGGGTGATACCTCGTAACGCACTCCTGATGAACACTCTGCAGTGTAGCTGTTCGGTCGTGGTCATCGAGGGTGATTCCTCCTTCTCCACTTCCGATACGACTCTGTCATGCAACCCCTCAGTGTGAACCTCGAGGGTGATGCCTCCTACGTTCACCCTGATGATTTCATCGAGTGGAATCCACCGAGGGTGATTCCTCGGGGTTTCCCCCTTGATGTTATGACCACACGGTTACTTTGACCTTTATTACAGGCGGGTCGACCCTGATGGGTACCCGCAGGGGATCTGTGATGTCGGGTGTGCCGGAAGGGCACTCGAGTGTGATATTGTGGCGGAGCTTCAGAAACTCTGATTGTCTCCGCATGTTACTAAATGAGCATATCGGATTTGGGTGTTTGATCTGAGTGCGTCGACGTGCCCTATACGCACTACCACCATGCGGGATAATGGTTTATGGGGCCCTCTGCGATGTATGTTTGTCCCGAAAGCTCTTCAGACGTCACGGTTCACCGTGCGGGCTGATTGTCGGGATTGGGCTGGATACTTCACTGACGAGTTCAGTGTCGCGCCTGCACCCCGGCCAGTCTCGGAACGCGCAGGGTGGCCAGGGCGATGGCCCAAGACCTCTGGGTGCATAGGTTAGTCCGGCGTGCTGACCTCTCTGCTGAGCCTAGGTAGGGCGCTGCTTCGTGTCGATCTCCCGAGGACGGGCATTACCCAGCAAGTGTGTCCGGCCAGAGGTGATCGAGCGTGTTGGGTAACAGTAGTGCACCCCTGCAGGGAAGAATAATCTATTGATAGCCGGTCCTACAGTAAAGGACGCTCAGTTTGTGTATCCCGATCTACTACTTGAACTGGATACTTGTTACTTAATTGAAGCTTCGGGATCGCTTTCTCGCAGGGAGTCGAGGAAGGATCTCTAGGCTTACTTCAACATGTTTGCTTAATAAAATGCTATTCTGCTCTCTTCTATTGCTGCAAGATGGTGGCTTCGTGAAGATGTTTGAAGATGCTAGTCTTCGATAGGACAAGGCCTTCTCTCTATTCTGCCATTACTGCAGCCTAGTCCACATATACAGCCTTTCCCCTTTGATAATGTTGCATATGTAGTGTAGATCCTTGCTTGCTGAGTACTTCGGATGAGTACTCACGGTTGCTTTGTTACTTCTTTTCCCCATACCCCACTTTGATGATACATCAGACGATGGAGCCCCGGAGCCAGATGTCCCAGCAGGAGCTTACTACCAGGAGGGTCCAGACGGCACATACTACTGGATCGAGCCAGCCGACCAGGAGTAGGATCGGAGTCTCCCAGGCAGGAGGCCTACGCCTTTTGATCTAGAGTCGTTGTTTGTGCTAGCCTTCTTAAGGCAAAACCTGTCTAACTATGTCTGTACTCAGATATTATTTGTATGACTGACTTATGTATTCGGATCCTCGTGATCCCTGGTCTGTAATATTGTGGATCTCCATTTATTTGTGTTAGAGTTGTGTTGTGATATCTTCCCATGAGTCCCTGTGCTTGATCGTGCATGTTTGCATGTATGATTAGTGCACGATTGAGTCGGGGGCATCACAAGTTGGTATCAGAGCCGACTGCCTGTAGGAAGCCCCCTTCCAATTCCTTGGTCGAAGTTGAGTCTAGACATCGAAAAACTAATTTACTGACTTGGCTGTGTGGCTTACGGGCCCACGTCGCCAACTGGGTTGTATTAGGATCTTTTATTCCTCGTCTATACTCTGGGACTCTGATCTCTCTTCTATTCGGGTTAAATGAATTTACTAACCCTGACACTTAGGATCTCGTAAATCCCGTCTACCCGGAGAGCTGGATATCTGTGCTTACTTCCTTACCATTGATCTGATTAGTCTGATAATCATTTTCCTTTCCATTGTTTTGTTTAACCTTTCTCTCCGAGTTGTGTTAAACTTCTCATTGTCATTTGACAAACCTGAATTTCCTCTGTTTCAGATGGATCATTTGTTTCCACCACGTCCTACAACACAACTTGTGCTTTGCACTTGGGCTCGTGATGCCCCTGGGTTTCCAGCTATTCTGATCGCCCTCCTGACCAGACTTGGCTACCGCTGGTACCCCGAGTACATGGTCTACGAGGATTACCGCGAGTACAACCAGGAGCAGTACCATGCTGATGTTCGTATCTATGATCAGCAAGATGACTCAGACACTGAGCTGCACCTTTTCCATGGTATCGGCGTGACAATTGAGATGGTAGTCCATGATGCCGCCTACTCTACTGTCGCACGTCTCCGAGGAGAGTTCAGCGATATCTTGGATGCCTCTGAGTTCCGATACATTCCGTATGCCCCTGCTGGAGATGCTACTAGATACTACACAGCTATCTGTGCCCCGTACGAGCCTCGTTGCTATGACCTGCGCGTTCTGATTCAGTGCACTCAGGCTCTAGATCGCACTATTTGGGCTCTTGTCATCGAGTTGGTTGCCACTCGAGCACGTCTCTACGATGCTATGACGCAGTTGCTACCCGCTGTTCGTGCAAGGATACATACGGAGCACATCCTCTACCCGCGCAGGACTCAGATGTATGCTGGTATTGATAGGCCTACTGTTGGAGCTCACACACCTGCACGTGGACCTCTTCTTACAGCTCGAGACCGGGTTCTGTATCAGAGTGCATATGGAGTGTAAGATCCTTCCGCGACGAACATTCATCGTCCGCACTCGTAGTTACCCCATTTTAGTGGTTTTCCCCAATGTTGATGTAGCCTTTGCTATGTCTCATTGTGTACTTCCTTACCGCGTGCCTGCGCGCTGCCTAGTATGTCTAGCTTCTAAATTTGCGTCGTTATGCTGTCCGCATGTACCCGACTCTGTGTATGGATTAGTATGTCTTAATTGACTACTGTTATGTATCTGTTGCGCTGCTTAAATTATTGTCGAGTCACATCCTGCTTATCGCTAAACACTCACAATTTCTTTTACTAAACTACCCCCTGTTGATACTTAGCAGGATGGTTAGACCAGGTGGTCGTGGTCGTGCCCCTGAACGCCCACCACTGCCAGACTATATGGCAGCTATGATGCAACAATTCGAGCTCAACCGCCAATTCATGATTGGGATTATGGCTCAGTTTCCGCATTAGAACAACCAGAACCAGAACCCTCCTTCAATAACTTAGACAGAGTTTATGCGACTCAACCCCACTCAGTTCCGCAAATCTGATAAGCCACTGGATGCTGATGACTGGCTCCGCAACATCACTCACGAGATGGAGTCTGCTAATGTCGCCCCTGCCAACTTCGTCACCTTCGCAGCCTTTTTCCTAAAGGGTTCCACTGCTCAATGGTGGGACACCCACAAGCGTACACTGCCTGCTGGAACAGTCGGTACCTGGCATGAGTTCTGGGCTGCTTTTCGTGCCCGTTATATTCCTCAGGGAATTATGGAGCGGATGAAGACCCAGTTCCGCAACCTCACTCAGGGCAACAATACCGTCGAAGCTTATCAGCGGGAATTTCTTGACCTCCTCCGCTATGCTGAAGAAGACATCACCACGGATGCTCGTAGACAAGAGAAGTTCCGTAATGGACTCCACCCAGACCTCGAGCTTGCACTTGCTGCTCAAGACTTCAACGACTTTTCTACTCTTGTGAACAAGGCTATTCTGGTTGAGACCGCTCAGATGAAGCACAAGGACTCGCAGAAGCGCTATCGTGATGCTGGCTCATCTTCGGGCTCAGCAGAGAAGTGTCGAGTCTGGATTCCCAACAACGTGTTCCGTCCAAATGCCCCTGCGCCAAAGAACAACTATGCTGCACCACGTCTGCCTCCTCCACCACCGAGGCAGCCAAGAGCTCAAGCTATTCAACACAATGCTCCTCTTCGTCCTGAAGATGGTCTGTGCTTCAAGTGCCGCAAACTAGGACACCTTGCTAAGGACTACAGCCAGACTCAGAATCAGTTGGCTTTTCCTCGTACTGGCCGTGGCAATGGTCGTGGCAACAATCAGGTCCGCAACTATAATACTGGGTCTGCTACACATGGTCGTGGACACGCTTACAAAATTGATATTGAAGAAGTCCGGGATCAACCTGCTACTGTGATGGGTACCCTTCTCGTTAACTCAGTACCTGCTTCTGTTTTATTTGATTCAGGAGCATCACATTCATTCATCTCTGGAAAATTTGCATTCATGCATGGCATTTGATATGAGAAGATGCATACTCCGTTAGTCATTAAAACTCCCGGAGGTCATTATCATGCTGACGTGATAGCACCTGACGTTACCATCAAAATCAATGGGTTGGAATTCCTTGCCTCACCCATCGTCTTGAAGTCTTCCACCATAGACCTCATACTCGGAATGGATTGGTTGAAAGATCACATTGCTTCGATCAATTGTGCCACTAAAGTCGTCCAACTTCTTCACCCCTCCGACGAGATAGTGAATTATACCGCCCGCATTACACGGGATGCTGAAGCTCAGATATATGCTCTGAATGCTTTGAACGCCTCACCTCTGGAAGGAATCAAGAACGTTCTAGTCGTTCGAGATTTTCCGGACGTCTTTCCGGAAGAACTTCCAGGAATACCCCCAGTTAGGGCTATCAAGTTTGTCATTGACTTGAAGCCTGGCACTACCCCTATTGCGAAGCGTCCTTATAAGATGCCTCCGCACCACCTTCTCGAGCTTAAGGAAGAAATCGACAAGTCACTTAAGAAAAGTTTCATCCGCCCCAATTCCTCTGCTTGGGGAGCACCTTCACTCTTCGTTAGAAAAATGGGTGGAACTAACCAATTGGTTCAGGATTACCGGCCCATTAACCAAGCCACAATCTAGAATAAATACCCACTGCCCCGGATCAACGATCTTTATGATCAGCTTGCTGGATCCTCTATCTTCTCGAAACTCGACTTGAGGTTGGGTTATCATCAGATCCGTGTTCGTGAAGAGGATATTCCGAAGACTGCCTTTGTTACTCGATATGGATCTTATGAGTACACTGTCATGTCATATGGCTTAACAAATGCTCCAGCAACCTTCTCCCGGTTGATGAACTATATCTTCATGGATTACCTCGACAAATTCGTCGTGGTTTATTTGGATGATATCCTTATATATTCCAAGAATGAAGAAGAACATGCTAAACATCTTCGGCTTGTATTGGAGAAGCTATGAGAACATCAGTTGTATGCTAAATTCTCCAAGTTTGAGTTCTGGTTATCTGAAGTGACCTATCTTGGTCAGGTGATTTCCAAGAATGGCATTACTGTTAACCCCGAGCGAGTTCAGGCTATTCTTGATTGGACTCCCCCGAAGAATGTTAAGCAAGTCAGGAGTTTTCTCGGACTCGCTAGTTATTACCGTCGATTCGTTGAGAACTTTTCCAAGATTGCAAAGCCACTTACTAATCTCCTCCACAAAGGTGTTAAATTTGAGTGGACTGAAAAATGTCAAGAAAGCTTTCAGACACTAAAAGATAAGTTAACATCTGCCCCAGTGCTAGCACCCCCGGATTCCCAAAAGGATTTCGTGATATACTGTGATGCATCTCGTCAAGGATTAGGTTGTGTCCTAATGCAAGAGCGTAAGGTGATTGCTTATGCCTCTCTACAATTACGTCCTCATGAAGAAAATTATCCAGTGCATGATCTTGAACTTTCTGCGGTTATTTATGCTCTGAAGTTATGGCGACATTACCTTCTCGATAACCATTGCGAGATATACATGGATCATCAGAGTTTGAAGTATCTATATACTCAACCAGATCTGAACCTTCGTCAACAAAGATGGCTCGAAACAATTGCCGATTATGATATGAATATCTCACACACCCCTGGCAAGGCTAATGTAATGGCTGATGCTTTGAGTCGCAAGGCTTATTGCAGCAACCATATGGTTCAGGAAGCACAACCTGTTCTTTATGAAGAGCTTCGCAAATTGAACCTCCATATTGTTCTACAGGGTTATCTCAATACCCTGGTTGTTGAACCAAATTTAGAACACAGCATTAAGACTCTACAATGGTATGACTCTGAAGTTGAAAGAATTAAGCGATACCTCGAAAAAGGAAAGCCATCGGAATTCCATCTTGATAAGGATGGGATCCTATTTTTCCAACACCGTCTCTTCATACCCAAATTCAAGGATGAGACGGAACACGTTATGAAAGAAGCTCATGTCACTCCTCTGTCAATTCATCCTGGTAGCACAAAGATGTACCTTGACATTTGTCAAAGATACTGGTGGCCTAACATGAAGCGAGACATTGCTCGTTATGTTTCTGAGTGTGACGTTTGACGCCGCATTAAGTTAGAACATCAAAGGCTTGCTGGAACTCTGCAACCCCTTGATATTCCTGAATGGAAATGGGACAAGGTCCAAATGGATTTCATTATTGGATTTTCTAGATCTCAGAAGGGTCATGATGCTATCTTTGTCGTGATTGACCGGTTCTCAAAGGTTGCTCACTTTTTGCCAGTTAAGAAGACAATCACTGCAAGTCAGTTAGCAGACTTGTATGTTTCCTGAATTGTGTCACTCCATGGTGTTCCCTTGGAGATCAGTTCTGATCGTGGTAGCCTCTTCACCTCCAGATTCTGGAGTAGTTTCCAAGAAGCTATGGGAACTCATCTGTCTTTCAGCACCACTTTTCACCCTCAGTCACAGGGTCAAGTCGAACGAGTTAATCAAGTGCTCGAAGATATGCTTTGAGCTTGCGTCATCTCTTTTGGTAAGAAGTGGGAAGAATCTATGCCGAATTCTCTTACAACAATAGCTACCAAGCTACTCTAAAGATGGCACCGTTTGAAGTTCTTTACGGACGTAAGTGTCGAACCCCTCTGAATTGGTCAGAAACTGGGGAACGCTCACTCGTCGGACCGGACATTGTTCAGCAAGCTGAAGAACAAGTCTGTATCGTCCGTGAACATTTGAAAACTGCTCAGTCTCGTCAGAAGAGCAACTATGACCGAAAGCACCAGGAAATGGTCTATCAACCTGGCGAGCAAGCTTACCTTCGCGTCACTCTGTTGAAAGGCACTCATCGGTTCGGAATCAAGGGCAAGTTAGCTCCTCACTACATTGGCCTGTTCCATATTCTTGCCCGTCGAGGAGAAGTGGCATATCAATTGCAATTGCCGCCAAATCTTTCTCAAGTGCATGATGTCTTTCATGTATCCCAACTCCGTCGCTGCTTCAAGGATCCAATTCGAGTTGTGGATCATGAAGTGCTTGAATTACGGGAAGAACTGTCTTATCCAGAATATCCCATCCGTATTCTTGATCAAGCTGAACACCGTACTCATCAAAAGTAAATCAAATTCCTCAAAGTTCAATGGTTGAATCATTCTGAAGATGAAGCCACTTGGGAAGCGAGGGTCATCTTCGCGAAGAATACCCCATTTTCTTTCAGTCTTCCTCTTAATTCTCAGGACGAGAATTCTTGTTAGATGAGGAGAATTGGAACACCCCATGTCATTAGCCACAATAATCACTTTTGATAATGACAAGTCAGCTAGATTAACAGTGCATAATCATCATTTGCATCATATTGCATTTCAACTCCTAGTTCAAACTTCAACTAATTTAAAATGGAAAAAAAAGTTGTTCAAATTAGAATCTAAAATGTTCATTAAATAGCAAATAATTCAGAGGCAATTATAAAATTGTAACCAACTTTGTTGAGATTGCATAAGTGACTCTAACAACCTCAAACAGTGGCTGAAAACAATATCTAATAACCTTTTTATTAATCCAAAATTAATATGGAATAATATTTACCCCAAACAAGTTTTTGGTGATAGGATATGTTGCACTGTGATGTATGCGCTAGCTCACACATTTTACAAAAGTCCTTTAGGTGCCAACCAATTTGCAAGAACAGAAAAGAAAAGAAAACAGAAAAAGGAAAAATGAAAAAGGCCTAGAACTCTACTGTGCACTTGAGCCTGCTGTACAGTGCGGCCCAGCCCACCACGCAGCTCCTCCCACCTCCCGCACTGCTCACCCCGCGCCGCTGTCGAACACACAGCGCGCGCGCCTCGCCCGAGCCAGCCCCCCTCTCCCCCCGCTCGACAACGCGCCCGCACCCGCATGGAGGTTAAAGGCGAGCCCCGCAGCCCCCTGGCGCCTCCATCGCCCCACTTCCTCCCCTCCCTCGCTCGCTCTCCGCCATGGCCGAGCGCCTTCCTCGCCGCCGTTCGCAGTAGCTGTGACCACCGTCGCGTGTTCGCCGCTCCGACCAGTCCTGGAGCTCCGTCGTGGACCCCTGCTTCGACTACGCCTCGTCATCGAGCTCGGGTGCGACCGCACGCTCGGGATCGACCTCATCCCTCTTTCTTGGTCGCCGGAGCACCATCGCCGTCTCCCTCGTCCTCTGCGGCTACTAAGCTCACACGGGCCTTCCTTGGCCGCGCAGCGAGCGTCTCCCCTTCCCCCTTTCGCTCCTCGCGCCGTGCATTCGCCCATAGCCCGCTCGCTGCCGTTGCCGAGTCCCTGCCTCCGCTAGCGAGCTCGTAGCTGAGCCATCGCTGCCCGTCGAGCTCAAGCGAGCTCGGGATCATGCTCAGCACATCCATGCAGACCCGTTGCGCCTCTCCCCGTGCTCTGTCGAGCCCCGTAGCGCCGTCGCCTCGATCGTGCCCGGATGCGCCGCCGCAAAACCTATCGCGGCGTGGCTCCAATGACCAAATGGTCTCGGGCTCGTTTCCATTGTGTTCATGCACGCGCATAGGTCGTTCCTAGCTAGTTACATCGCCCGCTCGCGCCTCGTTCTGCCGTTTTCGTCGCACGCCCGAATCACCTCACTGCCGGCGAGCTCGTGGCGCTCAGCTCCGTCCACCGTAGCCCGTCGCACCTCCACCGTTCGACGCGCGACGTCGAGCCGCGTCGAACTCGCCCAACCACAGCCCCTTAGACCCCCTGTGCGCGAAACCCGCGCCTTCCCCGAGCCGCGCCGCCGCGTTTGGCTCGCCGGAGCCAACTCCGGCGCGTCTCCGGCCGGCGCCGACATGGCCAGCTGGGGCCCGCCCCCAGTGCCACAGCCACTGGGCCCCGTGGTGTCCGTTGACCAGTCAGCGCTGTTGACTGGGCAACCCATGTCACAGACACGCGGACCCAACCCCCTCAGAACATTTTTAGAATAAATAAAATGCTAATTAAAATGTTAATTAACCTAATTAGTTAATTAGTTCCTTAACCACTCATTGACAGTAGGCCCCACCCACTAAATAATCCTATTTAGTTTAAATTAACTCTGTTTAAACTAATCAGAGGCTGACATGTGGGTCCCACTGGACCCACATGTCTGGTTTGACTGGTCAACCGACTAGTTGACCTGCTGACGTCACTCTGATGTCATGCTTGCGTCATCATACACTATTCTGGATAATGTTGGATTAAATGGATTAAATAAATTCAGAAAATGATTAAAACTTTAGAAATTCATATAAAATAATGCGTAACTCCGATGAAAATAATGTATATATGAAAGTTGCTCAGAATTTCGATACGAATCTGAATACGCCCTCCGTATTCCTGTCAGATGCCCCTAGCTAGATGAACATGGAACTTTTAGACCGATTTCAATAAATGAATAGTGCCCAACTTTAATTAAATAAATCCGGATAAATTCCTAAATTAACTAACTCATTTAGTTAGGCAGAAGAACACCCCGGCATATCATTTAGTCATGTCATGCATCTTGTTTGCATCTTTGCCGTGAATTTACTGTTTCTCCCCCCCCCCCTCCGTCTCTCTCGATAGACGCCGAGACCGACGCCATTGCAACTGAGTACGACTATGCTCCAGACGAGCAGCCCGTTGATGACCCCTCCTTCTTGCCAGAGCAACCAGGCAAGCCCCTCGTTGAGCATCCAGATATCGCCCATTCCATTTCTCTTGCTTGCATTAGATTTTGCTACTGTTAAATGTTTCCTCCTATTCTGATGCATAGCCTACTTTTGTAACCTGTCTAAAGTTACCTTACCTGCCTATGTTAAACTGCTTAGTATAGGTTGGTAGTGAACCATCAGTGACCCCCACCACCTTACCCTTGTTGCCCCTGCTTGATCATCGACGACTCGATCAATGTGATCATTGACCAGAGACCGACACATCACTTCTCCCCCCTTAGTTGTACGACTCTGCATAGTTACTATCGAGTGTCGAGGGTGATACCTCGTAATGCACTCCTGATGAATACTCTGCAGTGTAGCTATTCGGTCATGGTCATCGAGGGTGATTCCTCCTTCTCCACTTCCAATACGACTCTGTCATGCAACCCCTCAGTGTGAATCTCGAGGGTGATGCCTCCTACGTTCACCCTGATGATTTTATCGAGTGGAATCCACCGAGGGTGATTCCTCGGAGTTTCCCCCTTGATGTTATGACCACACGGTTACTTTGACCTTTGTTACAGGCGGGTCGACCCTGATGGGTACCCGCAGGGGATCTGTGATGTCGGGTGTGCTGGAAGGGCACTCGAGTGTGATATTGTGGCGGAGCTTCAGAAACTCTGATTGTCTCCGTGTGTTACTAAATGAGCATATCAGATTTGGGTGTATGATCTGAGTGGGTCGACGTGCCCTATACGCACTACCACCATGCGGGATAATGGTTTATGGGGCCCTCTACGATGTACGTTTCTCCCAAAAGCTCTTCAGACATCACGGTTCACCGTGCGGGCTGATTGTCGGGATTGGGCTGGATACTTCACTAACGAGTTCAGTGTCGTGCCTGCACCCCGGCCAGTCTCGCAATGCACAAGGTGCCCAGGGCGATGGCCCAAGACCTCTGGGTGCATAGGTTAGACCGGCGTGCTGACCTCTCTGCTAAGCCTAGGTAGGGCACTGCTTCGTGTCAATCTCCTGAGGATGGGCATTACCCATCAAGTGTGTCCGTCCAGAGGTGATCGAGCGTGTTGGGTAACAGTAGTTTACCCCTGCAGGGAAGAATAATCTATCGATAGCCGGTCCTACGGTAAAGGACGCTCAGTTTGTGTATCCCGATCTACTACTTGAACTGGATACTTGTTACTTAATTGAAGCTTTGGGATCACTTTCTCGCAGGGAGTCGAGGAAGGATCTCTAGGCTTACTTCAACTTGTTTTCTTAATAAAATGCTATTCTACTCTCTTCTATTGCTGCAAGATAGTGGCTTCGTGAAGATGTTTGAAGATACTTGTCTTCGATAGGACTAGGCCTTCTTTCTATTCTGGCATTTCTGCAGCCCAGTCCACATATACAGCCTTTCCCCTTTGATAATGTTGCATATGTAGTGTAGATCCTAGCTTGCTGAGTACTTTGGATGAGTACTCACGGTTGCTTTGTTACTTCTTTTCCCCATACCCCACTTTGATGATACATCAGACGATGGAGCCCCGGAGCCAGATGTCCCAACAGGAGCTTACTACCAGGAGGGTCCAGACGGCACGTACTACTGGATCGAGCCAGCCGACCAGGAGTAGGATCGGAGGCTCCCAGGCAGGAGGCCTACGCCCTTCGATCTAGAGTCGTTGTTTGTGCTAGCCTTCTTAAGGCAAAACCTATCTAACTATGTCTGTACTCAGATATTATTTGTATGACTGACTTATGTATTCGGATCCTCGTGATCCCTGGTCTATAATATTGTGGATCTCCGTTTATTTGTGTTAGAGTTGTGTTGTGATATCTTCCCGTGAGTCCCTGTGCTTGATCATGCATGTTTGCGTGTATGATTAGTGCATGATTGAGTCGGGGGCGCCACAAGTTGGTATCAGAGCCGACTGCTTGTAGGAAACCCCTTCCAATTCCTTGGTCGAAGTTGAGTCTAGACATCGAAAAACTAATTTACTGACTTGGTTGTGTGGCTTACGGGCCCACGTCGCCAACTCGGTGATATTAGGATCTTTTATTCCTTGTCTATACTCTGGGACTCTGATCTCTCTTCTATTCGAGTTAAATGAATTTACTAACGCCGACACTTAGGATCTCGTAAATACCGTCTTCCCGGAGAGTTGGATATCTGTGCTTACTTCCTTACCATTGATCTGATTAGTCTGATAATCATTTTCCTTTCCATTGTTTTGTTTAACCTTTCTCATCGAGTTGTGTTAAACTTCTCATTGTCGTTTGACAAACCTAAATTTCCTCTATTTCAGATGGATCGTTTGTTTCCACCCCGTCCTACGACACAGCTTGTGCTTCGCACTTGGGCTCGTGATGCCCTTGGGTTTCCAGCTATTCTGATCACCCTCCTGACCAGACTTGGCTACCGCTGGTACCCCGAGTACATGGTCTATGAGGATTACCACGAGTTCAACTAGGAGCAGTACCATGCTGATGTTCATATCTATGGTCAGCAAGATGACTCAGACACTGAGCTGCACCTTTTCCACGGTATCGGCCTGACAATTGAGACGGCAGTCCATGATGCCGCCTACTCTGCTGTCGCACGTCTCCGAGGAGAGTTCAGCGATATCTTGGATGCCTCTGAGTTCCAATACATTCCGTATGCCCCTGCTGGAGATGCTACTGGATACTACACAGCTATCTGTGCCCAGTACGAGCCTCGTCGCTACAACCCGCGCGTTCTGATTCAGTGCACTCAAGCTCTGGATCGCACTGTTTAGGCTCTTGCCGTCGAGTTGGTTGCCACTCGAGCATGTCTCTACGATGCTATGACACAGTTGCTACCCGATGTTCGTGCAAGGATACATCCGGAGCACATCCTTTACCCGCGTAGGACTCAGATGTATGCTGGTATTGATTGGCCTGCTGTTGCAGGTCACACACCTGCACGTGGACCTCTTCTTACAGCTCGAGACCGGGTTCTGCATTAGAGTGCACATGGAACGGAAGATCCTTCCGCGACGAACATTCATCGTCCGCACTCGTAGTTACCCCGTTTTAGTGGTTTCCCCCGATGTTGATGTAGCCTTTGCTATGTCTCGTTGTGTACTTCCTTACCGCGTGCCTGCAAGCCTCCTAGTATGTCTAGCTTCTAAATTTGCGTGGTTATGCTGTCCGCATGTACTCGACTCTGTGTATGGATCTGTATGTCTTAATTGACTACTGTTATGTATCTGTTGCACTGCTTAAATTATTGTCGAGTCACATCCTGCTTGTCGCTAAACACTCGCAATTTCTTTTACTAAACTACCCCCTGTTGATACTTAGCACGATGGTTAGACCAGGTGGTCCTGGTCGTGGTCGTGCCTCTGAACGCCCACCACCGCCAGACTATATGGCAGCTGCATCTATTGGAGACTTGCTTGTTCCTCCTACTGGATTGATGCCTTGGTTCTCAAACTGAGGGAAATACTTATCTCTACTTTCCTGCATCACCCTTTCCTCTTCAAGGGAAAAACCAACGCAAGCTCAAGAAGTAGCAGGAAGAATTTCTGGCGCCGTTGCCGGAGAGATCTACGCCAAGTCAAGACATACCAATTACCCATCATAAACTCTTATCTCCTGCATTACATTATTCGCCATTTGCCTCTCGTTTTCCTCTCGCCCACTTCTAAAATGTTTTCAGAAAATCACAAAAATATTTGCCTTTTTGTTTGCCTTCTTTCTGTTAGATATTTTGTTTGCTTGTGTTACCATGTGCCTTCTTTTTGCTTGCATCTTCGCTTGCTAAAAGTTTATGGATCCTCATCCACTTGCTAATCTTTTTAAGAGATCCAATTATGATGAACCAATTTCTAGTGATTTGAGTGCACTAGATTATCTTTATGCAGTTTTGCTTCAAATTCGTGATTCTGAAAATTGTGATGAAGTGTTAAAAGAAGAAATCTATGAAGTGATTCAAGATAGCTCCTTGGATGAAAAGCATGATTGCAATGGTTCTGCTATAAATTCTATTAATGTCAGTTGTGCTAATGATATGCAAAACCCTAAGCTTGGGGATGCTAGTTTTGCTAGGTCCACTACTTGTTGCAATGATCATGATTGGGGTGATAATGCTTCTTATGATCTTGAAAATTTATTTAAGCCTCATGATGAATTTGGTTGCTATAATATTGAAAGTGGGTTTGGAAGAGTGTCAACTCTAGGATATAATGATCCCACAACTTTGGAGTATGATCAATCTTATGAAATATTTGATAAAAGTGGGTTTGGAGAGGTCATGACTATATTTGATGATAATCCCACTATTTTGGAAGAGTGTCAACTTTGCATGCATGTGGATCATGTTGAGAATATTTTATGTGATTTGAGTATGATCCCACATGTAATTATTATGTGAGAGGGAAATATTGAGGTAGAAACTTTCATGTTACTAAATTATTGTAACGCCCGAACAATTAAGCTACAGTAACCCTCTACTAATGATACCATGTCACCATTGTTACTGTTGCTAATCCCAGGTTGATTCAAACTGCTTTGAAA
Organism: Thinopyrum elongatum; assembly: GCA_011799875.1. Lineage (NCBI taxonomy): Eukaryota > Viridiplantae > Streptophyta > Magnoliopsida > Poales > Poaceae > Thinopyrum > Thinopyrum elongatum. Next base: position 499,301,080 of record CM022302.1, on the reverse strand, counting down.
TTAAAATCTAAATTAAAGTCAAACAATAAAAGTTTTCAAACATTAAAACTAAAATGTTCTGGTGGTGACAAATAATGGATAGGTAGTTATGTTGGAGAAACCACACTTTTATAAAATGTTTAAGTACTCTAAAATAAATAAAACAGTAGCAAAAACAATTAATTAAATGCCTTTTACAATTAATAAAATATTAAACTATTTTATTTAGTTGCCCAAACTTATGTGGCAGTAGCATATTTATTAACACTAAATAGGGAAAACTTTTATAGTTTATAAAACTAAAATAAAAGAGGAACTAAAATAAAACAGCAAAAGAATAGGAAAATAAAACAGAAAAATAAAAGAAGGAAGAACCCCCCTGCTGGGCCTTAGCCCAGCCAACAGCCAGGCCGGCCCATCCCCCACTCCCCCATAACCCCCCTGTCGGTGGGAAACCCTAACCCACCGACGGCCCACTCCCCCCCCCCCCACGTCGCTCGTCTCTACCCCCTTCCCCCGATCCAGATCTGGATCGGGAACGAACCGCCGCCGCCGCCGCCCGGAGTGCCCCCCCTCGCCGGACCACCTCGCCGGAGCCCCGCCGCACGTCGTCCCCGTCATCCTCCACAAAGGCACCACCGAGCCTCGCTGACGCACCTCTACTCGGGGGTGAGGAACATCCCGCCCCTCTTTCCTCTGTCCTCGACGCCGATCGCGCCCCCGTGCGCCCCGCTCTGCTCCAGCCCGTGGCCACCATCGCCGGCCAGCGCTCGCGCGCGCGCCCACGTTAGGCCTCGCCCCGCCTCTCGCTGCGGCCTGCTACTGTTGCGCCCGCCTCAGCCAGCTGCGCCCGGCCCTCGTCCCGCGACCACCGCTCCCCGGCATCGCCCGCTGTGTCCTTGCCCCGCCGTGGTCGCGCCGCCTCCCACTCATCCCCGCACACTAACTGCCTCGCCGCGCCACCGCAACCGCTCGCCGCCCCTGCTCCGGCTCTGCTGATCTGCTCCGCCACGTAGCCACGCTGCATCGCTCCCGCCGGCCGCCTCCGCGCATGCACCGTGCGCTGGCTCGCCTAGCCGCGGACCCTCCCCCTGCTTCGACCGGCCGTAGCCCGCCGGAGCCCCATGCCGCACGGCCCTCTGCTCCCCCACGATGCTCACCTCCGCCCCGGCCGGCGCTTGGGGCCAGCCGAGCTGCGCCCGCCTCCAGCGCTCGTTAGCACCCGGGCGCCCGAAAGTGCCCGCACGCCCGCGCGCCCGATAGGCCCTCTAGGCCTACGGCAGGGGGGCCCCACGTCCAGAATGTAAATGAATATAAAAAAGAAAATAAAATAATAAAAGTAATTAATTAAATTAATTAACCTAATTAATTCTATTAATTAACCTAATCACTTAGTTAAACTAATTAACTCTATTTAGTTCATCTGTGACAATGACAACCGTGACCCACACGTCAGTTACCCAGTCAAACGCACTGTTGACTGCTGACATCATGCTAATGCAGTAAACCTGTTTTTATTTAAATTAAATCTGTTAATTCCAAAAATGAATTAAAACTTTGAAAAATAATATAAAATAAACCGTAACTCGGATGAAAATACTTTGTACAAGAAAGTTGCTCAGAAAAGTGAGACAAATACGGATACGCTCTTCGTTTGTCTACCACACATACCTAGCATAGCGAACATGCAACCGTCCCCCTCCGGTTCGACTATCCAAAAATGTAAAACACCGGGAATACTTTCCCGGATGTTTTCCCCTTCACCAGTAGCACCTAGTACCGCGTTAGGGCATACCTAGCACCGCTTAATGTCATGTCATGCATCTGTTTGCACTGTATTCATTGTTTCTTCCCCCTCTTCTCTTCGGTAGACTACGAGACTAACGCCGCTGCTACCCCGATCGACTACAGTATTGACGACCCCTCCTTCTCGACTAAGCTTCCAGGCAAGCAAACCCCCCTTGTTCATCCCGATATCGCCTACTCTTTTCCTCTACTACTTGCATTAGAGTAGTGTAGCTGTTACTGCTTTCAGTTAATCCTATTCTGCTGCATAGCCTGTCTTTGCTACTACTGTTGACACCTTTACCTGCAATCCTAATGCTTAGTATAGGTTGCTAGAATTACATCAGTGGCCCTACATTCTTGTCCATCTGCCATGCTATACTATCGGGCCATGATCACTCGGGAGGTGGTCACGGGTATATACTATATACTATCACACTACTTATGTTACTGTTCGGATGTGGGGGCTGAAGGGGCAAGTGGCTCCATCCAAGTTGTGATAGGCCTGGGTTCCCGACAGCCCCCGCGTGATTCTTTGTGGCGGAGCGACAGGGCAGGTTGTGACCACCTAAGAGACAGGTGGGCCTTGTCCCTGGTCGGCGTCCATGGATACTTCAAATAACACGCTTATCATGATCTGGGTATTTGATCTGAGTCTGGCTACGAGCCTATACGCACTAACCAACTACGCGGGAATAGTTATGACCTCTCAACGTCGTGGTATCAGCCGAAGCTCTTCAAGACGACAGCGACTGAGTGGCGCGTGCCGGATTGGACCGAAACACCTGCGCTTGTATTAAGGGGGCTAGGTCTACTTTCAGCCGTGTTCGCAACGTGCAGGTGTGCAACGGGCGATGGGCCCAAGACCCCTGTGTGCATAGGATTTAGACCGGCATGCTGACCTCTCTAAAGAGTCTAGGTGGGGCTGCGACATGTTGATCTTCCGAGGCCGGGCATGACCCTGGAAAGTGTGTCCGGCCAGAGTAATCAAGCGTGTTGGGCAATGTGGTGCACCCCTATAGGGAAGTTTATCTATTCGAATAGCCTTGTCCCTCGGTAAAAGGATGACCCAAAGTTGTACTTCGACCTTATGACAACTAGAACCGGATACTTAATAAAACACACCTCTTATAAGTTCCAGATACAACCCGGTGATCGCTCTCTCACAGGGCAACAAGGAGAGGATCGCCGGGTAGGATTATGCTATACGTTGTTACTTGGTGAACTTACCTGCTACTCTCTTCTACATGCTTCAAAATGGAGGCTGCCAGAAGCGTAGTCTTTGATAGGACTAGCTATCCCCCTCTTATTCTGGCATTCTGCAGCTCAGTCCACAGATACTACCCATTTCATTGATACCGATGCATATGTAGTGTAGATACTTGCTTGCGAGTACTTTAGATGAGTACTCATGGTTGCTTTGCTCCCTCTTTTCACCCTTTTTCCATTCTTCTCGGACGTCGCAACCAGATGCTGGAGCCCCGGAGCCAGACGCCACCTTCGACGACTCCTACTACACCGAGGGTGCCTACAACTACGTGCAGGCTGCCGCCGCCGACTAGGAGTACTTAGGAGGATCCCAGGCAGGACGCATGCGCCTCTTTCGATCTGTATCCCCTGTTTGTGCTTGCCATCTTATGGCACCTTGTTTAACTTAATGTCTGCACTCAGATATTGTTGCTTCCGCTGACTCATTTATGATCGAGCTTATGTATTCGTGCCCTCGAGGCCCCTGGCTTGTAATATAAAACTTGTATTATTTTATTTGTGTCTAGAGTTGTGTTGTGATATCTTCCCGTGAGTCCTTGATCTTGATCGTACACGTTTGCATGTATGATTAGTGTACGATTGAATGGGGGGTGTCACAAGTTGGTATCAGAGCTGAGTGCCTGTAGGAATCCCCTTCCTAACTCCTTGGCCGAAGTTGAGTCTAGCCATTGCAAAACTTTTTCTAACATGGTTGTGTGGCTTACGGGCCCACGTCGCCATTGGGTGGTATTAGGACCTTTTATTCCTCGTCTATACTCTGGGACTCTGATCTCTCTTCTATTTGGGTTAAATTATTTTTACTAATTCTAACTCTAGGTTCTCGTACCCACTTCCTACTGAAAAACCCCTTCATTCCAGATGATCAAGTGCTTCACCAGAAGATTCTGACGATACTTTCCGATGTTCTCCCCAGACTTGTGCCATCGCTTTTGCAATTCCCTCCCATCGATAAACCCCTATGGATAACCACGTACACTTGCCATTCATACAATCATTCCCTGTTGATCTTGTTATTACAAGATACCCCGAAATTCTCTCTATTGTTCAGAGAATACTTCGCGCCTACCACCTTACAGTTCTTTGCCACATGAACACCCCTTCGAATAATTCCTCGCACTTGTTGAGTATCTGCTCATTCCCAGTTATTCACGTGTTTCGCAAAAGTCTTCGAAATACCATTCGATCTTTCGAAAATCCTGAGCAGCCTATTGCTCTTGAAATTCTTGCTTGCTTGCATTATGGTTAATCACATAAGTATCATAATCTTATTGGCATCCCTTGTCATTATCATTTTGATTCCGTTGATTCAATATGTAGGGAATCCTCGCAATCCTCTATCAGATCCTAGAATTGATCCTTCCGGCTTAGACGTCATTTTAAACATGAGCTGGATCTCGACCAATCAAATTGTCGTCGATTGTACCCCTAAGCTTACTCAACTCTTCCATCCTTAATCAGAGCGTTTGCTTCTGATCCCTTGATTTGGAAATCATAATTCCTTTACATCTGAGCTTTGAATTAGTCAGTTGTTTCTATAATCTGATCCCCTTGCATTCTTTCTTCTTCTGGTTGAGTACCGTTACTCACATTAGATCCTTTGGTGGATTATTATCCGACCGTTCTTGCATATTCTCAAAACCTAGATTTCTTTCCTTGATACATAATGCCATTGGTAAATCCTATTCTCTGATTTGGCCAACCATGCTCTGCTTTTGAGCTGGTGATATTTACTCTTGACGCTTGGGGTATATGTTTCTAAGATGCCCCGATGGGTTGAACCTATGCCTTCCTTAATATGTGTGAACCCGAAAGTTTTCACGGGTCATACTCCTCTGGTAATTCACCAGGTAGGTTTTCACCCTCAAGTCATTTTTAATAGAGCAGTGAATGAATGGTAATGCATTGGAGAAGTGGGAGTCGACCTTGAACTTTGTGTTCATGCCCAAGGACACAATGTAGATCTTATCATGGCAGCTTCTCTTAAAAATTAATTGTCCCCTTGGTATAAGTTCGTCTTATATCTGGGGTTTGGTCCTTTGCAAGCGTGGTTCCAGCCATGATTGTTCTCCTTTGATTCTATTTCTCGAACAAGTTAAAGTGCATGCCTTCTGCAGATCAATACGCCTGCCCAACCTCTACTCTACTCTACCGTCCAGTTTTACCCTCTGGTATCTCGAGAATACCACGAAACTACATAACTTCTTCTGAGTTCTTCATCAACTATTATTCTCACCGATTCCATTCTTCCGCGGGTTCTGAGTTGTTAGAACCCCTCGAGAACACCGATAAGTGAATCGATTCCGCACTGCAATTCAATAACTCTAAGTAATTTTCGTTGCTTATGTGTTTAATAATCCTTCAAGTCATTCCTAGCCTGATCGGTTATATAATTATCGTGCTAAATTTTAACTGTGCTACCTGGTCCTTCGTCCCGGAGCACAAAATTTTGACGATGAGCTAAGCTTACGTCGATCTTCCTTGTCTTATCGTTTCACCTCGAACAACAAGCTTGATTCCGAGTTGGTGTCGTATCCGTGGTTTCAATAATCTTTCGCTGCATTAGTCCTTTTGCTTGATGTAGTCACCGTTCGATTGCTTATTCGTGGAGCCTCCCGACAAAATTTGTCATGATCATCATCAACATTTTGACTCCTTCCAGGATATCAATCGAATTCATGATGATAAGTGCCATCCTCGTCCCTTGGTAATTTGAGTTACCATCGACAACATCCTTATCTTCCTTTCATCACAAACTTGTTCATGTTGTGGATGCAACTTGCTATCGAGCTTGTATTATGTTCTACCTTGAAGTATTACCATCTTTATGTCAAGGATGTTGTGAGAATTGCTCCACCTCTTAAGAATTCTGGGTATAGTGATACTTCTCACCATCACCATTCTTTCTTGGTCCCCTTGTTGATTCTAACCGGGATACCAACAAGTGAACGGTGCTGTTTGGATTCTGTACTTCTAGCAACCCTATTGCTTGAAAGTTATGAATGATAGTTTCTTTCTTCATGTGTTGATTATTGACTCATCATCCTAACATTGATTGTGCTACTTAGTCCATATTTTGCATGCACTTTTCGATCAATGTTTAATTGTGTATGTTTCCCTTGGGCATACATCATTATATCATTTGATCTGACAAATGTTATCTCCTTGTTCACATGATTGAGGAAATCCATCTTTTTGGAAATCTCGATGAATTGCCACTGAGTACATCAGCCACCTCCTCATCCTCTCCTTGGTTTAATGATGAACTCTTGTTTCGAAACTCGCTTCCATAGTTCAATTCCCGAGAATCTTACTATGTCATCTCGTCAATTTGTGTTGCACCTTTTCTTCTCAGGTATCCTGTATCTGAGGTATCCTGACAACAATCAGATCTGAATCTCGGTCAGATGTGATGGTTGGAATATATTTCCAAGAGTTATAACATTGGTCTTTATATGACCCGGTAAGGTGATGTCGTGCCTAGCACACCTGGCCGGAGGACCTATTGTTATAGTTTCCTTATTAGCAAGATTATCCATTCTTCCATGAGGAAATTACAAGACCTATTCTATGAGTGTTCCCGATGGATCCTTTGTGTATCCAAAGTATGACCTTTGATTGAGGACCATGTCAATGCTATCTCGAAGCATGCCAGTGGTACTCCGATTTTCAATAAGAACATTTGAACAACAATGCTAAAATTTCTTTATTAATTATCCGAACACCGTTGTATGGGTAATGTCATGAAATTTCTCTCCCCTTTCCTAAAGGGTTTTCTACGTTATATCTTGTCATGGATATCATGCTCTGCTTGTCCTTGGGAAGGATATACCCATAAAATATGTGTTAAACACATTTTCCTTTCCATTGTTCTGTTTAACCTGATAATCATATTTTCCTTTCCATTGTTTGGTTTAACCTTTCTTGTGACCTATATGATCTAAGCAGTAATATTCTCCTCCTTATGTAAACACCTCGGTGTACAATTCTGTCAGCAAGACCCTGTTACTATTGTCGATGACATTCCGGTAGCTACCGATGGACGAGAACTTTGCCTATTGGTCTGCCTCGTTCAACGAGCAGGAAAATGGTTCTCTTCGTCCCTCGCCCTTGGTACCGACGTTGTTGCCGACATAACTGACATGCTACCCTCTGACATGCCTTGCTCTCATGACCGTGCAAGATGTCATCGCTCCTCCTACTTTTAACCCACATGGTGGGCCCATAACCCACAGTTCCACAGGATCGAAACCTGACTCCCCTGTACCCCCTGTTCCCAAGGTTGTTCCTCGCGCGTAGCCTTGTATGTAATTCACGAGCCACCTTCCGAGAGATCATCAATTCTGGTATCAGACACAATACTTATTCCCGTTGCTTTGAACCCCATTGACGCCCTGTTTCAGGCATTGAACGATTGCCTGCCCGCTTGAAACTTCCCATGAAACCTCCTTACTTTGCTCTCGATATTTTCTTAAGTTTCAATTCGAGAGTTACTTTCCGCCACCTTCCCCGATGTTATCTACCAGATAGTCAACCTTGCAGAGATCCGTTCTCCCAGAATACCCCCCTTATTCTTTCGTAAGTACGATGGAGTTCCCGAAGAAAGGATGCCGACTTCATCATGATGGCCGGAAGCAGAGAAATGAAGACATCAACGTAGTGGATCGAGCTCTCCGAGAAGAGCAACCAAGACCGAGAAGATCTGTTAGAAATTCGTAACCAAAACTTTCCCCCTTACTCCACCTCTTAAATCTCGGGACGAGATTTCTTGTAGAGGAGGAGAATTGTAATAACCGGATAATTAAGCAACAGTAACCCTCTACTAATGATGCCATGTCACCATTGTTACTGTTGCTAATCCCATGTTGATTCAAACTGCTTCGAAATTCAAATCTAAATTAAAGTCAAACAATAAAAGTTTTCAAACATTAAAACTAAAATGTTCTCGTGGTGACATATAATGCATAGGTAGTTATGTTGGAGAAAACACACTTTTATAAAATGTTTAAATACACTAAAATAAATAAAACAGGAGCAAAAAATTTTAATTAAATGCCTTTTACAATTAATAAAATATTAAACTATTTTATTTAGTTGCCCAAACTAATGTGGCAGTAGCATATTTATTAACACTAAATTAGGGAATACTTTTATAGTTTATAAAACTAAAATAAAAGAGGAACTAAAATAAAATAGCAAAAGAATAGGAAAATGAAACAAAAAAATAAAAGAAAGAAGAACCCCCCTGGTGGGCCTTGGCCCAGCCAACAGCCAGGCCGGCCCATCCCCCACTCCCCCATAACCACCCTGTCGATGGGAAACCCTAACCCACCGACACCGCACTTCCCCCCCCCCCACGTCGCTCGTCTCTCCCCCTTCCCCCGATCCAGATCTGGATCGGGAACGAACCGCCGCCGCCGCCGCCCGGAGTGCCCCCCCTCGCCGGACCACCTCGCCGGAGCCCCGACGCACGTCGTCCCCGTCATCCTCCCCAAAGGCACCACCGCGCCTCGCCGACGCACCTCTACTCGGTGGTGAGGAACATCCCGCCCCTCTTTCCTCTGTCCTCGACGCCGATCGCGCCCCCGCGCGCCCCGCTCAGCTCCAGCCCGTGGCCGCCTTCGCCGGCCAGCGCTCACGCACGCGCGCCCGCGTTAGGCCTCACCCCGCCTCTCGCTACGGCCTGCTGCTGTTGCGCCCGCCGGAGCCAGCCGCGCCCGGCCCTCGTCCCACGACCACCGCTCCCCGGCGTCACCCGTTGTGTCCTTGCCCTGCCGTGGTCGCGCCGCCTCCCACTCGTCCCCGCACGCTGACCGCCTCACCGCGCCACCGCGACCGCTCGCCGCCCGTGCTCCCACTCTGTTGAACTGCTCCGCCACGCAGCCACGCCGCCTCGCTCCCGCCGGCCGCCTCCACACCTGCACCGCGCGCTGGCTTGCCCAGCCGCGGCCCCTCCCCCTACTCCGACCGGCCGCAACCCGCCGGAGCCCCACGCCGCACGGCCCCCTGCTCCCCCACGGTGCTCACCTCCGCTCCGGCCGGCGCTCGGGACCAGTCGGGCTGCACCCGCCTCCAGCGCCAGTTAGCGCCTGGGCGCCCGCTAGTGCCTGCAAGCCCGCGCGCCCGATAGGCCCTCTGGGCCAATGGCAGGAGGACCCCACGCCCAGAACGTAAATGAATATAAAAAAAAAAAATAAAGTAATTAATTAATTAACCTAATTAATTATGTTAATTAACCTAATCATTTAGTTAAACTAATTAACTCTGTTTAGTTAATCTGTGACAATGACAACCAGGACCCACACGTCAGTTGACCCAGTCAAACACACAGTTGACTGCTGACATCATGCTAATGCTGTAAACCTGTTTTTATTTAAATTAAATCTGTTAATTCTAAAAATGAATGAAAATTTTGAAAAATAATATAAAATAAACCGTAATTCGGATGAAAATACTTTGTACATGAAAGTGGCTCAGAAAAGCGAGACCAATACGGATACGCTCTCCGTTCGTTTGCCACACACCCCTAGCATAGCGAACATGCAACTGTCCTCCTCCGGTTCGACTGTCCGAAAACGTAAAACACCGGGAATACTTTCCCGGATGTTTTTCCCCTTCACCAGTAGCACCTAGTACCGCGTTAGGGCATACCTAGCACCGCTTAATGTCATGGCCTGCATCGTCATGCATCTGTTTGCACTATATTCATTGTTTCTTCCCCCTTTTTTCTCTGGTAGACTACGAGACTGGTGCCGCTGCTACCCCGATCGACTACGGTGTTGACGACCCCTCCTTCTCGACTGAGCTTTCAGGCAAGCAAACCCCCCTTGTTCATCCCGATATCACACTACTTATGTTACTGTTCGGATGTGGGGGTTGAAGGGGCAAGTGGCTCCATCCAGGTTGTGATGGGCCTAGGTTCCCGACAGCCCCCACATGATTCTTTGTGGCAGAGCGAAAGGGCAGGTTGTGAACACCTAGGAGACAGGTGGGCGTGGTCCCTGGTCGGCGTCCGCAGATACTTCAAATGACACGCTTAACGAGATCTGGGTATTTGATCTAAGTCTGGCTACGAGCCTATACGCACTAACCAACTACGTGGGAACAGTTATGGGCTCTCGGCGTCGTGGTATCAGCCGAAGCTCTTCAAGACATCAGCGACTGAGTGGCGCGCGCCGGATTGGACCAGAACGCATGCGCTTGTATTAAGGGGGCTAGGTCTGCTTCCGGCCGCGTTCGCAACGTGCAGGTGTGTAACGGGCGATGGGCCCAAGACCCCTACGCGCATAGGATTTAGACCGGCATGCTGACCTCTCTAAAGAGTCTAGGTGGGGCTGCGACGTGTTGATCTTCCGAGGCCTGGCATGACCCTGGAAAGTGTGTCCGGCCAGAGTAATCAAGCATGTTCGGCAATGTGGTGCACCCCAGCAGGGAAGTTTATCTATTCGAATAGTCGTGTCCCTCGGTAAAAGGACGAACCAAAGTTGTACTTCGACCTTATGACAACTAGAACCGGATACTTAATAAAACACACCTCTTACAAGTTCCAGATACAACCCGGTGATCGCTCTCTCACAGGGCGACGAGGAGAGGATCGCCGGGTGGGATTATGCTATATGTTGTTAATTGGTGAACTTACGAGCTACTCTCTTCTACATGCTTCAAGATGGAGGCTGCCAGAAGCGTAGTCTTCGATTGGACTAGCTATCCCCCTCTTATTCTGGCATTCTGCAGTTCAGTCCACAGATACTACCCATTTCATTGATACCGATGCATATGTAGCGTAGATCCTTGCTTGCGAGTACTTTGGATGAGTACTCATGGTTGCTTTGCTCCCTCTTTTCCCCCTGTTTCCATTCTTCTCGGACGTCGCCACCAGATGCTAGAGCCCCGGAGCCAGACGCCACCTTCAATGACTCCTACTACGCCGAGGGTGCCTACTACTATGTGCAGGCCGCCGCCGACGACCAAGAGTAGTTAGGAGGATCCCAGGCAGGAGGCCCATGCCTCTTTCGATCTGTATCCCTAGTTTGTGCTAGCCATCTTATGGAACCTTATTTAACTTAATGTCTATACTCAGATATTGTTGCTTCTGCTGACTCGTTTATGATCGAGCTTATGTATTCGAGCCCTCGAGGCCCCTGGCTTGTAATATAAAGCTTGTATTATTTTATTTGTGTCTAGAGTTGTGTTGTGATATCTTCCCGTGAGTCCTTGATCTTGATCGTACACATATGCGTGTATGATTAGTGTACGATTGAATCAGGGGCGTCACAATTACCTCTCGTTATGTTGAGATTGCTATTGTTTCTTTCTTTTTTCTTGCATATGCTAGTTTTTCCTTGTCTTGATAATTTGTATGCTTATAAAATGCCTATGCATAGGAAGTATGTTAGACTTAAACTTGTTTTTCACATGCTACATGATGCTCTTTTCGTGTTTCAATTGCTATCTTTCATGTAAGCATCATCAAAATTATCAGCGCCTAGCTAAAAGGCTTTAAAGAAAGGCGCTTGTTGGGAGACAACCCAATATTTTTCTTTTCTGTTTTCAAATAAATTTTTAATCTAGCCTCTGGTTAGATATGTTTTTGTGTTTTAATTAGTTTTTGTGCCAAGTAAGACCTTTGGGATGGCTTATGGTGACAGTTGATTTGATCTTGCTAAAAAACAGAAACTTTTGCGTTCAGTCACAGAATTTTAATAATTAACTGGAGCGTTAAAAAACCCTGAGTTTTTTAAACGAGATTTATGTACAAATTTCTTCAGTTTTCCTAATATTTCAGCATTTTTGGAGTTACAAAAGTATTAGAACAATTCGGATCTTCACCGACTGTTCTGTTTTTGACAGATTCTGTTTTCTTTGTGTTGTTTGCTTATTTTGATGAATCTATGGGTAGTATCGGGGGGTATGAACCATAGAGAAGTTGTAATACAGTAGATATTACACCAATATAAATAAATAATGAGTTCACAACAGTACCAAAAGTGGTGATTTTATTTTCTTGTACTAACGGATCTCACGAGTTTTCTGTTGAGTTTTGTGTTGTGAAGTTTTCAAGTTTTGGGTAAAGATTTGATGGACTATGGAATAAGGAGTGGCAAGAGCCTAAGCTTGGCGATGCCCAAGGTACCCCAAGGTAATATTCAGGTACAACCAAGAGCCTAAGCTTGGGGATGCCCCGGAAGGCATCCCCTCTTTCTTCTTCGTCTATTAGTAAATTTAGTTGAGGCTATATTTTTATTCACCACATGATATGTGTTTTGCTTGGAGCGTCTTGTATGATATGAGTCTTTGATTTTTAGTTTGACACAGTCATCCTTGCTGTACACACCTTTTGTGAGGGACACGCATGAATCGTGATTTATTAGAATACTCTATGTGCTTCACTTATATCTTTTGAGCTAGGCAATTTTGCTCTAGTGCTTCACTTATATCTTTTTAGAGCACGGCAGTGGTTTTATTTTATAGAAATTATTGAACTCTCATGCTACACTTATATTATTTTGAGAGTCTTTCTAAACAGCATGGTAATTTTCTTTGGTTATAAATTTAGTCCTAATATGATAGGCATCCAAGAGGGATATAATAAAAACTTTCATATAAAGTGCATTGAATACTATGTGAAGTTTGATTCCTTACGATTGTTTTGAGATATAAAGATGGTGATATTAGAGTCATGCTAGTGAGTAATTGTCGATTGTAGAAATACTTGTGTTAAAGTTTGTGATTCCTGTAGCATGCACGTATGGTGAACCGTTATGTGATGAAGTCGGAGCATGATTTATTTATTGATTGTCTTCCTTATGAGTGGCGGTCGGGGACGAGCGATGGTCTTTTCCTACCAATCTATCCCCCTAGGAGCATGCATGTAGTACTTCGTTTCAATGACTAATAGATTTTTGCAATAAGTATGTGAGTTCTTTATGACTAATGTTGAGTCCATGGATTATACGCACTCTCACCCTTCCACCTTTGCTAGCCTCTCTAGTACCGCGCAACTTTCGCCGGTGCCAAACACCTACCTTTTACCTTCCTCAAAACAGCCACCATACCTACATAATATGGCATTTCCATAGCCATTCCGAGATATATTGCCATGCAACTTTCCACCATTCCGTTTTATTATGACACGTTCCATCATTGGCATATTGCTTTGCATGATCATGTAGTTGACATAGTATTTGTGGCAAAGCCATCATTCATAATTTTTATACATGTCACTCTTGAGTCCTTGCACATCCCGGTACACCGCCGGAGGCATTCATATAGAGTCATATTTTGTTCTAAGTATCGAGTTGTAATTCTTGAGTTGTAAGTAAATAAAAGTGTGATGATCTTCATTATTAGAGCATTGTCCCATGTGAGGAAAAAATAAAAGAGGCCAACGAAGCCCACAAATAAAATAAAAGAGGCCAAAGAAGCCCACCAAAAAAATTGAGAGAAAAATTGAGAAGGGGCAATGTTACTATCCATTTTCCACACTTGTGCTTCAAAGTAGCACCATGATCTTCATGATAGAGAGTCTCCTATGTTGTCACTTTCATATACTGGTGGGAATTTTCCATTATAGAACCTGGCTTGTATATTCCAATGATGGGCTTCCTCAAATTGCCCTAGGTCTTCGTGAGCAAGCAAGTTGGATGCACACCCACTTAGATTCTTTTGGAGCTTTCATAAACTTATAGCTCTAGTGCATCCATTGCATGGAAATCCCTACTCACTCACATTGATATCTATTGATGGGCATCTCCATAGCCCATTGATACACCTAGTTGATGTGAGACTATCTCCTTCTTTTTGTCTTCTCCACAACCACCATATTGTATTCCACCTATAGTGCTATGTCCATGGCTCACGCTCATGTATTGCGTGAAAGTTGAAAAGGTTTGAGAACATCAAAAGTATGAAATAATTGCTTGGCTTGTCATCGGGGTTGTGCATGATTTGAATACTTTGTGTGGTGAAGATGGAGCATAGCCAGACTATATGATTTTGTAGGGATAACTTTCTTTGGCCATGTTATTTTGAGAAGACATGATTGCTTTATTAGTATGCTTGAAGTATTATTGTTTTTATGTCAATATTAAACTTTTTGTTTTGAATCTTATGGATCTGAACATTCATGCCACAATAAAGAAAATTACGTGGATAAGTATGTTAGGTAGGATTCCACATCAAAAATTCTGTTTTTATCATTTACCTACTCGAGGGCGAGCAGGAATTAAGCTTGATACGTCTCCAACGTATCTATAATTTTTGATTGTTCCATGCTATTATATTATCTCTTTTGGATGTTTTATATGCATTAATATGCTATTTTATATTATTTTTGGGACTAACCTATTAACCTAGAGCCTAGAGCCTAGAGCCTAGTGCCAGTTTCTGTTTTTTCCTTGTTTTTGAGCTACAAAGAAAAGGAATACCAAACGGAGTCCAAACGGAATAAAACTTCACGATAATTTTTTTTTGGACCAGAAGACACCGAGGGGACTTGGAGTCCAAGTCAGAAGAGCCGCGAGGCAGCGACAAGGGTGGAGGGCATGCCCCCTGCCTTGTGGGCCCCTCGGGACTCCTCTGACCTAGCCCTTCCTCCTATATATTCACATATATTCCAGAACCACCAGAGAAATCCACGAAAACACTTTTCCACCACCGCAACCTTCTGTTCCCGTGAGATCCCATCTTGGGGCCTTTTCCGGCATCCCGCCGAAGGGGGAATCGATCACGGAGGGCTTCGACATCAACTCCATTGCCCTTCCGATGATGCGTGAGTAGTTTACCTCAGACCTATGGGTCCATAGCTAGATGGCTTCTTCTCTCTCTTTGATTCTCAATACAATGTTCTCCTTGATGTTCTTGGAGATCTATCCGATGTAATCTTCTTTTGCGGTGTGTTTGTCAAGATTCGATGAATTGTGGATTTAGGATTAGCATATCTATGAATATTATTTGAATGTTCTCTGAATTCTTTTATGCATGATTTAATATCTTTGTATTTCTCTTCGAATTATCGGTTTGGATTGGCCAACAGGATTGGTTTTTCTTGCAATGGGAGAGGTGCTTAGCTTTGGGTTCAATCTTGCGGTGTCCTCACCCAGTGGCAGTAGGGATAGCGAGGCACGTATTGTATTGTTGCCATCGAGGATAAAAAGATGGGGTTTTCATCATATTGCTTGAGTTACTTCCTCTACATCATGTCATCTTACTTAAGGCGTTACTCCGTTCTTTATGAACTCAATACTCTAGATGCATGCTGGATAGCGGTCGATGTGTGGAGTAATAGTAGTAGATGCAGGCAGGAGTCGGTCTACTTGACATGGACGTGATGCCTATATGCATAATCATTGCCTTGGATATCGTCATAACTTTGCGCTTTTCTATCAATTGCTCGACAGTAATTTGTTCACCCACCGTATTATTTGCCTTCATGAGAGAAGCCACTAGTGAAACCTATGGCCCCCGGGTCTATTTTCCATCATATTACTTTCCGATCTACTATTTTCGATCACATTACTTTCCGATCTACTATTTTGCAATCTTTTATTTTCAAATCTATATACCAAAAAACCCAAAAAAATATTTTATCTTTTGTTTATCTATCTCTATCAGATATCACTTTTGCAATTTACCGTGAAGGGATTGACAACCCCTTTATCGCATTGGATGCAAGTGTTTGATTGTTTGTGCAGGTGTTGGTGATTTGTGCATTCTTCTAATACTGGATTGTTACCATGGTTCTTAACTGAGGGAAATACTTACTTCTACTATGCCGCATCACCCTTTCCTCTTCAAAGGAAAAACCAACGCAAGCTCAAGAAGTAGCAGAGATGAGCTGTACTTGTTGGCCAGGACACCATCTTCGACTGTATTGACTTACCAAGGTGTAACATCACCTATGTAATGGCTACAGTGATTGCCTTTTGATAATGCCAAGCCATCCTGTTCAACAGTGCTTGATCATCATTATTGTCGTCCATTTCAAATCCCAATTCAAATGATTTTTTCAGATTTTAAGTGAAAATAAAAGTTTTTCAAATCCAGGAACTAAATTGTTCATCATATTGTAAATATTCCAGAGGCAATTCTAAAATTATAATCAACTTATACTAAATTAATTAAGTGACTCTAATAGCAACAAAACAGAAGTATTTAATCCATATTCATTTAATTAAAATCCAAATGAAATTCATTTGCCTCCAAACCAATTTCTAGCAGTGACAAATATTGCACTGAAAATATTGGGCTAAGTCACATATCTTGCAAAACTTATTTGGTGGCTAAACAAATTGCAAAATAGAAAGAATAAAGAGGAAACCCAAAAAGAAAAGAAAAGAGCCCCCCATTGGGCCAAACTGCCCAGCTCGCCGACCAGGCCGCCCACCAGGCAGGCCCACCCCCTGCCTACACCTACCCCCTCCCCCGTAACATAATCGCCCACACCCCACTCCCCCTCCCATGATCACACCACTCCCCTCTCGCCTCAGATCCCCTTCTCCCCCCTCACCCGAGCGCAGCCATTGCTGTGGCCTCGCCGTGCGCGTGGCCACCGGCCGCCACCCTCCGTCCGCCTTTGTCCAAGGGCTTCCACCGGGGTGGCCTACGTAATCCTCGCCGCTGGATCGGGGCAGAGACGCGTCACCACCGTCGCCCGCACCGTTCCTCTCCGTCGGCCGCCGCCATTGCTTCGTCATCGATCCACGTGCGGCTCCCAGCCCCCTATAGCCCCACCGTGAGCATCTCTTCCTCCTCCGGCCACACCACCACCACAGGAGGGTGCAGCTCGATCCGCTCGCTCGGACGAGCCTAGCCACGCCCGGAGCTGACACCCGTAGCCCCACCTCGACGACCACCCGAACCCCGGCGCCGCTCCGCTCGTCGCCGACAATGCTGTAGCCTGCCCCCGCCTGAGACACGACCACCATCGCACACGTGTGACCGCAGCCGCGCCGGTCACGTCTGTTGCCCCTCCCTGCAGCTTTCTCCCTCGCAGCCCGCTGCTCGCGCCCGCACCTCCTCCCGGCCGCGCCCACCTGCGTGAGGGCGCGCTCCCCCCTGCCCTGCCATAGCCTCGCGCTCGCCTGCGCCAGCGCGCTCGCCTCGCTGCTCCTGCTCGTCCTGCTCCCGCCTGCGGTCGCCGCCAGCCGCATGTGCAGCCCTCTCCCCTAGCGCGCCCCTCGACGCCACTCACCGCAGCCCCCGCAGTCACCATGCCCTACGGCCACTGCCGCGGCCATGGCTCACCCGTTGTTGCCGCTGCCCTCTGTCTGGCATGCCCGGGCCGCCCCTGTGTCCGCCGCCGCCGCTGCCGAAGCCCAGCCACACGCGCCCGCCCTGGTCTCACCTCCGCCGGCCGCCGGCCAGCCCCCACTGCTGCCGGTCACGGCCATGGCCTCGTCCTTGTGCCGGCGCGGGCGCACATCCGCTCTGGCCTGGGCCAGCGCCCAGTGCCGTTTCACCCGCCCCTGCTAAGGCCCAGTGGGCTAGTGAGCACTGGGCCCGGCCCCCTGTTAGAAAAAAGAAGATTTAAAAATATATATGTAATTACTTAATTAATTAATTAGTAATATAATTAAATAAGTTAATTAACATTGCTCAATTAGCCTAATGAACATAATTAGTTTAAATTAAAATCTGTTTAATTAACTTAGTCAACCTGCTGATGTCATGCTGATGTAGTAAATCTGTTTTTATTTAAATTAAATCCGCTAATTCCAAAAATGATTAAATCTTTATAAATTAATATAAAATAAACCGTAGCTCAGATCGAAAAACTTTATATATGAAAGTCGCTCAGAACGACGAGACGAATCCGAATACGCAGTCCATTCATCTGTCACAAGTCCCTAGCATAGCGAACATGTAACCTTCCCCCTCCGGTTAGTCTGTCCGGAAATGCCAAACACCGGGAAAACATTTTCGGATGTTTTCCCACTCCATCAGTAACGTGTAGCCCTGCGTTAGGTCACCCCTAGCACCGCGTATTTGCCATGTTACGCTTTGTGATGCTTTGATTGCTCTGTTATTTATTGTGTTTCCCCTCCGTTACTTCTTTCCGGTAGATTCCGGTACCAACGTAGTCCCGGAGAACGACGCAGCTTTAGAGAACGACGACCCCACTGACGACTCTGCCTTTGCCGCCGAGCAACCAGGCAAGCCCCCCTCCCCTTTTGAGCATACCGATATCACCTATTCTTCTCTCTTATGCTTGCATTAGAATTGCTGCTGCTACTGTTTATCCTATTCTGATGCATAGCCTGTTTATTGTAACCTGCTATTGAAACCTTACCTGCTTATCCTAAACTGTTTAGTATAGGCTGGTTAGTGACCCACCTGAGACCCACTTTGACCCAACTGCTCCGCTAGATTATCAGAAGACCCGATCAACGGGATCGAAGACAAGCCCCGACACCACACATCACCCCCTTGGTTGTATGACACTACATCGTAACCATCGAGTGCTGAGGGTGATACCTCGTATAGCACTCCTGATGTTAACTCTGTAGAGTAGCTATTTGGTCGTGGTCATCGAGGGTGATTCCTCCTTCTCCACTTCCGATACGACCCTGTCGTGGTCATCGAGGGTGATTCCTCCGAGTTCACCTTGACGGATACATCAAGTAGGAATCCAACGAGGGTGATACCTCGGATTCCCCTGATGTTATGGACACACGGATAATTGGACTTTACCCTGTTACTTGGAAAGATGGGTCGACCCTGAGGGGTACCCGCGTGAGCCTAAGTGGCGAGTGTTGTGGAGACGGGTGGACCTGGAGGTTGCCCGAGTGATGAGTACAAGGCGTGGCCGGGCTTTCTTGGCCCTTGCCGCAAGTCCTTGAGACGGGGCGACGGGGTCACATCGATCATGAGTCTCTGCTCGTTACAGCAAGCCCCTAGTCCGCCAATGATTTGGATATTTGATCCGAGCAGGCCTCTGGCCTCATAGCACTAACCATCACGTGGGAAGAGTTATGGGCACTCTGCATCGTAGCATCAGCCGAAAGCTCTGTCAGACGTCCAAGTCAGCCTCGTGGCCGGGCCGGGCTAGTGCCATCCAGGACTGAGGTGGTGCTTGTCCTGACCCTGCACACACCAACCAGGAGTGCACAGGACGATGGCCCAAGACCCCTGAGCGCTTAGGATATAGACCGACGGGGACCTCTCTGCTGAGCTGTAGGTAGGGTTGCGGTGTATCGTTTGACCGAGGCCGGGCATGACCCAGGAAAGTGTGTCCGGCCGGAGTGAAGCGAGCGTGGGGGGTAAGTTGGTGCACCCCTGCAGGGAAGAACACATCTATCGATAGTCGGTCCTACGGTAAAGGACACTCGGAGTTGTATCCCGATCGATACAACTAGAACTGGATACTTGTGATGAGTATGGCTCTGGGATTGCTTTCTCGCAGGGAGTCGAGAAAGGATCTCTGGCCGAGGTTGATGACTGTATGGCTCTGGGATTGCTTTCTCGCAGGGAGTCGAGAAAGGATCTCTGGGTGAGGATGAGACTTAACGATACTACTACTTTATACTGTGCTGATCTACTCTCTTCTATTGCTGCAAGACCACTGAAGATGCTAGTCTTCGATAGGACTAGGCCTTCTCTCTATTCTGGCATTTCTGCAGCCTAGTCCACATATACAGCCTTCCTTTGATAATGTTGCATATGTAGTGTAGATCCTTGCTTGCTGAGTACTTCGGATGAGTACTCACAGTTGCTTTGCTTTCTTTTTCTCCCCATATCCTTTTGATGCAACCAGATGACGGAGCCCCTGAGATAGCTGCCCCCGCCGACGATCTCAACTACTACCCCAAGGGTGGATACTACTACGAGTTGGCCGACGACCAGGAGTAGGATCGGAGGGTCCCAGGCAGGAGGCCTGCGCCTTTCGATCGTAGTGTTTTCTTTTGCCCCGCCTTTTAAGGGCCTATCCGTGCTTTCTTTTATATCTGTACCCAGATATCTGATGCTTCCGCTGACGCTTGTATGCGAGCTTATGTATTCGAGCCCTCGAGGCCCCTGGCTTGTAATATAAAGCTTGTATGACTTTATTTATGTTTTAGAGTTGTGTTGTGATATCTTCCCGTGAGCCCTTAGGCTTGATCGTGTGAATTTGTGTGTATGATTAGTGCACGATTGAGCCGGGGGCGTCACAAGTTGGTATCAGAGCCGACTGCCTATAGGAACCCCCCCTTTCCAACTCCTTGGCCGAAGTTGAGTCTAGTGGTCCAAAACTATTTTACTAACTTGGCTGTGTGGCTTACGGGCCCACATCTCCAATTGGGTGGTATTAGGATCTTTTATTCCTCATCTATACTCTAGGATTCTAATCTCTCTTCCTTTTGGGTTAAATTTTTACTAACTCCAACATTAGGTTCTCGTGATCACATCCACCCGGTGTTCTGAAATTTCCCCCCTTCCTTCAAGATTGCGGGCCAGGTTCTGCTTGTAGGATCCTTTTATCGAGGGCACCCTGTGTTGTCACTTGCAGATTCCTTGCCCCAGCAGTTTTCTCCGACGTGGATGTAGCCTTTGCTATGTCTCGTTGTGTGCTTCCTTACCGCATGCCTGCGCGCCGCTTAGTTTGTCTAGCTGCGAGCGTTCCCGGGCGCGTACTATCCTTTTGAGTCTAACTCTGTGTATGGATTGGTATGTCTTTAACGACTACTATCATATATCTAATGCCCTTCCTGTTCATTTCCCGTGATTACATCATGAATAACTCCATTCACATGTAGTTTTTCTTGCTAAACTGCCCCTGTTTATTTGGCATGATGGCTGACGATCCTCCACCTCCACCCTATATCGCCGCAATGATGCAGCAGTTTATGACCGGACTAATGGCTCAATTTCCAAACCTAAATGCTCAGCAATAGTCTGCTCCAATAACTCTGCCAGAATTCGTGCGCCTCAATCCGTCCACTTTTTGCAGCTCGACTGATCCAATGGATGCTAATGATTGGCTACGTGATATTGCCTTCCAGATGAAGTCGGCCAATGTTATCCCTGACAGTTACGTCACCTATGCGACGTATCACCTGAGGGGTTCAGCTGCTCAATGGTGGGAAGGCCACAAGGATATGTCACCGGCTGGAACTGTAGCCACTTCGCAGGAATTTCAGTCAGCCTTTCGTGCATGATACATTCCTCCAGGTCTGATCGACCATAAGAAGCAGGAGTTCCGCAAACTCACACAGGGCAAAATGACTATGGATGAATATCAGAGGAAATTTCTCGAATTGTCCCGCTATGCTGAAGATGACGTCTGCACTGATGCACGCAAGCAGGAAAAATTCTGTGAGGGACTGCGTACTGATATAAACCTCGCCCTTGCTGCCGATGATTGCACAGACTTCGCAATGCTTGTCAGCCAATCTTTCCGAGTAGAAATTGCACTGACTAAATGCCAGGAGCCGCTCAAGCGTACTTGAGATGTTGGTCCATCCTCAAGTCGGCCTGCTCAGAAATGTCGAGTCTGGATCCCACACAATGTTCATCACCGACCTGCTCCAACACCAAGGCCGTCTTTTGTTGCACCTCGTCTGCTTCCACCGCCGAGACAGCTAATGACTTAGGGTGGACAGTCCAATGTTGTAGATCCTCCCCATAATGATGGGAATTGCTTCAAGTGTGGTCAGCCAGGGCACCGTGCTACCAATTGCCACCCGAACCACAATCGAAATGCCCGAGATCGTCAGCCCAAGAATCCCAATGCCAGACCTTCTACTGTTGTACTGGGCCATGCCAACAATGTTAATGCAGAAGAGGCTCAGAAAGAACCAACCATTGTAATGGGTACCCTCCCGATTAATTCAGTTGCAGCTTCTGTCCTTTTCGACTCGGGAGCATCACATTCCTTTGTGTCTCAACAATTTGCTCAGCTGCATGAATTACATCTAGAGCTGTTACCCACACCATTAGAGATTATCACTCCCCGTTCCAGGTGGCAAACCAAGATGGTAAGTCACAACAATCAGATCGAAATTGAAGGGTTGATGTTCTTTGCTTCCCTTATTGCTCTTGGACCTTCCGACATAGACATCATTCTCGGTATGGACTGGTTGACAGCACATAATGCTTTGATTGACTGTGCTACTAAGACAGTCCAGCTCACACACCCTTCTGGTCAGGTGATCAACTACTCAGCCAAGATAATACTGAATGCCGAGAGCCAGATATATGCTCTGAATGCATTGAATGCTTCACCTCTTGAAGGCATCAAGAACGTTCCAGTTGTTCGTGATTTTCAAGATGTCTTTCCAGAAGAACTTCCAGGAATACCCCCTGCTAGAGCTGTCGAGTTTGTCATCGACTTGAAACCAGGCACAACTCCTATTGCAAAACGTCCTTATAAAATGCCTCCGCACCACCTTCTTGAACTTAAGGAGGAAATCGACAAGTCACTTAAGAAGGGTTTCATCCGCCCCAGTTCCTCTGCTTGGGGAGCACCTTCCCTCTTTGTCAAGAAGAAGGATGGTACGAATCGGTTGGTTCAAGATTATCGACCAATCAACCAAGCGACAATTCAGAACAAGTATCCGCTTCCCAGAATCAACGATCTGTATGATCAACTTGCTGGTTCCTCAGTATTCTCTAAGCTTGATTTGAGATTGGGATACCACCAGATCCGAGTTCGTGAAGAGGATATTCCGAAGACATCATTCATTACTCGCTATGGTTCTTATGAGTACACTGTCATGTCTTTCGGCTTGACTAATGCTCCAGCTACCTTCTCCCGGTTAATGAATTACATCTTCATGGATTTTCTCGACAAGTTCGTCGTGGTATATCTGGATGATATTCTGGTTTATTCGAAGAATGAAAAAGAACATGCCGAACATCTTCGGCTTGTACTCAAGAAGCTACGTGAACACCAACTGTATGCCAAGTATTCCAAATGTGAATTCTGGCTTTCTGAAGTAACCTACCTTGGTCATGTGATTTCCAAGGATGGAATTGCTATTAACCCGGAGCGGGTTCAGGCTATTCTTGACTGGACTCCTCCGAAGAACGTCAAGCAAGTGAGAAGTTTTCTCGGCCTTGCAAGCTATTGCCGTCGATTTGTTGAGAACTTTTCTATGGTTGCTAAGCCTTTAACTGATCTGCTTCACAAGGGCGTTAAGTTTGAATGGACAGAAAAATGTCAGGAAAGTTTTCAAACACTCAAAGACAAGCTAACATCCGCCCCAGTACTTGCTCCTCCAGATTCTCGCAAAGACTTCGTGATTTATTATGACGCATCCCGTGAAGGATTAGGCTGTGTCCTAATGCAAGAGTGTAAAGTGATTGCCTATGGCTCTCGTCAGTTGCGCCCACATGAAGAGAATTATCTGGTACATGATCTAGAACTAGCTGCTATCATCTATGCACTACAGTTGTGGCGACATTACCTTCTTGGTAATCATTGCGAGATATACACGGATCATAAAAGTCTAAAGTACTTGTTCACTCAGCCATCTCTAAACCTCCGTCAGCAAAGATGGATGGAGACCATTGCGGACTATGATTTGGGTGTTTCTTATACCCCTGGCAAGCCTAATGTAATGGCTGATGCATTGAGTCGTAAATCCTATTGCAGTGAGCTTGAAGTCCAGCTACAGCAACCACTCCTGTATGAAGAGCTTCGAAAGCTAAATATCGAGATAGTTCCTCAAGGATACCTAAAAACCTTGGTTGTTGAACCAGACCTTGAGAAGGCTGTTAAGAGTGCACAAGCTAAAGATGCTGAAGTTGATTTGATGAAGAAAGGTCTTCACCTGGAAAAGTACAGGGATTTCTCGCTGTCTGAAGATGGAACCTTGTATTTCAGAAACCGCATTGTCGTACCTCGCTTCGAACTCATGACTGACAAGGTCATGAAGGAGGCACATGATACCCTGCTGTCTATTCATCTGGATAGCACCAAGATGTATCGTGATATCCATCAAAGGTATTAGTGGTCTAGAATGAAGCAGGATATAGCTCGATATGTTGCTGAATGTGATGTGTGTCATCGCGTTAAAGCAGAACATCAGAAGCCTGCTGGAATTCTGCAACCATTACCTATTCCTTTATGGAAATGGGATAAAGTGCAAATGGATTTCATTACCGGCCTTCCCAAGTCACAGAAGGGTCATGATGCTATTCTTGTCATCGTCGACCAACTCTCCAAGGTTGCACACTTTCTGCCTGTCAAGGAGACGATCACTGCTAGTCAGTTAGCAGAATTATATATCTCCAGAATTGTTTCACTCCACGACATTCCAAAGAAGATCAGTTCGGACCGTGGTGGTCTTTTCACCTCCAAGTTCTGGGAAAGTTTCCAAGAAGCTATGGGAACTCATATTACCTGGAGTTCAGCTTATCACCCCCAATCCCAAGGCCAAGTCGAGCGAGTCAATCAGGTTCTTGAAGACATGCTTCGGGCTTGTGTTATTTCTTTCGGCAAGAAGTGGGAAGAATCTCTCCCGTATGCCGAGTTCTCCTATAACAATAGCTATCAAGCCAGCTTGAAAATGGCCCCCTTTTAAGTACAATATGGACGTAAGTGTTGAACCCCTCTGAATTGGTCAGAAACTAGGGAACGACCACTCGTGGGTCCGGATATTATCCAACACGCAGAAGAGCAAGTCCGTATCGTTCGAGAAAATCTCAAGGCGGCTCAGGACAACCAGAAGAGCAACTATGATCGCAACCGATGGGGTTTGACTTATCAACCTGGTGATCAAGCTTATCTTCGTGTCACTCCTATGAAGGGCACTCACCACTACGGAATCAAGGGCAAGTTAGCTCCCCGCTACATTGGTCCTATCCGCATAATTGCTAGACATGGTCACGTGGCATATAAATTGGAGTTGCCACCACAATTCTCTCATATCCACGACGTCTTCCATGTGTCGCAACTTCGTCATTGCTTCAAGGAGTCTCCGCACCGAGCAGTGGATCACGAGATGCTCGAATTGCAAGATGACCTATCTTATAAGGAGCATCCGATCGGCATTCTCGATGAAGCTGAACGTCGGACCCATCAGAAGACAACCAAGTTCCTGAAAGTGCAGTGGTCTAATCATACTGAAGATGAAGCCACTTGGAAACGCCAGGATCATCTTCACAAGGAATACCCCGACCTCTTTCTTTCTACCTCCTGAATTCTCGGGACGAGAATTTCTTTTAGTGGAGGAGAATTGTAACATCCCTATATAATGGCTACAGTGATTGCCT
Source organism: Thinopyrum elongatum (assembly GCA_011799875.1). Taxonomy (NCBI): domain Eukaryota; kingdom Viridiplantae; phylum Streptophyta; class Magnoliopsida; order Poales; family Poaceae; genus Thinopyrum; species Thinopyrum elongatum. Next base: position 499,275,856 of record CM022302.1, on the reverse strand, counting down.
TTTGATAATGCCAAGCCATCCTGTTCAATAGTGCTTGATCATCATTATTGTCGTCCATTTCAAATCCCAATTCAAATGAATTTTTCAGACTTTAAGTGAAAATAAAAGTTTATCAAATCCAAGAACAAAATTGTTCATCATATTGTAAATATTCCAGAGGCAATTCTAAAATTATATTCAACTTATACTAAATTAATTAAGTGACTCTAACAGCAACAAAACAGAAGTATTTAATCCATATTCATTTAATTAAAATCCAAATGAAATTCATTTGCCTTCAAACCAATTTCTAGCAGTGACAAATATTGCACTGAAAATATTGGGCTAAGTCACATATCTTGCAAAACTTATTTGGTGGCTGAACAAATTGCAAAACAGAAAGAATAAAGAGAAAACGCAAAAAGAAAAGAAAAGAGCCCCCCACTGGGCCAAACGGCCCAGATGGCCGACCAGGCCGCCCAGCTGGCCTGCCCACCCCCTGCCTACACCTACCCCCTCCCCCGTAACCTAATCGCCCACACCCCACTCCCCCTCCCATGATCCCACCACTCCCCTCTCGCCTCAGATCCCCTTCTCTCCCCTCACCCGAGCGCAGCCATTGCTGTGGCCTCGCCGTGCGCGTGGCCACCGGCCGCCGCCCTCCGTCCGCCTTTGTCCAAGGGCTTCCACCGGGGTGGCCTACGTATTCCTCGCTCTGGATCAGGGCAGGGACGCGTCACCACTGTCGCCCATGCCATTCCCCTCCGTCGGCCACCGCCTCTCCTTCGTCATCGATCCACCGCCGTTGCTGCATCCCCGCCTCCCCGAGCACGCTGTCGTGCCCCTACAGCCCTGCCGTGAGCATCTCTTCCTTCTCCGGCCTCACCGCCACCACAGGAGGGCATAGCTCGTTCCTCTCGCTCGGACGAGCCTAGCCACGCCCGGAGCTAACGCCCGTAGCCCCACCTCGACGACCACCCGAACCCCGGCGCCGCTCCGCTCGTTGCCGACAATGCTGTAGCCCGCCCCCGCCCGAGCCACGGCCACCATCGCACACGTGCGACCCCAGCCGCGCCGGTCTCGTCCGTTGCCCCCTGCAGCTTTCTCCCTCGCAGCCCGCTGCTCGCGCCCGCACCTCCTCCCGGCTGTGCCCACCTGCGCGAGGGCACGCTACCCCTGCCCTAACATAGCCTCGCGCTCGCCTCGCTGCTCCTGCTCGTCCTGCTCCCGCCTGCGATCGCCGCCAGCCGCACGCGCAGCCGCCTCCCCTAGCGCGCCCCTTGCCACCACTCGCCTCAGCCCCCGCAGTCGCCATACCCTAAGGCCACTGCAGCGGCCGTGGCTCACCCATTGCCGTCGCTGCCCTCTGTCCGGCATGCCCCGGCCGCCCCTGTGTCCGCCGCTGCCGCTGCTGGAGCCCAGCCACGCGCGCCCGCCCTGGTCTCACCTCCGCCGGCCAGCCCCCGCTGCTGCCAGTCGCGGCAATGGCCTCGTCCTTGTACCCGCTCGGGCGCACATCCGCTCTGGCCTGAGCCAGCGCCCAGCGACCGTTTCACCCGCCCCCGCTAAGGCCCCAGTGGGCCACTGACCACTGGGCCCGGCCCCCTGTTAAAAAAAATAAGTTTTAGAAATATATATGTAATTACTTAATTAATTAATTAGTAATATAATTAATTAACTTTACTAACATTCCTTAATTAGCCTAATGAACATAATTAGTTTAAATTAAAATCTATTTAATTAACTAAGCCTATGACAGACGTGCCCCACGTGTGAGGGTTGACTTAGTCAACTTGCTGATGTCATGCTGATGTCATGCTGATGAAGTAAATCTGTTTTTATTTAAATTAAATCCGCTAATTCCAAAAATGATTAAATCTTTATAAATTAATATAAAATAAACCGTAGCTCAGATCGAAAAAGTTTATATATGAAAGTCGCTCAGAACGACGAGACGAATCCGAATACGTGGTCCGTTCGTCTGTCACAAGTCCCTAGAATAGTGAACGTCTAACCTTCCCCCTCTGGTTCGTCTGTCCGAAAATGCCAAACACCGGGAAAACATTTCCGGATGTTTTCCCACTCCGTCAGTAACGCGTGGCCCTGCGTTAGGTCACCCCTAGCACCGCGTATTTGCCATGTTACGCTTTGTGATGCTTTGATTGCTCTGTTATTTATTGTGTTTCCCCTCCGTTACTTCTTTCCGGTAGATTCCGGTACCGACGTAGTCCCCGAGAATGACGCAGCTTCGGAGAATGACTACCCCACTGACGACTCTGCCTTTGCCGCCGAGCAACCAGGCAAGCCCCCCCTCCTTTTGAGCATACTGATATCGCCTATTCTTCTCTCTTATGCTTGCATTAGAATTGCTGCTGCTACTATTTATCCTATTCTGATGCATAGCCTGTTTATTGTAACCTGCTATTGAAACCTTACCTGCTTATCCTAAACTGTTTAGTATAGGCTGGTTAGTGACCCACCAGAGACCCACTTTGACCCAACTGCCCCGCTGGATTATCAGAAGACCCGATCAACGGGATCGAAGATAGGCCCCGGCACCACACATCACCCCCTTGGTTGTACGACACTGCATCGTTACCATCGAGTGCCGAGGGTGATACCTCATATAGCACTCCCGATGTTAACTCTGTAGAGTAGCAATTTGGTTGTGGTCGCCGAGGGTGATTCCTCCTTCTCCACTTCCGATACGACCCTGTAGTGCAACACATCAAGTGTGAACCCATCGAGGGTGATTCCTTCGAGTTCACCTTAATGGATACATCAAGTAGGAATCCAACGAGGGTGATACCTCAGATTCCCCTGATGTTATGGACACACGGATACTTGCACTTTACCCTGTTACTTGGAAAGACGGGTCGACCCTGAGGGGTACCCGCGTGAGCCTAAGTGGCGAGTGTTGTGGAGATGGGTGGACCTAGAGGTTGCCCGAGTGATGACTATGAGGCATGGCCGGGCATTCTTGGCCCTTCCCGCAAGTCCTCGAGATGGGGCGACAGGGTCACATCGATCGTGAGTCTCTGCTCATTACTGCAAGCCCCTAGTCCGCCAACGATTTGGATATTTGATCCGAGCAGGCCTCTGGCCTGATAGCACTAACCATCACGTGGGAAGAGTTAGGGGCACTCTGCATCGTAGCATCAGCCGAAAGCTCTGTCAAACGTCCAGTTCAGCCTCGTGGCCGGGCCGGGCCAGTGCCATCCAGGACTAAGGTGGTGCTTGTCCCGACCCTGCACACACCGACCCTGAGTGCACAGGGCGATGGCCCAAGACCCCTGAGCGCTTAGGATATAGACCGACGGGGATCTCTCTGCTGAGCTATAGGTAGGGTTGCGGTGTATCGTTTGGCCGAGGCCGGGCATGACCCAGGAAAGTGTGTCCGGCCGGAGTGAAGCAAGCGTGGTGGGTAAGTTGGTGCACCCCTGCAGGGAAGAACACATCTATCGATAGCCGGTCCTACGGTAAAGGACACTCGGAGTTGTATCCCGATCGATACAACTAGAACTGGATACTTGTGATGAGTATGGCTCTGGGATTGCTTTCTCGCAGGGAGTCGAGAAAGGATCTCTGGCCGAGGTTGATGACTGTATGGCTCTGGGATTGCTTTCTCGCAGGGAGTCGAGAAAGGATCTCTGGGTGAGGATGAGACTTAACGATACTACTACTTTATACTGTGCTGATCTACTCTCTTCTATTTCTGCAAGACCGCTGAAGATGCTAGTCTTCGATAGGACTAGGCCTTCTCTCTATTCCTGCATTTCTGCAGCCCAGTCCACATATACAGCCTTCCTTTGATAATGTTGCATATGTAGTGTAGATCCTTGCTTGCTGAGTACTTCGGATGAGTACTCACGGTTGCTTTGCTTTCTTTTTCTCCCCATATCCTTTTGATGCTACCAGATGACGGAGCCCCTGAGACAGCTGCCCCCACCGACGATCGCTACTACTACCCCGAGGGTGGATACTACTACGAGTTGGTCGACGACCAGGAGTAGGATCGGAGGGTCCCAGGCAGGAGGCCTGCGCCTTTCGATCGTAGTGTTTTATTTTGCCCCGCCTTTTAAGGGCCTATCTATGCTTTCTTTTATATCTGTACTCAGATATCTGATGCTTCCGCTCACGCTTGTATGCGAGCTTATGTATTCGAGCCCTCGAGGGCCCTGGCTTGTAATATAAAGCTTGTAAGACTTTATTTATGTTTTAGAGTTGTGTTGTGATATCTTCCCGTGAGCCCTTAGGCTTGATCGTGTGCATTTGCGTGTATAATTAGTGCACGATTGAGCCGGGGGCGTCACACAAAGGTACGAGATAAATGGGAATACATTTTACACGGTCGCTCAAGATAAAAAGAGCACCAACCAAAACAGTGGTGTCCTCTTTGATGCAGCAAACAACAATAGGGCAAAGGACACATATTATGGTTACATAGAGGAGATATGGGAACTTGACTATGGACATGAATTTAAGGTCCCTTTGTTTCGATGCAAACGGGTCAATCTATTAGGAGGCGGGGTACAGGTAGACCCGCAGTATGGAATGACAATAGTGGATCTCAACAATCTTGGGTACACAGACGAACCATTCGTCCTAGCCAATGATGTGGCACAGGTTTTCTACGTGAAGGACATGTCTACCAAACCGAGAAAAACAAAAGATAAGGAAGCGAATACATCATACGATGAGCCAAAGTGCCACATATTTCTTTCAGGGAAAAGAAACATCATGGGAGTGGAGGACAAGACAAACATGTCTGAAGATTATGAAAAGTTTCATGAAATTCCTCCCTTCAAAGTGAAGGCTGACCCAAGCATCCTGTTAAACGAAGAAGATTATCCATGGTTATGGCGAAATAAGCAAGGGACACACGCGAAGAAAAAGTGAAGAGGTGAAGACTTTCTCTGCACAACTATTCTGATGATGGCTTTGATCTAGAATATCACTGCAGTTACATGTCAAGAAATGAAATCCCTTTTGTAATAGATGAGTTTTTGTCCGAAACCCTGATACTTCGAAAGAGATTGTCCAGTTTGTACACGAAGTGCATCCATTTTTTCCCGTAACCCTCTCAACTTTTTAGAGCATACTATGTGGGTGAAATTATGATACCATGCCAAGTTTCAACCTTTTCAGTGTTCATTTGTAGTGCTTTTTAATTTCAGGGTCGTTTAGCTCAAAATAAATCATTAAATGCCTGAAAAATAGCAAATGAAGTCAGCAAAGGGTTGAAAATTGATGATGTGTCTTTGAATGGTGCATATTGAATGCACAAAAAGTCTGGAGTTAAAATATGTTAAAAAATGAAATTCCTTTTGTAATAGATAAGTTTTCATGTGAAACCCTGATACTTCGAAAGAGATTGTCCAGTTTGTACATGAAGTGCATCCAATTTTTCCCGTAACCCTCTCAACTTTTTAGCACATGCTATTGAAGGAAATATGCCCTAGAGGCAATAATAAAGTTGTTATTTTATATTTCCTTATTCACGATAAAAGTTTATTATTCATGCTAGAATTGTATTGATCGAAAACTTAAATACATGTGTGAATACGTAAACAAATACTGTGTCCCTAGTAAGCCTCTACTAGACTAGCTCGTTGATCAAAGATGCTTAAGGTTTCCTAACCTTGGACATGTGTTGTCATTTGATAACGGGATCACATCATTAGGATAATGATGTGATGGACAAGACCCATCCGTTAGCTTAGCATATTGATCGTTCAGTTTATTGCTATTGCTTTCTTCATGTCAAATACATATTCCTTCGACTATGAGATTATGCATCTCCCGGATACCGGAGGAATGCCTTGTGTGCTACCAAACAACACAACATAACTGGATGATCATAAAGATGATCTACAGGTATCTTCGAAGGTGTTTGTTGAGTTGGCATAGATCGAGATTAGGATTTGTCACTCAAAATATAGGAGAGGTATCTCTGGGCCATCTCGGTAATACACATCATAAGCTTGCAAGCAAATGACTAAAGAGTTAGTTAGAAGGTGATGTATTATGGAAAGAGTAAAGAGACTTGCCGATAATGAGATTGAACTAGGTATAGAGATACCGACGATCGAATCTAGGGCAAGTAACATACCGATGGACAAAGGGAATTACGTATGTTGTCAGAACGGTTCGACCGATAAAGATCTTCGTAGAATATGTAGGAGCCAATATGGGCATCCAGGTTCCGCTATTGGTTATTGACCGGAGAGGTGTCTCGGTCATGTCTCCATAGTTCTCGAACCCGTAGGGTCCCACGCTTAACGTTCGTTGATGATATAGTGTTATATGAGTTATATCTTTTGGTAACCGAATGTTGTTCGGAGTCCCGGATGAGATCACGGACATGACGAGGAGTCTCGAAATGGTCGAGAGGTAAAGATTGATATATAGGACGATGGTATTTGGACACCAGAAGTGTTTCGGGACGTACCAGGAAGGAATCGGGTCACCGGAAGGGGTTCCGGGCACACACCCCCCCCCCCCCGGGGCAAGTTATGGGCCTTATGGGCCAAAGGAGGGGACAGACCAGCCCACAAGGGGGCTGGTGCACCTCCTCCCTTGGTTGGCCATCCCTAAGGAAGGAAAAGGGGGAGGGCTTGCCCCTCCTGCCTTTCCCTCTCATGGGAGAAAGGAAAGGGGGGGCGCCACACTCCCCTGCCTTTCCCCACACTCCAAATAAGGAAAGGGGGGGTGCGACTTGGGAGAGACCCCAAGTAGGATTCCCCCTACTTGGGAGCCCCCCTTGGCTCCTCCTCCCTCCCTCCCACCTATATATATGTGGGAGGGGGGCGCCTAGCAGACGACAGATCAATTGTTAGCCGTGTGCGCCACCCCCCTCCACCGTTTACAACCCCGGTCATATTTTCATAGTGCTTAGGCGAAGCCCTACGGAGATCACCTCACCATCACCATCACCACGCCGTCGTGCTGACGGAACTCATCTACTACCTCGCCGTCTTGCTGGATCAAGAAGGTGGAGGACGTCACCGAGCTGAACGTGTGCTGAACGTGGAGGTGCCGTACGTTCGGTACTAGATCGGTTGAATCGCGAAGAAAGTTTGACTACATCAACCGCGTTGTGAAACATTTTCGCTTACGGTCTACGGGGTAGAGACACTCTCCCCTCTCGTTGCTATGCATCTCCTTGATAGATCTTGCGTGTGCGTAGAATTTTTTTTGTTTTCCGTGCAACTTTTCCCAATAGTGGCATCTAGAACTAGGTCTATGCCTAGTTGATATGCACGAGTAGAACACAAAGAATTGTTGGCGGTGATAGTCATACTGCTTATCACCAACGTCTTATTTTGATTCGACGGTATTGTGGGATGAAGCGGCCCGGACCAACCTTACATGTCCACGCACATGAGACCGGTTCCACCGACAGACATGCAACTAGTTTTGCATAAAGGTGGCTGGCGGGTGTCTGTTTCTCCTACTTTAGTTCAATCGAATTTGACTGTGGCTGGTCCTTGAAGAAGGTTAAAACAGCAAACTTGACGAATCACCATTGTGGTTTTTACGTAGGTAAGAACGGTTCTTGCGAGAAGCCCGTAGCAGCCATGTAAAACTTGCAACAACAAAGTAGAGGACGTCTAACTTGTTTTTTCAGGGCATGTTGTGATGTGATATGGTCAAGACATGATGTCATATACGTTATTGTATGAGATGAACATGTTTTGTAAGTTATCGGCAACCGGCAGGAGCCTTTTGGTAGTCTCTTTATTGTATGAAATGCAAACGCCAGGTAATTGCTTTACTTTATCAGTATGCGTTAGCGATAGTTGTAGAAGCAATAGTTGGCGAGACGACCACGACGAAACGATGGAGATCAAGGTGTTGAGCCGGTGATGATGGAGATCATGACGATGCTTTAGAGATGGTGATCAAAAGCACAAGATGATGGCCATATCATGTCACATATTTTGATTGCATGTGATGTTTATTTTTCATGCATCTTATTTTGCTTAGAATGACGGTAGCATTATAAGATGACCCCTTAACCAAATTTCAAGATATAAGTGTTCTCCCCGAGTATGCACCGTTGCGAAAGTTCATCATTTCGAGACACCACGTGATGATCGGGTGTGATAGACTCTATGTTCACAGACAACGGGTGTAAGACAGTTTTGCACATGCAGAATACTTGGGTTAAACTTGACGAGCCTAGCATGTACAGACATGGTCTTGGAAAACTGGAGACCGAAAGGTTCAACGTGAGTCATATAGTAGATATGATCAACATAGAGATGTTCACCATTGATGACTACACCATCTCACGTGATGATCAGATTTGGGTTAGTTAATTTGATCACGTATCACTTAGATAATTTGAGGGATGTTTATTTAAGTGGGAGTTCTTTAGTAATTTGATTAATTGAACTTAATTTATCATGAACTTAGTCCTGATAGTATTTTCAAATCTATGTTGTAGATCAATAGCTCACGATGTAGTTCCCCTATTTTTTGATATGTTCCTAGAGAAAACTAAGTTGAAAGATGAAAGTAGCAATGATGCGGACTGGGTCCATGATCTAAGGATTATCCTCGTTGATGTACAGAAGAATTATGTCCTTAATGCACCGCTAGGTGACAAACCTATTGCAGGAGCAGATGCAAACATTATGAACGTCTGGCAAGCTCGGTATGATGACTACTTAATAGTTTAGTGCACCATGCTTTACGGCTTAGAACCGGGACTTCAAAAATGTTTTGAATGCAACGAAGCATATGAGATGTTCCAAGAATTGAAATTGGTATTTCTGACTCATGCCTATGTCGAGAGGTATGAGACCTCTGACAAGTACTTTGCTACAAGATGGAGGAGAATAGCTCAGCCAGTGAGCATGTTCTCAGAATGTCTGGGCACTACAATCGCTTGAATCAAGTGGGAGTTAATCTTCCAGATAATATAGTGATTGACGGAGTTCTCTAGTCACTATCACCAAGCTACTAGAACTTCATGATAAACTATAATATGCAAGGGATGATGAAAGTGATTCCCGAGCTCTTCGCGATGCTGAAATCGGCGAAGGTAGAAATCAAGAAAGAGCATCAAATGTTGATGGTTAACAAGACCAATACTTTCAAGAAAAAGGGTAAAAGGGAAAGAAAGGTAACTTCAAGAAGAATGGCAAACAAGTTACCGCTCCCATGAAGAAACCCAAAGCTAGACCCAAGCCTGAAACTGAGTGCTTCTACTGGAAAGGAAATGGTCACTGGAAGCGGAACTTCCCCAAATACCTGGCGGATAAGAAGGATGGCAAAGTGAACAAAGGTATATTTGATATACATGTTATTGATGTGTACGTTACTAGTGTTCATAGTAGCCCCTGGGTATTTGATACCGGTTCAGTTGCTAAGATTAGTAACTCGAAACAGGAGTTGCAAAATGAACAGAGACTAGTTAAGGGCGAGGTGACGATGTGTGTTGGAAGTGATTCCAAGGTTGATAAGATCACCATCGCACACTCCCTTTACCTTCGGGATTAGTGTAGAACATAAATAAATGTTATTTGGTGTTTGCGTTGAGCATGAATATGATTGTATCATGTTTATTGCAATACGGTTATTCATTTAAGTCAAAGAATAATTGTTGTTCTGTTTACATGAATAAAACCTTCTATGGTCATACACTCAATATAAATGGTTTATTGAATCTCGATAGTAATGATACACATATTCATAATATTGATGCCAAAAGATGCAAAGTTGATAATGATAGTGGAACATACTTGTGGCACTGCCGTTTAGGTCATATTGGTGTAAAGCGCATGAAGAAACTCCATGCAGATGGGCTTTTGGAATGACTTGATTATGAATCATTTGATACTTGCGAACCATGCCTCATGGGCAAGATGACTAAAACTCCGTTCTCCGGAACAATGGAGCGAGCTGATGACTTATTGGATATAATACATATCGATTTATGCGGTCTGATGAGTGTTGAAGCACGCAGCGGGTATCGTTATTTTCTGACCTTCACATATGATTTGAGTAGGCATGGGTATATCTACTTCATGAAACACAAGTCTGAAACATTTGAAAGGTTCAAAGAATTTCAGAGTGAAGTGGAGAATCATCGTAACAAGAAAATAAAGTTTCTACGATCTAATCGCGGAGGCGAATATTTGAGTTACGAGTTTGGCCTTCATTTAAAACAATGTGGAATCATTTCACAACTCACGCCACATAGAACACCACAGCTTAATGGTGTGTCCGAACGTCGTAACCGTACTTTATTAGATATGGTGCAATCTATGATGTCTCTTACCGATTTACCACTATCATTTTGGGGTTATGCATTAGAGACAGCCGCATTCACGTTAAATAGGGCACCATCTAAATCCGTTGAGATGACACCATATGAACTGTGGTTTGGTAAGAAACCTAAGCTGTCGTTTCTTAAAGTTTGGGGTTGCGACACTTATGTCAAAAGGCTTCAGCCTGATAAGCTCGAACCCAAGTCGGAGAAGTGCGTCTTCATAGGATACCCTAAGGAAACAATTGGGTACACCTTCTACCACAGATCCGAAGGCAAGATCTTTGTTGCTAAGAATGGATCCTTTCTAGAGAAGGAGTTTCTCTCGAAAGAAGTGAGTGGGAGGAAAGTAGAACTTGATGAGGTAATTGTACCTTCTCTCAAATTTGAGAGTAGCACATCACAGAAAATAGTTCCCGTGATGCCTACACCAACCAGAGAGGAAGCTAATGATGATGATCATGAAACTTCAGATCAAGTTAATACAGAACTTCGTAGGTCGACCAGAACATGTTCCGCACCAGAGTGGTACGATAATCCTATTCTGGAAGTCATGTTATAAGACCATGGCGAACCTACGAACTATGAAGAAGCTATGATGAGCCCACATTCCTATAGATGGCTTGAGGCCATGAAATCTGAGATATGATCCATGTATGAGAACAAAGTGTGGACTTTGGTGGACTTGCCCGATGATCGGCAAGCCATTGAGAATAAATGGATCTTCAAGAAGAAGACTGACGCTGATAGTAATGTCACTATCTACAAAGCTCGACTTGTCGCAAAAGGTTTTCGACAAGTTCAAGGGGTTGACTACGATGAGACTTTCTCACCCGTAGCGATGCTTAAGTCCGTCCGAATCATGTTAGCAATTGCCGCATTTTATGATTATGAAATCTGGCAAATGGACGTCAAAACTGCATTCCTTAATGGATTTCTTAAAGAAGAGTTGTATATGATACAACCAGAAAGTTTTGTCGATCCTAAAGGTGCTAACAAAGTATGCAAGCTCCAGCGATCCATCTATGGACTGGTGCAAGCATCTCGGAGTTGGAATATACGCTTTGATGAGGTGATCAAAGCATATGGTTTTATACAGAATTTCGGTGAAGCCTGTATTTACAAGAAAGTGAGTGGGAGCTCTATAGCATTTCTGATATTATATGTGGATGACATATTGTTGATTGGAAATGATGTAGAATTTTTGGATAGCATAAAAGGATACATGAATAAGAATTTTTCAATGAAAAGACCTCGGTGAAGCTACTTACGTATTGAGCATCAAGATCTATAGGGATAGATCGAGACGTTTAATAGGACTTTCACAAAGCACATACCTTGACAAAGTTTTGAAGAAGTTCAAAATAGATCAGTCAAAGAAAGGGTTCTTGCCTGTGTTGCAAGGTGTGAAGTTGAGTAAGACTCAAAACCCGACCACGGCAGAAGATAGAGAGAGAATGAAAGTCATTCCCTATGCCTCAGACATAGGTTCTATAAAGTATGCCATGCTGTGTACCATACCTATTGTGTACCATGCCATGAGTTTGGTAAGGGGGTACAATAGTGATCCAGGAGTAGATCACTGGACAGTGGTCAAAATTATCCTTAGATGCCTTAAAGAGGACTAAGGAAATGTTTCTCGGTTATGGAGGTGATAAACAGTTCGTCGTAAAGGGTCACGTCGATGCAAGCTTTAACACCGATCCGGATGACTCTGAGTCTCAATCTGGATACATATTGAAAGTGGGAGCAATCAGCTAGAGTAGCTCCATGCAGAGCATTATAGACATAGAAATTTGCAAAATACATGCGGATCTGAATGTGGCAGATCCGTTGACTAAACTTCTCACACAAGCAAAGCATGATCACACCTTAGTACTCTTTGGGTGTTAATCACATGGCGATGTGAACTAGATTATTGACTCTAGTAAACTCTTTGGGTATTGGTCATATGATGATGTGAACTATGGGTGTTAATCACATGGCGATGTGAACTAGATTATTGACTCTAGTGCAAGTGGGAGACTGAAGGAAATATGCCCTAGAGGCAATAATAAAGTTGTTATTTTATATTTCCTTATTCATGATAAAAGTTTATTATTCATGCTAGAATTGTATTGATCGGAAACTTAAATACATGTGTGAATACATAAACAAATACTGTGTCCCTTGTAAGCCTCTACTAGACTAGCTCATTGATCAAAGATGGTTAAGGTTTCCTAACCATGGACATGTGTTGTCATTAGATAACGGGATCACATCATTAGGAGAATGATGTGATGGACAAGACCCATCCATTAGCTTAGCATATTGATCGTTCAATTTATTGCTATTGCTTTCTTCATGTCAAATACATATCCCTTCGACTATGAGATTATACAACTCCCGGATACCGGAGGAATGCCTTGTGTGCTATCAAATGTCACAATGTAACTGGGTGATCATAAAGATGCTCTACAGGTATCTCCGAAGGTGTTTGTTGAGTTGGCATAGATCGAGATTAGGATTTGTCACTCTGAGTATCGAAGAGGTATCTCTGGGCCCTCTCGGTAATACACATCATAAACTTGCAAGCAAATGACTAAGGAGTTAGTTACAAGGTGATGTATTACGGAACGAGTAAAGATATTTGCCGGTAACAAGATTGAACTAGGTATAGAGATACCGACGATCGAATCTCGGGCAGGTAACATACCGATGGACAAAGGGAATTACGTATGTTGTCATAACGGTTCGACCGATAAAGATCTTCTTAGAATATGTAGGAGCCAAGATGGGCAACCAGGTTCCGCTATTAGTTATTGACCGGAGAGATGTCTCAGTCATGTCTACATAGTTCTCGAACCCGTAGGGTCCGCACGCTCAACTTTCGTTGACGATATAGTGTTATATGAGTTATATGTTTTGGTGACCGAATGTTGTTCAGAGTCCCTGATGAGATCACGGACATGACGAGGAGTCTCGAAATGGTCAAGAGGTAAAGATTGATATATAGGACGATGGTATTTGGACATTGGAAGTGTTTCGGGACGTACCGGGAAGGAATCGGGTCACCGGAAGGGTTTCCGGGCACCCCTCCGGCAAGTTATGGGCCTTATAGGCCAAAGGAGGGGACAAACCAGCTCACAAGGGGGCTGGTGCGCCTCCTCCCTTTGTTGGCCAGACCTAGGGAAGAAAAAGGGGGAGGGCTAGCCCCTCCTGCCTTTCCCTCTCATGGGAGAAAGGAAAGGGGGGGCGCCACCCTCCCCTGCCTTTCCCCACGCTCCAAATAAGGAAAGGGGGGCACGACTTGGGAGAGACCCCAAGTAGGATTCCCCCTACTTAGATGCCCCCCTTGGCTGCTCCTCCCTCCCTCCCACCTATATATATGTGGGAGGGGGGCGCCTAGCAGACGACAGATCAATTGTTAGCCATGTGCGGTGCTCCCCTCCACCGTTTAAAACCCCGGTCATATTTTTGTACTGCTTAGGTGAAGCCCTGCGGAGATCACTTCACCATCACCGTCACCCTGCCGTCGTGCTGACGGAACTCATCTACTACCTCGCCGTCTTGCTGGATCAAGAAGGCGGAGGACGTCACCAAGCTGAACATGTGCTGAACACAGAGGTGTCGTACATTCGGTACTAGATCGGTTGGATCGCGAAGAAAGTTCGACTACATCAACCGCGTTGTGAACGCTTCCGCTTATAGTCTATGAGGGTACGTAGACAGACTCTCCCCTCTCGTTGATATGCATCTCCTTGATAGATCTTGCGTGTGCGTAGAAATTTTTTTGTTTTCCACGCAACGTTTCCCAACAGCTATGTGGGTGAAATTATGATACCATGCCAAGTTTCAACCTTTTTAGAGTTCATTTGTAGTGCTTTTCAATTTCAGGGTCATTTAGCTCAAAGAATGAACTAATAGCAAAAAAATGAACTAAAAAGCTTTTATAAAACTCTAATAGCAAAAAGAATGAACTAAAAAGAATCAATTAAAATATTTTGTTTTGATCAACTAAAACAAAACTATAATATTCTTCAATAGCAAAAAGAATCAACTAAAAAGAATCAAAATAATATTAACTAAAATTATCAAAGTATTTTTTGTTAAAAACTTTAATAGCAAAAAGAATTTTCATAAAGTATTTTTTTTTACAAACTTAATACCAAACTTAAAAAGCTTTAAAAAAAACTCTAATAGCAAAAGGAATCAACTAAAAAGAATCAATAAAAAATAAAACTTATGCAACTAAAATTATATAAAATTTATGCAACTAAAATTATATAACTGAATTATATAAAATTATGCAACTAAAATTACATACTCCCTCCGTTCCTTTATATAAGGTGTATTAGTTTTTTGATAAAATTCCAGAATGTAAGGTGTATTTCTTGTAATTCCTTATAATTCCCTTGTTAGCCCTCTAGAAAAAGGGAAAGTATCTCTCTCCTGACTGTCTGTATCTCTCCTTGTAGCAAAACAAGGAAAGTATCTCTCTGTCGATTGCATGTATCTCATACTTTCCTTGACTAACTGATTTACTTGCCACTAACAAATAAATTTGCCTAGGCTAATTTCGTCCTAACATGTCTATAATTCTGTGCCTTGGTCATCGTGCCAAAAATAATACACCTTACATAAAGGAATGGAGGGAGTAAAATTTATGCAACTAAAATTATATAACTAAAAATAACATATGCAGAAGATAACATTAAAAATTTAAAAACATAACATATGCAAAAAATACAAAAATGCCCACCTACTAAGCAACCATGGCCTGCATACGACTAGAAACCCTACATATGGGCCAGGATGCTGGCCCGTAGTGCAAGCAAGCCCAACAGGGCGACAGGTAGGCATGTACTGCCTGCAGTAGAGAGGAGCTTGAGAGGGTAGCCGCCGCAGCGCTTATAAACCACTCCGAGCTCCTCTCAACTAGCGAGGTGGGACTAAACTTTTGGCTGCGGCAGCACCAGCCCTTTAGTCCCGGTTGGTGGCTCCAACCGGGACTAAAGGGCCCCCTTTCGTCTCGGTTGGAGCCACCAACCGGGACTAAAGGTATGTGCTTCCCGCCCTTTGCACTGCTGAAATTGACCTTTAGTCCCGTTTGGTGGCTCCAACCAGGACGAAAGGGGGGCCTTTAGTCCCAATTGGATCCACCAACCGGGACTAAAGGGTGTGGTATATAAGCAACACTTAGCATTTTCCAATCTCAGTTTCTTCTTCCCTCGATGCTGAAAACCACGACGCCGCCAGGCTACTCCGCCCACTCCTCGTCACCGTCCCTGCCTTGACGCCGTCCCTCGTCCCCGACGCCGGTCGCCGCTCCCTGCCCCGACGCCGCCGAGCCCTGCCCGACACCCGCGGACGCTCCCTGCCCTAACGGCAAAGCCCCCAGTGAGCTCCCCCTTCCCCTGCGCTGCCGCCGCCGCCCCTGCTCTGCTTAGCCGCCACCGCCGCTGCCTCTGCTCTGCTAGCCGCCGCCCCTGCTATGAACATTTTTTTTGTTCATAGAGTTTTTTTGTCCATGTATGTATGTATGGATGGATGGATGGATGTATATAGAAAATGTTCATATGATGAATTTGTTTTGTTCATAGAATTCTTTTTTTTCAGAGAATTTTTTTGTCCATGTATGTATGTATGGATGGATGGATGTATATAGAAAATGTTCATATGATGAATTTTTTTTTGTTCATAGAATTTTTTTTTTTGCTCATAGAAATTAGTTAAAATTTACTAAGTTACTAAGTTTTACTATAGACTTGGTTAAAATTTACTAAGTTAAAATGTTCATATGAAGAATATTGTTTTTCTATAGACTTGGTTAACATTTACTAAGTTTTACTTTGCCTAAATCGGGGAGAGGCAACTTTACTAAATGGGCATGATGATAATGAAATTTATTAAGGTTAATTATGGAGAGAGGGAGTAACAACTCATATATTCAAAATTTACTCACGGTCCGCTCGCCCGACCAACTCTCGAGACCACCCAAACCCTAGAAGAAAGAGCGTTGTCAATCTCCTACGCCCTCCCGCCCCTACCCGTTTATCGAAGATGGCAGGTGGGGTCTTATATATAATGCTACAACAATAATATCGATTTATTCGGTAGGCGGCATAGGTCAATGGGGTAGAATGGACAGTTCGATCTCCTGCATAGCGATTGTTCGTAACTCTCCGGGAATTCAACATATCCCCGATAACTTTGACATGAGGGGGTCCGCAAAGTATCCTCGACGACCATAAGAGAGGTGGTCCACAAAGTATCCTCTCTCAAAAGATAGGATGACTCATCAGACATGAGGGGGGAGGAGTCCTCGACGATCGTCTGAAACTGACTGTTATAAAACTTATGAACTTTGCATGATGTTTGCCACTAATCCATTGCACATATGCATATGATTCCTTGTTGTGATTAGTTCTATGTTTGCCACTAATCCATCTCTCATGGTTGTATATTTCCATGTTGTAATATTTGCAGAAACTATGGACAGAGACTTAGAAAAAGAAGAGTTGCTGGGGGATATAATTCGCGACGGAGGTGATATCACCTTGTCGTTTCTCAATGACACCGATGGTGAGGAAAGAGAGGATGACGGCTCCAGTGATCAAAAGGAGGAGGAAGGAGATCATGACGGCTCCGGTGATCGAATGGAGGAGGAAGGAGATCATAACGGCTCCGGTGATCGAATGGAGAAGGGAGCCTTAACTGTTGCAAAGTCCGGCGAGGTATATATATATATATATATATATATATATATATATATATATATATATATATATATATATATAAGCCTCTGCTCACTAGATGCATTAATTGTTTTGTATGTACATATATTAACGCTTCTTTCTTCTTTTAGCCCTCCGGATCGAGCCAAACTTCGGTAAGGAGACGAGGCCCGAAGAAAAGGTTGGGCCAGGATGAAAGGTTCATGATCGAAGAAGTCTCTCGAGATGGCCAACCGATTGCTCCCAAGCGGACCAAAGACAAATTTATACATCAGTGCGGAGTTATTGTTAGTGACAGCATCCCGATCAGCATCCAAGAATGGAATAAGAAGAAGGACCCTGAAGTTTCTTATGTCCACGATAGACAGAAAGATGATCTTTGGAACTGGCTGATGACAAATTTCAGCCTACCGCCAGAGGAGGATCCGAATAACCCAGTTATACAGCGAAAGGTCAAGGCGTTTGCTCTTAAGAAGATGGCAGAACTATTCAAGAATTGGAAGAAACCATTGAACACAAAGTTTGTCAACAAAGTCGAGACTCCAGAATTCACCGGTCAATATAAGAAGATAAAAGATCTCTGGCCCGCATTTGTGGCCTACAAGAAATCGGAGAAGGCTAAGCAAAGGTCACATATAAATAAGCAAAATGCTGCAAAGAAGAAGTATCACCATGTTACGGGGTCAGGTTGCTACAGCAAAGCCCGGTCTACGTGGGACAAAGCTGAGAACGACCTGCTTGCTAAAGATGTCCAATCAGCGACATTGAACTGGCCAGATCGAGCAAGAACTTGGTTCTTCGGGGTTGGGGGAACTTTGGACCTAGAATCAGGGAAGTGTGTTTTCACGAAAGCTCAACTTGAAACACCCGTCAAAAAGCTTGAGGAAGCAATCAATGAAGCGCAGGAAGGGAGGTTCCATCCCGATAGAGAGAAGGACGAGCTGTCAAAGGCCCTCGGGAATCCTGAACACCCAGGACGAACACGAGGCACGTCAGGCTCCATTCCGTGGGTGCATGGGTTTCCCGATAGCACTGGTTATAGAAGTCGAGGGAGAAAGAAGAAAGAGGAAGCACACCAAATGCAGAAGATGGAACAAAGATTAGCGAAACTAGAGGCACTTGAGAGCCAACGAGCTACCGGCCCACCATCTCAGCGGCAAGAAGATCCTTCATTCAAAGCTACCCCACCATCTCAGTGGAAAAGCAGCGTGGCTTCCACGGAGCTCATTCTGCCTGGTATCACGGCTCCTCGCTACCGCGTGGATTGTATCACAGAGAATGAACATTCTCAGCTAATTATGAAATGCCATAACCTAACCTTGAAGGTGGCGGTCGGCTATGTCTTACCGCCTCGACCTGATGCAACTTCCCATTTCGCTCCAGTTCTAGATGGCTTTGCTATTGTCGGGGTGGATGAAATAATGAACAGATTTCAGGAGCTAGAGCTTGAGTACCCTACAGGTGAAGGGGAGATTCATCTGGAAAATGCCCTAAGGAGTACCTGTCTATGGAGAAAGGAAAACATCTTGTTTCCAAACTGGACGCCGCCTCAGTAGACTCAGCCGGAGGAGGCCCCTCAGTAGACTCCACACAGTCCAGCTCTGCTATCTCCGCTGCCTCAGTCGTCTCCGGCGCGTCAGCCGTCTCCGCCGTCTCCGCCGCATTAGCGGACTCCGACGGAGGAGGCCCCTCAGCAGAATCCTCCTCCGCCTCAGTTGTCTCCGCCACGTCAGCGGACTCCGCCTCCTCAGCAACAGCGGTGGAAGAGAGCCGCCGCCGCTCCGACCGCTAGCAGTACAACAGGGAAGAAATTCAGAGCTGGTCCAAGCCTCAAGGCTCCTCCCAAGTTACCATATGAGAGGACTGACGAGGAAAACAATGACATCGTGCCTTCCGAAGTGAGGGACCATTTTGAACGGAAACGTCCACCTCCAAAGGAGAAAATTGAGCTGTTAAAAGTGAAGCACTCTCTGGATGCCCTTAGGCGACCACCACCACCTCCGCCGCTATCAAACTATGATCGCTGTATTGAAAAGACATTTGATAAAGTGAAGCAATCGGGAAGCTTAAGTAGAAGTGGTGCAAGAAGTGGGAAAACAATTCCCAAGCTCGGCGAACAGGAGAAGCAATCGTGCCCCCCGCTCAAGGTGTTTACCGGTATCGCTAATGATCCGGGGGTAGCGGCCGCTCATCCTGGTTACACTATTGGTGATTACAAACCCGATGATGTATAGTTCAAAATGGCTGAGGTAGTAGTGCCCTTTAGATACGAGCACGGGAAGCCTCTCGTCAAAGCTGAGCAACTCCCGCATCTATCAACGATGATGCGAAGATTACATAACTGGTACTTGAAAAGCTGCAAGAAGGATGGGACTGACAGTATCTTGCTGGGAAATAAAGATGAGCACTACTTCATTGGAGTCGACCTTATGTACGTTGAATTTGAAGAATTATTTCAGTTATACACTCAAGACGCCATCGACAAAACTCTCATGACTTGCTATTGTCTGTAAGTATTATTTCTGTAATTAAGTCTCTAGCTCAGCTCGTTCATTGGATGTATATATAACTATCCTCACTATATTATGCAGATTGAAGATCATCGAATGTAAAAGAGGACAAATCTATGACATTGGGTTCATTAACCCAAATACCATAAATGAATATACGGTACAAAAGAGACATGACGATACTGAGGAAAACTTGCTAAACGCGTTACTTCGACATCAAAACAAAAGGGAAATACTCTTTCCTTACAACTTCAAGTGAGTGTTACTGTCTTGTGCATATTCCGTTTCGCTTACTCGAGGTTAAGTACTGTAATTGATGAGTTATGCGTGCGTAGCTTCCACTTTATTCGGCTATCAATTAAGCTTGACGCGGGACTAGTAACTGTCTTAGACTCGAGACGTAAAGAGCCTAAGGAGTGGTCGGACATGAGTGAAATGCTCCAGAAGTAAGTTCAATCATTATCGCACCATATCAGGAACTATAATTCATTTCCTGATATTAAGTAATCATTTTCTTTGCTGGGCAGGGTTTGGAAAAAGGTCACCAGAATGGTACCGGGTCTAGAGAAAAAGGAGCTGCGATTTTCACACCCCAAGGTAAGTAGTACTAGCAAGTTCCGTGCATCTCTCATTGATTCTAGTTTCATCAATACCATTATCATGCTTGATTATCATTTTGATTGAACTCTATTCTCGTAAAGTGCTTGTGGCAGGCACCTGGGAATCATTTATGTGGATACTACATTTGCGAGTTCATTTGCCACTCGACCTCTGAGCGGGGCTTATCAGACCAACAATTTGAAGTACGTAAATAATATTCATAATTTTATTTTATTACCATCAATTGGGTTGAGTTTCATTCATATATATATATATATATATATATATATTGACCCTCTTCTTTAAATTAGATGTGGCGGATGCGGGATCAACTCCTACCAAATGATCGCATACGAGCAATTCAAGAGGAATTGGTGGGATTCTTTCTTGAGCACGTCATACCTAAAGAAGGAGAATACCATCAGGAATTGCAATGCAATTTTGGTAGATGATGTTAGGGATCGTAAGAGATGTTATATTGTATATATGCATCAACATGTACTATATGTAGTAGTGTCAAATAGATATAAGAAAACTTGTTGTTCGACCAACAAGCACGGAGAAAGAGAGGTCACTTCTCTCTATATATTGATCATGACGGTGTTGTGTAATTAATGGTTCCTTCATTGCTTACTAGCTATCGTCGAGTTCTCTCTATATGTAGTAGCTAGGGTCAACCAAGCACGGAGAAAGAGATGTCACTTCTCTCTATATGTTGTAGCTAGCTAACACAATATGAAACCCCTAAACCCTCCAAAACACCTAAACCCCTCCTTTCCAAAAAAGGGCCCGGTAGCTGCTGACGCGTGGCTGCCTTTTAGTCCCGGTCGGTGTTACAAACCGGGACTAAAGGTCCTCCGCCCTGGGCACCCCGCAGTGGCCACGTGGAGCACCTTTAGTCCCGGTTCGTAACACAACTGGGACTAAAATATGGGGCCAGTCCCGATCGTTTTGTCCCGGTTGCAGAACCGGGACTAAAGGCCCTCTAGAACCGGGACCAAAGCCCTGTTTTCTACTAGTGAATGGGGAGCCAAAGAATATTTGTAAGTATTAGCTGTTGAGTTGTCAATTCAACCACACCTGGAGAACTAAATATCTGCAGCGGAGCAATCACTAGCATAGTAGTGTAATAATTTGGTAGCAATAGTAACAGTAACAATAGTAGCAGTAACGGTAACAGTAGCAGTTTTGTACTAGTAGTAAGGATCAATATGTGAAAAGCTCGTAGGCATTGGATCGGTGATTTTGTTGGATGATATTCATCATATAATAGTTATAACCTAGGGCGACACAGAACTAGCTCCAATTCATCACTGTAATGTAGGCATGTATTCCGTAAATAGTTATACGTGCTTATGGAAAAGAACTTGCATGACATCTTTTATCCTACCCTCCCGTGGCAGCGGGGTCCATAAGGAAACTAAGGGATATTAAGGCCTTCTTTTAATAGAGAACCGGAACAAAGCATTAACACATAGTGAATACATGAACTCCTCAAATTACGGTAATCACCGGAAAGAATCCCAATTATTGACACCTTGGGGTATGCGGATCATAACACGTAATAGGTACATACACTACTGCAGGATGCTGCTAACGCGACACTACAATCAGAGACCCTTTGACAAAACTGTGTGCGATGCATTAATCGCAAACGGGGATGTAAAAAAACCGTCAAAAAAGATGCAAAACGTTTGCGATGGCGGAGACATCAAACATGGTTCAGATTTTAGTTACGTGTGCGATGCAGGGCATATGGTTGATCCATACGAACTATTTGCGATTAGACAGAACAACAGAAACGGGCAGCCATATCAATGTGTTTGCGATATACGGCATATAGTTCGCTCTGATGAACTGTTTGCTATTAGGGAATGCAACAGAAACAGTCAGCAAGATCAAGGTGTGTGTGATATACGACATACAGTTCAGTCGGACGAACTGTTTTCGATTAGGGAAGAGAAGAGAAACGGTTCAACTTAACAAGATGTGTGTGATATGCGGCATACAGTTCACATAGATGAACTATTTGCGATGAGCCAAAAGAACACAAATGATTCATGTAAACAAGATGTGTGTGTGATACGCAGCAAACATCCCTCTCGGATGAACTATTTGCGATGAGAAATTATAACACAGACGGTTACTATATCTAGTTCGTGTGCGATTCTGTTTGTACAAAAAACTTTGAAAAATGCGAACTAGTTGCTTGCGGTGGCTAGGAGTATCGCACACAATGCGTCTATGAGTACTCGTGTGCGATGATTAGTAAGTTACACATACGTTTCCTTATGTTAACACGTGTGTGATAAATAACACGTGGCACCGCATACGGTATTCGGGTTGTGTGTGTGCTCCACTTAGTCTTCCCGCGCTCCAGCGAATGCTTCCCGCGCTCCACATGGGTGAATTGTAAAATCCACGCCTCTTCCCTCATTGGTTTCCCGCCACCAGCTAATGGCTTGCTGCATATAACCCAGGCGGCAACACACCATCGCGACATTCTGCACAGATCTAGTCCTCACCCATATACCATTAGTTATTCCAAGCATGCTAGTCAATGACCAAAGCTTTGACGTCGACCCCTACCTGCGTTACATCTTCGGCGAGGAGAACGAGCCGGAGCAGGTCGGGGAGCAAGAGCTCCATCGGCCGGTGCAGGCACCATGGCCCATCGGCAGCGATATCGGCGTGACAGTCTTTGGGCGCACAATAGACATATTGTAGAGGAGGTGTGATGAGCAGTTTGCCATCCACCGTGCAAAAGATCCAGAGCTGCTCAGCGGCATGATCGATGACCCACCCGAAGAGCCGCTGTCACTAGTGCTCATCGAGAGCCTGATGCCCCGCAAGGAATGGGCAGAGGACCTCTGCGATTCAGTCAAGACACAGCCAGCCTGCGGCTTCATCATTGCCCACGGCGGCCGTGTCAACTTCGATCCCGACAATGTGGTGGCCAGGCTCGAGCGCATCCTTGGCGGAGTTGACGTCCCTGACGAAGTAGAACATCTCCAATGTGATATCTCGAGGATGCAGGTGATGGACAGAATTTGCTACCAGGCCAGAGACATGGAAATGGAGCGTTTCCGCGGAGATATCATGCGCGTGATTGCACGCTGTCAAGCTCTTCTGGAAGAGGCCCAGCAGCCCCAAGAGCCTCCCAGCGCCAGCAGCTCCGTAGGCGGAGGCGGGTCGGGACACTTGGAATGCACGACCGGAAGGGTCTTATGCTGATCATGGAGTCCGAGAAGACCGTCGCCGGAAGGCCGCCAGCTCAGCCTTTTAGCCTATATTTTATTATAATTGTATGCATATGTAGGTCGTGAGTGCTTTGGGCGTTGCCGCATGTGGCATTTTAAATTATCCTGAATATGTAATACAATTATTAACCGTTGCCATTGTAAATTTGCCTCAACGGCGAGCAGAGCGCGCGCAGGGACGCCAGAGTGGAGCGTGTCGTGGCCGCCTCAATGGTGAGCAAAACGTGCGGATGGACGCGAGCAGAGCGCGCCACGGCCGCCTCAATGATGAGCAGAGCACGCTGCGGCCGCCTCAACGGCGAGCAGCCACGTGGTGTACCTTCTGGTACCCCGTGGGAGGCGTGATGGCGCATCCATCGGACACGATGGTGATATCTTGACCGTGTGTGATAGTGGGCAGACACGTACACGTACATCCGAGAACGCGGGCCCACGTTTCGGGCTTCCGATGCTTGGCATACGGTTGGTCCATAAGAACTGTTTGCAATGAGTCAACAACAGAAACGGGCTTTGTAGGCCCAGAACCATCAATAAATTTTGACCTTGTTTCTCGTCACATTGCAGATTACAACACAATAAGTAATTGCAAATCTGTTCACACCGATCAAACTAATATGTATTCACACTTAGCACCGGGCTATAAAAACTATCCACTCAAAAATTACTTCATAGTTCCTCTCCTCATCACCCACAAAAATGGTCTTTCCTGTCAAGTCATTCCGCCATGACCGGTAGGAGGAGTTTAAGGTGGACATATACCCAGGTAGCAAAGACCAAGGCCGCGGAAGCACTAGAGAGGTCCAGCCGCCAAGCGGCAGCCATAGCAGAGATGTCCCGGCGCGCCACGGAGCCCTCGAACGAGCTCTCACGGGCACGCGACGGCTCTCACAAGCGCACTCGCCGCGTCGGCGATTGCGACGAGCTGGCGTTGTTGAAGTCCTTGGCCGGCGACGACGACATTCTCGCTGGCCTCATTAAGCAGCAGGAGCTGGTCGACGGCTTGATGAAGTGGCTCAAGATCAGCGATGCCTCGGTTGAGAAGGCGACCGGCCACGTCGAGCAACTCATGGGTGACAATGCGAAGCTCCTCAAGGCGCTCTCCGAGAAGGAGGAGGAGGCCGCCGGCTGGAAGATGCTGCATGAGCAGAGTAGTGCCTCGGGGATGATGCTGACAGCGGTCGTCGAGGAACTGATGGGTGACTTGAGGAAGCTCCGGATCGAGCGCGAGCAGGAGGTGGAGGAATCCGTGGCTGCTTTCAAGCAAAGTCATGAGGAATTGAAGAAGGAGCTGGAGGATGTCGTCGCCCGGCGATCCATCGAGGAGTAGAGACAATAGCGACCCAGATCGTTGTATGTGATTTCCTTCTTCTCTTGCCCCCGTGTCTTCCGGGCTTTGCCGCATGTGGCATTTTAAATTATCCGGAATATGTAAGACAATTATTATCCGCGCCATTGTAAATTTGTCGTCGTATTATCCGTTGCCATTTTATTTGTCGTCGTATTATCCGTTGCCCTATCTGGCATTTTAAATTAGCCCAGAATACAAGTTGAAAACACGAACAAAGCAAATGCTAACGTTGAGCGGGGCCGTGGGATGACAAGCAAACACCCTTCGTCCAGGTGCTTTAATTAACCGCGTGTTAAACAGCGGCTCGGCCACCATTAATGGAGAAGTTGTGAGTGAGGCGGGTGGCTGGTGGATGGAGGTCAAAGAGCTCGCTTCCCGGTGAGCATGGGCGGCCTTGCTGCTCGCACGCGTCCCGTCGAGCCTGCGCAGCAGACTGCTCGCACGCGTCCCGTTGAGCCTGCACGGCGGACTTCTTGCGCTCGTCCCATCTAATCAAATAGCTGGACGCATGCTACCGAGTATGGTTAAATTTTGGCACAAAATACAAAGATGACCAATGAACGAGGACGGAGGTAGTACTATCCCATAAGAAAAGAGGGACGCGTGGCTGCACTTAAATGGTTACGGGAACACATGGTTCATATAATACAACCGTTTGCGATATTAACGTGTCAGCTATTTGTTTCAAAAGGACTTCGTTGGCTATTAATGTGTGCGCCTTGTCTCAAACTGGACGATTTTTTTTACCACGGCATATATGTGCCATGTCATGAAACCATACCAAGTTTCATGTTTTTGGGTGAGTTTTCGATTTACTGGGATATAAAAACCGAGATTCTCAATGTTTTTTACCACGGAGAAGTTTGTAGTTCATTCCCATTCCTTCAATGAGACCTAAACATGCACCCAATGACACATACGATTTTCCACCCATTTTGCTTCACTGGAGCATGTGCTTGTAGTTCAAATTTGAATTATGGACTACATTAAATGCCTAGAAAACTCAATTAATATATAAAATGGCCAAACAAACCCTGAACAGTTTCAAATTTCAGCACGCCACCCCTGTTATTCTATGTTGCCGGTAGAAAACAAAGTTCAAGGCGAGAAGAGGCAGCGATTATCGTTTTGCCCACAAGAGGGGCATGTTTCCCTACCGGAACCACGAGGGTTGTGAGAAGCTTCGGTTTGTAATATAGCTTGGCTAAAATTGGACAATTATTTTACCACGACATATATGTGCCATGTAGTGACACCATGCCAAGTTTCATGATTTCCTGGTGAGTCTTGGATTTACAGAGATTTAAAAACCGAGATGCACAATGTTTGTGGCCAAGCCAGGACGCTGAGACGGTTGAATTCATTCCCATTCCTTCCATGGGATCTAAACCTGCACCCCAAGGACACATGTACGTTTTTTCTAGCCATTTTGGTGCACTGGAGCATGTATTTGTAGTTCGGATTTGAATTATGGACATTAAATGCCTAGAAAACTCAATTAATGAATAAAAAATGTCAAATGAACCCTGAATAATTTCAAAGTTCAGCGTGAATCTCCCGTTGTTCCATTTTGCGTGTAGAAGAAAATACAAGGCTAGAAGAGGGAGCGATTATCGTTTCGCCCACAAGGGGGACACGTTTCCCTATTGGAACCACAAGGCTTCTTTGAGAGAAGCTCCGTTTTGTAAGAGGTTTGTAATAAAGCTTGGCCCAAATTGGGCAATGTTTTTACCACGACATATATGTGCCATGACGTGACACCATGTCACCTTTCATGACTTTCTGGTGAGTTTTGGATTTATGGGGATTTAAAAACCGAGATTCCAAATGTTTGAGGACGAGCCAAGACGCCGGTACGGTTGTAATTCATTCCCATTCCTGGCATCGGACCTAAACATGCACCCAAGGACACATGTATAATTTTTCTAGCCATTTTGGTGAACTGGAGCATGTATTTGTAGTTCAGATTTGAATTATGGACATTAAATGCCTAGGAAACTCAATTAGTGTATAAAAAGGCCAAACGAACCCTGTACAAGTTTAAATTTCAGCACAGATATCCTGTCGTTCCATGTTGCCCGTAGAAGAAAATACAAGGTGAAAAGAGGCAGTGATTATCGTTTTGCCCACAAGGGGGACACGTTTCCCTAACGGAACCACAAGGCTTCTTTGAGAGAAGCTCCGGTTTGTAAGAGGTTTGTAATAAAGCTTGGCCCAAATTCGACAATGTTTTTACCACGACATATATGTGACATGATGTGACACCATGCCAACTTTCATGACTTTCTGGTGAGTTTTGGATTTATCGGGATTTAAAAACCAAGATTCCAAATGTTTGAGGACGAGCCAGGATGCCGGTATGGTTGTAATTCATTCCCATTCCTGGCATGGGACCTAAACATGCACCCAAGGACACATGTATAATTTTTCTAGCCATTTTGGTGAACTGGAGCATGTATTTGTAGTACAGATTTGAATTATGGACATTAAATGCCTAGGAAACTCAATTAGTGCATAAAAAGGCCAAACGAACCCTGAATAAGTTTAAATTTCAGCACGGATATCCTGTCATTCCATGTTGCCCGTAGAAGAAAATACAAGGCAAAAAGAGGTAGTGATTATCGTTTCGCCCACAAGGGGGACACATTTCCCTATCGGAACCACGAGGCTTCTTTGAGAAAAGCTCCAGTTTGTAAGAGGCTTGTAATAAATCTTGCGCCAAAATGGACAAAAAAAAATCCTCGACATATATGTGCCATGTCGTGACACCATGGCAAGTTTCACGATTTTCGGGTGAGGTTTGGATTTACGGGGATTTAAAAACCGAGATTCTTCTCATGAAATGTTTTCAAATAGCACACGGTTCACTCACGAGAGCCGTGTGCCTACTAAACCGTGGCCGAGGCCCCACCCCCTGCTGCGTGCGTGATCTGAGTCATGCGTTCTGATTGGCCAGAACCCAAACCCCACGGATCGTATGTCTGCACCGTTGGATGTTCCCAGATCGAACGGCAATCCTCATCCCTTTCGACAGCACAGGCAGTATATGGGTAAGCATTGTGTGCATGCGTCATGCTAGCTCACGCTTCCTTCTCTACTAAGTTCTCTATATTAATGTTGTTATATATCCAAACACGCTACCGTTTCCCGCCACTCCTGTCATCAGTTTCCCACCTCTTCTCCCATCGTTTTCCCACTGCCAGTGTCAGTGCTCATTGAAGGCTAGGCGGCGACATACCGGCCATGTAAATATTGCACACAGTTTCTAATAGCACAAATGTGTGTGATAAGAGGGAGTAGGTCCCATAGGGTGACCAGCGTGAAACGCCTTAAAGGCAAGGAGGCAATTCCTATCAGCAAGGGGCGGCTTCCCATCCGCTAGCCTAGTCGAATAGAATGCAGAAGTTAAGCGTGCTCGGGCTGGAGTAGTCTAAGGATGGGTGACCCGGTGGGAAGTTGCATATCTCAAGCTTCATTTAATTTGTAGACTATGTTTTTATTGGTTATTTTTTGCTCTAAAAAATCAAAGAATGATTGACTCTATAGTGACCTGTCATGGCGATTATATAAACCTTGGGATCCTGGTTTTGCTAATTTGTAGACTATGTTTTTATTGGTTATTTTTTGTTCTCAAAAATCAAAGAATGATCGACATCTGTAGGCCCACCCAAATTATCCCTTTGACTCAATGCACGAGAAGGGTTTACTCTTTGCTCTGTGTGCTATGTTAGAGCAAATCAAGTTTCAACACATGCGTTGGACGGCACCCGGCCGCTATCCCCCCCCCCCCATCCGCCTCGAAGTTGCGTTCCCGACATCGTGTGTCTTTAACCTAGCTGCGGGGGGGACGATGTTCAGTTTGTAATGTTACTGATGTAGTTGGTGCCCCATCAAACTTGTGCTTTCGGGATTTGAACAAATCACACACCAGACCCATACAATTTTTTCAGGTCGCATGCATGGTATAGGGGGCCGGGTGTTCTGATCGAGCATGTCTCCCTTGTGCGGTTTATAGATGCTGCACATATCTTTGGGCTCCCTGAGGTATATATATTATCTTTGACCGATAATGAGGGGGGCCCACACAATCTATCCCTTTGACCCAAGAATGAGAAGGGTTTGACCATGATGGTTTCCTATTGCTATGTGTGCCATGTTAGACCAAATAAAGTTTGAGCGCATGCGTTGGACGATACCACCCCCTCACCGCCTCGAAGTTGGGAAACCGACATCATACGTATTGAACCAGGCTTGGGGTCGGCTACAGTGTTCGGTTTGTAATATAATTGGTGGCCCATCGAAGTTGTGCATTCGGGATTTAAACACATCACACACCACCGTACCCATACATATTTTCGGGCCGCATGTAGTGTATACGGGGTCTTCCGATCGACCACCTCTCCCTTGTGTGGTTTTTTGTGACGACACGCATATCTGTGGGATCCCCGAGTGTGTATATATCATCCCTTTGACCGATAACGAGGGGTATTGAAACGTCTCCATCGTATCTACTTTTCCTAACGGTTTTCCTCTTGTTTTGGACTCTAATTTGCATGATTTGAATGAAACTAACCCGGACTGACGCTGTTTTCAGCAGAACTACCATGGTGTTGTTTTTGTGAAGAAATAAAAGTTCTCGGATTGGAACGAAACTTCGCGAGGATTTTTTATATAATAAAAGAGAATTTATGGAGCCAAGAACCACAGGAGGGGGGCACCTGGGTGGGCACAACCCACCAGGGCCCCCCCTCCAGGCGCGCCTAGGTGGGTTGTCCCCACCTGGTGGCCCCGCAGACTCCAAACCTGATGCTATAAAGTCATATTTTCGAAGAGAAAAATTAGGGAGAAATAATTATCACATTTCACGAGATGAAGCCGCCGCCACCTCCTGTTCTTCATCGGGAGGCCAGATCTGGAGTCCGTTTGGGGCTCCGGAGAGGGGGATCTTCGATCTTCGTCATCACCAACCCTTCTCCATCGCCAATTCCATGATGCTCCCCACCGGGTGTGAGTAATTCCTTCGTAGGCTCGCTGGTCGGTGAGGAGTTGGATGAGATTCATCATTTAATCAAATTAGTTTTGTTAGGGCTTCATCCCTAGTATCCATTATGTTCTGAGATTGATGTTGCTATGACTTTGCCATGCTTAATGCTTGTCACTTTGGGCCCGGGTGCCATGATTTCAGATCAGAACCGTTTATGTTATCACCATTATATCTATGTTCTAGATCCGATCTTGCAAGTTATAGTCACCTACTATGTGTTATGATCCGGCAACCCCGGAGAGACAATAGTCGGGACACTTCCCGGTGATGACCGTAGTTTGAGGAGTTCATGTATTCACTATGTGTTAATGCTTTGTTCCGATTCTCTATTAAAAGGAGGCCTTAATATCCCTTAGTTTCCAATAGGACCCCGCTGCCACGGGAGGGTAGGACTAAAGATGTCATGCAAGTTCTTTCCATAAGCACGTATGACTATTTACGGAATACATGCATACATTATATTTATGAACTGGAGCTAGTGTTGTAGCGCCCTAGGTTATGACTGTTATATGATGAATATCATCCAACGAATTCACCGATCCAATGCCTACGAATTTCTCTCATATTGTTCTTGCTGAGTTACTATTGCTGCTGTTACTATTGCACTTGCTACAAAATCATGGCTATGACTGTCACCGTTACTATTGTTGTTGCTACTACTATCAAATCTATCATATTATTTTGCTACTGATCACTTTGTTGTAGATAATTAATCTCCAAGTGTGGTTGAATTGACAACTCAACTGCTAATACTTGCAAATATTCTTTGGCCCCCTTGTGTCAAATCAATAAATTTGGGTTGAATACTCTACCCTTGAAAACTGTTGCGATCTCCTATACTTGTGGGTTATCAAGACCTTTTTCTAGCGCCGTTGCCGGGGACCATAGCTATATTTGTTGAGTCACTTGGGATTATTATCAAATTATCACTATGAAGAATCTGAAGGATGCTAAGACTAAGATTTTTTCCTCTAAGACGAGGGGAGGTAAGGAACTGCCATCGAGCTCCATTTTAGATTCACCTTCTGTTATAAGTAGACTTGCAACACCACCACATGCTATCAATTTTTATATGTCGCAAGTTAATTATGATGCTACTTCTACTATGAATGCTACTCATGATGATGCTAGTACCTTGCTTGATGATAATGTGCCACTAGGTAAATTTCTTGATGAACAACTTGCTAGAACTAAAGCTTTTGAGAATGCTGAAACTGATGAAATTGTTGAGACTGATGAAGAGCTTGAAACTAAAAATCTTGAAACACCTATTAGACCTAGTTCTCCGAGATATGAATTTCCAAAGGTACCGGAAGGTTATGTTATGGATGAGGAGACAACTAGAGACATTCTTGCTTGTAAGGATAGAGATGATCTGGAAAAATTATTATGCAGGTATAAAGAAAAGACTTTGAATGCTAGAATGAAATGTGATCCTAAGTTTGCTACTTCACCTATCTTTGTTGATAATAAGGATTATGAATTCTCTGTCGACCCAGAGTTAATTACTTTGGTTGAATCTGATCCTTTCCATGGTTATGAAACTGAAACTGTTGTGGCACATCTTACTAAGTTGAATGATATAGCCACCCTTTTTGCTCATGATGAGAAGATTCGCTATTATTATATTCTCAAATTATTTTCGTTCTTATTAAAGGGTGATGCTAAGGCTTGGTATAATACTCTTGCTCCTGGTTGTGTGCGTAGTCCCCAGGATATGATTTATTACTTCTCTGAAAAATATTTTCCTGCTCATAATAAACAAGCTGCCTTACAGGAAATATTTAACTTTGCGCAAATTGAAGAAGAGAGTCTCCCACAAGCTTTGGGGAGCCTTCTCCAATTGCTTAATGCTTTGCCTGATCATCCTCTTAAGAAAAATGAAATACTTGATATCTTCTATAATGGACTAACCGATGCTTCTAGGGATTTCCTAGATAGTTGTGCTGGTTGTGTTTTCAGGGAGCAAACTGTTGAACAAGCTGAAGAATTATTGAATAACATATTGAAAAATTATGATGATTGGACTCTTCCCGAACCACCACTCAAACCTACTCCAAAGAAGAGGGGTATATTATATCTCAGTCCTAAAGATATGCAAGAGGCAAAGAAATCCATGAAGGAAAAAGGAATTAAAGCAGAGGATGTTAAAAATTTACCACCTATCGAAGAAATACATGGGCTTGAAACACCACCACCACCTAAGGTGGTAGAGGTAAATTATTTACAAAAGTTCGATGAAGGTGATATTCCTTATAATAAACATCCTAGTCAATGCATTTATGAGTTTGATAATTACATTAGAAAACAAGATCACTTCAATGCAAAA
Source organism: Thinopyrum elongatum (assembly GCA_011799875.1). NCBI lineage: Eukaryota > Viridiplantae > Streptophyta > Magnoliopsida > Poales > Poaceae > Thinopyrum > Thinopyrum elongatum. Next base: position 499,243,791 of record CM022302.1, on the reverse strand, counting down.
GTTATGAAACAATTGAAATACAATTCTGATATGATTGCTCGCTTGAGTGACTTGTTATTTAGAATCTCAAATGATGTTAGAGGTGTAGGAAAGCATGCTTCTATGTTTCAAACTCAATTAGAACAAGTTGCTAATTCTCAAAGAGAGTTGCTTGATGAAATGAATAATAATATCAATGATCATGTTGTTAGAGTAATGACTAGAGGAGGTAGAATGACTCAGGAACCACTTTATCCTGAGGGACACCCAAAAAGAATTGAACAAGACTCTCAAAGAGTTAACACTGATGTACCTAGTCCTTCTAAAAAGAAAAAGAAGAAGAAAAAAGATAGGACTTTGCATGCCTCTAGGGAACCTGAAGTTGAAAAACCTCCTGATAATGATAATGAAGTCTCTATCTCTGATGCTGAAACGCAATCTAGTAGTGAACACTCACCTTCTGATAATGAAAAAGACAGTGATGAGGTTCATGAAGACACTCAAATAAATAATAAAGAACCAGATAATGATGTTGAGATAGAACCAGCAGTTGATGTTGATAACCCACAACCCAAGAATAAAAGATATGATAAAAGAGACTTTGTTGCTAGAAAACATGGTAAGGAAAGAGAATCGTGGGTTCAAAAACCTATGCCCTTTCCATCTAAGTCAACCAAAAAGAAAGATGATGAAGAATTTGAACGCTTTGCTGAAATGCTGAGGCCAGTCTTTTTGCGTACTCGCTTGACTGATATCTTGAAAATGCCTCCTTATGCAAAGTACATGAAAGATATCATCACCAATAAGAGAAAAATACCGGAAGCTGAAATCTCCACCATGCTTGCTAATTATACTTTTAAGGATGGAGTACCTAAAAACTTGGAGATCCAGGAATACCAACTATACCTTGCTCCATCAAAAGAAATTATGTGAAAACTGCTTTATGTGATTTAGGAGCAGGTGTTAGTGTTATGCCTTTCTCTTTATATAAAAGACTTGATTTGAATAAACTCACACCTACTGAAATATCTTTGCAAATGGCTGATAAATCAACTGCCATACCTATCGGTATTTGTGAGGATGTGCCCGTTGTTGTTGCTAATGTTACTATCTTGACTGACTTTGGTATACTTGAGATGCCCGAGGATGACAACATGTCGATTATTCTTGGTAGACCTTTCTTGAATACTGCAGGGGCTGTTATTGATTGCAATAAAAGCAAGGTCTCTTTTCATATCAATGGTAATGAGCATACGGTGCACTTTCCAAAGAAACAGTTCCAAGTGAATGGTATTAATGTTATTGAAAAATCTCCGATAATCACTATTGGAAGTTTTCAACTACCCTACCTACCGTTAAAAATAAATATGAAATGCTTATTGTTGGGGACATTCATATCCCCATTGAGGTAACTTAGTGTTTTATGAAAGTTCTTCGGTTTCATGCTAATCGGAAGTGGTTGTTAATAAGACTTGATCAACCTTATTAATGAATCATTTTTTAGAGGTATGAAGTTTATGAATTTAGTGAGCACTACCTTCTATCCCTACTTTTTGTTTTCTGTTTTTATTAGTTAAATAAAATAAAATGCCATGCTTTGCCTGTTTTCTGAGTTTTCTGTGCAATAAAAAATGACCCAAAACTAAAAGTTCTCGGAATGCTCTAAAAATTTAAAACAATTTTTTTCTGAATATTTAAGAATTTTTGGTGCAAATAACATCTGAGGGAGGTGCTCCACATGGGCACAACCCACCTGGGCGCGCCAGCACCCCCAGGCGCGACCTGGTGGGTTGTGGTCCCCACGTGGGCCCTCTCACTTATCCCTTCACTCCATATCATCACCTACCTCCAGAAAAAATTCACCATTGCTCTCTCTCTCATGTTGTTGCTCTCAAACCCGAGGATTTCGATCTCTTTGCTCGAAGTTCCGTCTCCGAAACTGTTTTGGGGGATTGTTGCTTGGTATGTGACTCCTCCATTGGTCCAATTAGTTTTTGCTTTAGTGGTTTATATTTAGAATAATTAGTGACTCTGGGTGCTGCTGTAGATGAGCTTGCATGTTGAATTCTTAGAGTTCTAAGTAGTTTGAATGCTTGATATGGCCTCTATGCATCCCTATGAGTAGTTGCTATCAATCTTGTAAAGTTTTGTTGAGAAAAATTTTGTGGACTAAAAATTTCAGAATTTTGCTCATAGGAAAAGATGAGTATCTTTAGGAAGTTTGCTTCCAAGAAGAACTCCAAGGAGAATGGCAGAGTCGTCTGACAGTGATCTCCGCACCCGGAGAATGGCGGAGGTACGGCCGTGCGAGTGGCCGCATAACCCATTCATGGAGGGAGCCGGAATCCGACAAGAGTTTGCACAGTATGCTGCTAATGCCGGCCTCACCGACTTCATCGCAGCTGAATGTGAACAATGTCATATCCTCACAAATTCCTTTGTGCAATGTTTTCATTTCTTGAGTAGGAATAATCCTCCCGAGGTGCAGTTTAACTTATATGTTGAACCCCATCAGATACCACTTACTAAGTTTTGTGACATATGCATGATCCCTTCTGACGGGGATTTAGTAGAGCCTAGGCCCGCAGAGTTTGATGGTTTTTACCGCACTCTAATTGTGGGGGATGAGAGAGGGGTATCGGCTGTCACTGCCACTAGCTTACACTTTCTGGCTGTGCATTACTTTGCTCTATTCATTGTGAAGTGTTTGCTTGCTAAAGAGAAGGTAGGTGCACTCAGCGCACCTGACTTTGTTGTTTTACATCGTGCACTTTACGGCGACAACACTTATAGCTTGGGAGCTATTGTGGCACATCGCCTCCACATTAAACGATCCAAGGGTAAGATACATGGTGGTATTTATGCTACTCGCTTGGCAAGCCACTTTAACATTCAGATAAGCCAGCATGATTATGCTTTACCCAAGGTTTATCTAGATCGCTCAGCTATGGCACACCACCAATTTATTGATGGGAGAACACTACTAGTGATTTTCCTTATAACCTTGTTTTTAGTGAGGACACTCATGATATTATTCCATTGCCTGCACCTGCTTTGTTTGATCCTATTGCCAGGGGCGGATACAGGATTATGCTTGAGGACATTGTCGCCTACCGGAACAACCTGGCTGCGGCACAGGAGGAGCCTCAGGAATGGGACCCTCAAGTGCCCGCTCCCCAGCACTTCGACATAGGACCCCATGGTTTCTTCGAGTGGTGATTACCAAGTTAGGCCAAAAGCCTAAGCTTGGGGGAGTACATATTTCCACCTACATTACTTTCATGTTCACACTTTTCATTCCAGTTGTCGGTGTCCACACTTTTTCATTGTATTATCCATGCTAGATTTATTTTCTCGCCTTCTTCTTGTGTGTTTGAAAAACTTTGAGAAAATACAAGAATATTTCCTGCTTCTTTTTCTTTCTAGCATAATTAGTTGTAGTATATAAATAGAAAACCCAAAAAGATTTCCTTGTTCATCTTTTGCTTGTTGGGAGCTCTCCTGTGTAAATAGTTTTTCTCATTTTTGTTTTTCCTTTCTTAAAATTGCTTTCTTTCAGAAAACCAAAAACTCCAAAAATATTTCAGTGTGTTTCTCTGAATTTCTTCTTACTGAGTCATATCGAGGAGAAGACCAGGATAAAAATGTTGAGTGGCTCTCATATGCATTGTTGTTGATCTAACAGAGAGCCCATATTACCTTGTTTTCTTCTTTTTGAATAAATGTTTGTAGATTCCATCTTAGTCCACGGCACTCTTGCACTATTACTATTTTCAAATCGTTCGGTCGTGCAAGTGAAAGGCAATAATGACGATATTTGATGAACTGGTTGTGGCAGAGAGAAACGGGTATGAACTCAACTTGTTCTGTTTTTGTAAATATGTTTAACCTAGTATCCATGATTTAGCTCATTATGATCAAACATGTTTGCAATGACCCTTAGAGATTATAGTTTCTCATGCCATGCTTAAGTAGCTAGGAGTGGATAATGATTTATCTTGGATGTCAACATTGCGTTAAAATAATTGTGATGTAGTATGATGATATGGTATCCTCCTCTTAATGTTCGGGTGGCTTGACTTGGCACATGTTCATGCATGTAGTTGAATCAAAACCAACATAGCCTCTATGATATTTATGTTCATGGTGTTCATATCCTACTCATGCTAGTATCCAATGTTACTTATGCATAATGCATGTTCATGACCGTTTTCGCTCTCTAGCAGGCCGCTTCTCAACCTAATTTCTAGCCTTCGCCTGTACTAAGTGGGAATTCTGCTTGTGCATCAAAACCCTGAAACCCAAGTTATTCCAGATGAGTCCACCATACCTACCTATATGCGGTATTACCCTGCCGTCCTAAGTAAATTTGCATGTGCCACCTCTAAAAACTTCAAATAAATATCCTTTTTTGTGTGCCTGGATTGTTCATAGAGTGAGAGGAGGTAGTCAGTATCTTCCATTCTAAGCGGGTTATTCTCATGATGAGTGTTTATTCACTCGTCCTTGCACGAGAGGGGCTGTAATAGGGATTCCCAGTCCCGAATTCAAATTACAAATAACTAAACAAAACTCCCCCAGGAATGTTGTTGGTATGGATGGCACCCGTTGTTTCGGACAAGTCGTGGAGTGTGATTGTTGGTGGAGGGGGAGTAAACCTTTACTTTTATCGCTTGGGAACCGTCACTAATGTGTTTAGCATGGAAGATACCGATAACTAATCGTCGCGAAGTAAATAAGAAGGGTGCATTTCTCAAAATTTCATTTACCTCTGTTTTAAAACTTGAGCTCTGGCACCTCTGCAAATCACTGCTTCCCTCTGCGAAGGGACTATCTATTTACTTTTATGTTGTGTCATCACCTTCTCAAATAAGCGGCAAAACCTGAGAGCACTATTGTCATCCTCATGCATTGTGTGTAGCTAATGTTGGGTGCATCATGACTGGATCTTTTCTACCATGAATTACAATGTTTAGTCGCTGCTCGAACTTTGGAGGTGCTCTGCATTTATGTTTTGCAGTCTCAGAAAGGGCTAGCGAGATACCACTATTGTCATATTATATCATGGTTGTTTTGACAACGTGTTGCTGTTTGAGATATCTTATTATTGCTCGCTAGTTGATTATGCCATTGTTATGAGTTAATATAATTTTTAAGAGTTATTGTCGACATGGTTAGTTATAATCTTTGCTGAAAACCTAGGTGCTACTTAAGCTTATTTATGTAAACAAGAGCAAAAGAGTTCGTAAAAGTTTTTCTTTTTCACTTTTAGTTTATCAACTGAATTGCTTGAGGACAAGCAAAGGTTTAAGCTTGGGGGAGTTGATACGTCTCCGTCGTATCTACTTTTCCTAACGCTTTTCCTCTTGTTTTGGACTCTAATTTGCATGATTTGAATGAAACTAACCCGGACTGATGTTGTTTTCAGCAGAACTACCATGGTGTTGTTTTTGTGCAGAAATAAAAGTTCTCGGATTGGAACGAAACTTCGCGAGGATTTTTTATATAATAAAAGAGAATTTATGGAGCCAAGAACCACAGGAGGGGGGCACCTGGGTGGGCACAACCCACCAGGGTGCGCCCCCCTCCAGGCGCGCACAGGTGGGTTGTCCCCACCTGGTGGCCCCGCAGACTCCAACCCTGATGCTATGAAGTCATATTTTGAGAGAAAAAAATTAGGGAGAAAGAATTATCGCGTTTCACGAGACGGAGCCGCCGCCACCTCCTGTTCTTCATCGGGAGGCCAGATCTGGAGTCCGTTTGGGGCTCCGGAGAGGGGGATCTTCGATCTTCGTCATCACCAACCCTTCTCCATCGCCAATTCCATGATGCTCCCCACCGGGAGTGAATAATTCCTTCATTGGCTCGCTGGTCAGTGAGGAGTTGGATGAGATTCATCATGTAATCGAGTTAGTTTTGTTAGGGCTTCATCCCTAGTATCCATTATGTTCTGAGATTGATGTTGCTATGACTTTGCCATGCTTAATGCTTGTCACTTTGGGCCCGGGTGCCATGATTTCAGATCTGAACCATTTATGTTATCACCATTATATCTATGATCTAGATCTGATCTTGCAAGTTATAGTCACCTACTACGTGTTATGATCCGGCAACCCCGGAGTGACAATAGTCGGGACACTTCCCGGTGATGACCGTAGTTTGAGGAGTTCATGTATTCACTATGTGTTAGTGCTTTGTTCCGGTTCTCTATTAAAAGGAGGCCTTAATATCCCTTAGTTTCCAATAGGACCCCGCTACCACAGGAGGGTAGGACAAAAGATGTCATGCAAGTTCTTTCCATAAGCACGTATGACTATTTACGGAATACATGCCTACATTATATTTATGAACTAGAGCTAGTGCTGTATCGCCCTAGGTTATGACTGTTATATGATGAATATCATCCAACGAATTCACCGATCCAATGCCTACGAATTTCTCTCATTGCTATCACTGTTACCGTTACTATTGCTGTTATTACTACTATCAAAACTATCATATTATTTTGCTACTGATCACTTTGTTGCAGATAATTAATCTCTAGGTGTGGTTGAATTGACAACTCAACTGCTAATACTTGCAAATATTCTTTGGCTCCCCTTGTGTCGAATCAATAAATTTGGGTTGAATACTCTACCCTCGAAAACTGTTGCGATCCCCTATACTTGTGGGTTATCAGGTATGTGTTGGCGATGAATGGATTCCTCCTAGTTTGTGTTAGGGCCGGTCACCGTCACATGTCGTTCAACAAAAGCTTGAGCTCATGCGTTGTTAGGATTCCCTCCCACATGCTCGGATTGCTGGGTTTGACCTACACTGTACCCTGCGTATCTCGTCCTTAACTACCTGGCCTTCATGGTTGTTGTCTGTATCGAGAGGTAGGCACCACATCTAAATTGTACATTATTCTATATTGAAAACACACATCACCCCTTCCAACGTACATCATTTTGGGCCGCATGCAAGGGGTGTTGGTTTTGTGGTCCCTCTTGTGTGATTTTTTATGATGGTTCAATCTATTGGCCCAAGCGGTTTATCGACAACAACAGTTGTCGTTTGACCAAACGATAGATTCACTGGTTAGTCTTGTGGTAGGTCATGCCGACATGCATGTATGACCAAAGTATCATTACGTGCATCCGCCCCGCTGACACGAAGTGGGAGGTGGGTCAAGCACCCTAGCTAGCTACGACATTATGTCATTATAGATATATCCAAGGGTGCTTTCGGGTTTGTGAGGCAGGTGCCACCAAAGTTGTGCATTATGTATTTAAAGTTTTAAACATCACACCCTATATTCCTACATATATTTGGCCACTTCCAGTTGGTTCTTGACTTCTGGCCCCTCTCATCGATCTTCGATGACGCGCCCAACCGTGGGCCCATGCAATCAAAGTTGTCCATTGGAATTTTGAACATCACAGACCACCCTTTTAACTCATATATATATTTGGGCCACATGCTGGTGTGGCTGTCTTCTGACCCTCTCTAACATTTTTTTGCTGCAAAGACTCTGATGACGCTCAATGGACACGGGTATAATGTCTTAACCATCTGCAATGCAAGTGCGCTGTGAATCACCACGACTGCGCAGGCGCGAGCAAAGCTAGAGGTACTGGTTCAACCGTGTGCGATGCAAGTGCGCTGTAGAATCACCACGACAGCGCAAGCATGAGCAAAGGTGGAGGTACTGGCTTAACCGCACTACTAGGGAAATGCTTATAGGTAGGACATCAGTAGTAGCGCTGGAAAATAGCAGGCGCTGCTGCTAATTAGCAGTAGCGCTGTTCTGGGGCAGCGCTACAAGTAACTCGTTAGCAGTAGCACTGGAAAAGTAAAAAGCGCTACTACTAAGTGGGACCCAACGAGCCCACCGACGCTAGCTGTAGTAGCAGCACTGTCTAGAATACAGCGCTACTACTAAGATTTTAGCAATAGCTGTTTATTTGACAGCACCGCTACTACTAATGGGCCCCACTTAATGGTAGCGCTTTTCCTGGGAAGCGCTACTACTAAGTATCATAGCAGCAGCGCTTTCTCGGAAACAACGCTACTGCTAGTTGCGGCTGGTGCCACCTTTCCACCCCCCTCTCACCCTCCTCCCCCCCTTCCCCCTCCTTTCCCCTCTCCCCTCTCTAAGTTAGTTCTCCACCATTGTTGCCCTTCTTCTCTCTTCCTCCTACCTCTCTTCTCTCCCCATTAATGCCCCCCTCCACCATAACTCTCCTCCATAAATGGCCTTCTCATCTCTATCTAGCTACCTCATTTATGTTGCTCTCCCTCCATTCCATAGATATAGATCTAGCTAGCTCATCTCTCTCCCTCGCCATTTGTTAGCTAGAGTCATCTCTCCTCCCCAACAACTAGATCTAGCTAACTATTTAGCCATCCACACTTTCGATCCCTATAGGTAGCGAAAGGTCTCATCTAACCATGCTCGATCTCTCTTGGGAGATAGGTGAGTAAAAAGTTGTGCATTTCAAGAATGGGAAAATGTGTGTTTGGGATATGGAGAGATTTGTGCGAGTGACATGCCCCCGAGTTGCTTATGTTTTGCCGAAATGTCGATTTATTTCTGTTTCGGTGAATTTAGAACAAACTCAATATGTCCTATTTTTAGGCAAGGTCATGCCAAATTTTTATATGACTTTGATGCATGCATGCATTTTGTTTATAACCCTTTTGCTTGTTATACCGTGCAGTCTCGGTCATGAAGGTGAATGGATGGAAGGTGGAGCGATACTTGCAATCCGTGGTGACGGACATGGATGCAAATAATCGGACTAGGATTAGATGTCCGTGTACAAGATGCAAAGAAGGAGTCCTTTTGGACCCTTTTGATCGTGGCAGTTTGAAGGTGCACCTGCTGATGAATGGTTTCATGGATGGCTATACTCGGTGGATAAGTGAAGATGATGATGAGGATGTCCACATGGCAGGGAATAACGACATGGGGCTAGACGAAGAGATGATCGATCGACACAAAGACGATGGTGCCGGACATTGCGGCGGGGAAGAGTCCGGACATGACGGCGGTCAAGAAGATTCTGGACACGGCGAAGAAGAGTCCGGACATGGCGGAGAAGAGGTGGCGGTCACGCCGCAGTCTTCGACACTACTAAGTGTAGTCGTGCTGGACCCTCATGTTCGAGACCTCCTTCGCAAGAGTATGACTAGCGAGAGAGTTGCTTCTAGAGAGGAGGCCAAGCTGGCGCAACTTGAAGTAGACTCGAAGACTCCATTGTATGGCGGTTGCGATCCCGAGGTGACCCGCTTGAGTTTCACACTCGAAATTCTAAAGATGAAGGCCAAAAACAAATGGACAGACAAAAACCTCGATGAGCATTTGAAGTATCTACATAATAAAGTTCTCCCTGCGGGGAACCTGTGTCCTACTAATGTCGAGGAGGCCAAGAAAATTGTTTGCCCTTTTGATTTGCCCCACATTATGTACCACGCATGCATCAACGATTGCATCATTTATGGGGGGGAGCACGCGGAAAAAACCAGCTGTCCAGTGTGCAATGCTTCTAGATACAAGAAGGTAGGAAAGAAAGCTCCTCAGAAAGTTGTATGGTACTTTCCGATCACTCCCCGTCTGCAGCGGTATTTCGTAGATCCTAAGGAAGCAAAGCTCATGCGCTGGCACGCAAAGAGGAAGAAGCCCGACGAAGGAGATGATCCGAAGCTGAGACACTTCGTAGATGGTAGCCAGTGGAGAGCATTCAATGCCGTATATGGATTTGCTGCAGAAGATCCAAGGAACATCGTGCTTGGTGCGAGTACCGATGGCATGAATCCGTTTGGAAACCAGAACACCAACCACAGCACATGGCCCGTCTTTGTATGGATGTACAACCTCCCCCCATGGAAGTGCATGAAGACAAAGTACATACACATGAGCATGCTGATTCAAGGGCCGAAACAACCGGGAAATAATATTAACCTGTATATGGTGCTTCTGAAAGAGGAGCTAGACACGTTATGGAAAACACCGGCATGGACATGGGACGCCAGCAAAGGAGAGTATTTCTATATGAGAGCCACGCTGATGACGACGGTGCACGACTATCTCAGTTACGGGTACACCTTAGGCCAGGTGTGCCACGGATATTGCGGATGCACAAGGTGCATGGATGATAGAACGTCTCAGCAACTTACGTCAACGAAAGATGGCGGGTCTGGGAAAATCGTGTACATGGGGCATCGTAGATGGCTCGAGAAGGATGACCCATGGAGAAAGCGTGGAGATCTATTCAATGGGTTGGCTGAGCATCGAGGACCTCCACGTAAGAGGAGCGGCGCCAAAATCAACGAGCTAATGAAAAACTGGGAACAGTGCCCCGCGCCGGGAAAGATGAAAAAGGCGCCGGAGCCGCTGCTGAAGGTATGGAAAATGAGGTCTGTTTTCTGGGACTTGGAGTACTGGCCCAATCACGACACGCCTCATTGTCTTGATCAAATGCATATCACAAAGAATTTCCTTGAGAGCTTGCTTGGCACACTGATGAACATGTCGGAGAAGACCAAGGATGGGCCGAAGGCAAGGAAAGACTTGTAAGATTTGAAGATCAGGAAAGATCTCCACATGCCGCCCCATAAAAAGTTGACGGAGGAAACGGAGACGGAGGAGGGGGAAAGGGGCAGAAAAGTCAACAAGAAGGAGGAGAATTATTGCCCCCCTTCTTGCTTCACCTTAAGTGCGAAGGAGATCGATCAATTCATCAAGTGCCTTACGGGAATCAAAGTCAGTTCCGGTTACTGTAGGAAGATAAGCAGATTTCTAGACACCAAGAAGAAAAGTTCAGCGTTATGAAGTCTCATGACTGTCACGTGATGATGACGCAGATACTCCCGGTTGCCATTAGAGGGATAATGGACAAGCACGTCAGTGACACGCTTACTGGTCTCTGCAACTTCTTCGACGTTATCTCTCGAAAGTCCATCAGTGTGAAGCAGCTCCGAAGGCTACAAGAAGAGATCGTTGTTATACTATGTGAGCTTGAGATGTACTTCCCACCCGCGTTCTTTGACATCATGGTGCATCTGTGTGTCCACATCGTGGACAATATCATCGACCTCGGGCCGACATTCCTTCACAGCATGATGCCGTTCGAGAGGATGAATGGGGTCATCAAAGGATTCATTCGTAACATGCCCCGTCCCTATGGGAGCATCGTCCAGGGGTATCTGATGCATGAGTGCATCTCCTTTTGTGAGAATTATATAGGCGTCGGAGACCCTGTTGTTGGTTTGCCCGTCAGGAAGCACGATGGGAGGCTCGGAGGAGAAGGTCACGACAACGGCCGGAGGGAATTGCACGTGGACTACTCGGATCGACGGAATGACTTTGACAGGGCTAACTTAGTAGTGCTACAACACCTAGATGTGGTAGATGATTTTGTGACACGGCGCAAAGAAACCATCACAAAGAAGTACCGTGATAAGGGGATGCTCAAGACGGACGACGAAGTTACTGTAGAGCACGACGCCACTTTCTTGCGTTGGTTCAAAGAGGAAGTTCTTGCTAATCCCCCAGAAGAGGGCAGTTCGGACGGATTGCTCATACACGCCTTAGCACATGGCCCCGCGCCCAAACTCGCGACCTATCAGGCATACGATATCAACGGGTACACATTCTACACGGAGGCCAAAGACATGGACAGTGATTACTAGAACTAAGGGGTGATGATTGAATGCGTGATGGACACCAACGGCACAACTGAAAGATTCTACGAAAGGGTCGAAGAGATCTAGGAGCTTGACTATGCTGGAATGCACGATGCGATGATGTTCCATGTTAGATGGGCTAAGGACGTCATCAGAGAAAACAAGTATTTCACTACCATGTCTATACCCGACGCGAAGAGCGCTACCGTGAACGTTAATGTCATCGCCAAAACTTAGCCATGGGTACACGCTAAGCACGTGACACAATGCTTCTTCATAACCGACCAGACCAATCCCAGCCGTGTTGTCGTGAGGAGAGGCAAAAGGAGCATGGTCAGAATGGATGGAGTCACCAACGAGGAAGACTACGACCAATACGGCAACCCGGTGAGGGAAGATGACGATGACGATGAACCATACGTGAAAAGAAGAATCAATACTACATTACCTAAGAAAGATTGTACTCCATGGTACCAGAAAAGTCACAAGGAGGGGCTCAATTATTCGACAACGAACAAGAAAGGGAAGAAGCTCATTATTAAACATCGTCGACGCAGCTAAGAAACCAGCATTTATATATATGTATCTATTTTGTGTATGCACTCAAGTAACCGTTATCGGTCAAATGATGTATACATCGTATCCCCTTCAATTACCACCACATGCATGGTTCCGGTGATATTCGCACAGTGTGGGAGGGAGACACCGTCGTCGGGAGAAAAAAACAAAAACAAAAGGGAGAAAGCAATACAAAAGAAAAAGAAAAGTAAACAGAAAAGAAAAGGAAAATAATAAAAAGAAAAGAAAACTAAAAACTAGAAAAGGAAAATAATAAAAAGAAAAGAAAAATAGCGGTAGTGCTGGATTGGGAACCAGCGCTATAGTTAAGGTAGCTATAGCGCTGGATTAGGATCCAGCGCTACTGCTATTTGTATTTTAGAATTAAAAAATAAAAAATGAAAAAGTTAGCATTAGCGCTGGATTAGGATCCAGCGCTATAGCTAAGTTAGCTATAGCACTGGATCCTAATCCAGCGCTACTGCTATTTTGAGTTAACCACCGCGCAGGCTCAAAATTTTGCCAAGTCCCATTCCCCCCCCCCCCCACTCTCCCACCTCTCCCCCTCCTCTCTGCTGTCGCGTGCCACCGTCGCCCCTGCTCGCCGGCCGTCGCCCCTACCCACCCCTCGACCTGGACCTCGACGCCGGCCCGAGCCCCTGCCCGTCCTCGGCCTCAACGCCGGCCCGAGCCCCTGCCCGCCGCTCTGACCTCCACCTCGTCCGTGCCGCCGCCGCTTCGGCCACCTCGTCTGCGCTGCCGCCGTCGACCTCACCCCCGGTAGCCAACATTCCCTTCTGCCTCCCTTCAGGTACTGGCCGACCCCCCCACCTCCCCCTCTCTCTGTCAATTAGGTTTTATTTTTTTTTAGAAATGAAACTAGGTTTTCAATTTAGGGTTCAATTAGGTAGGCAGTAGGAATCAATTTTAGGGTTCAATTTAGGAATTTTTATTAGGACAAAATATTTATTAGCAAAGAAAATTTCTTGGGTTCTAGGGTTCATATGTCAAAAGTTATAGAAATTTCTTTAACCGCAACAATTAGGTGATGTTGTTGCTGCTTTAAACAAAATTGGTAAAAATTTGAGTTAACAGAGAGTAGTTAGCTAGGGAAAATAGTTAGCTATGGCATTTACCTAGGGCATTTTTAGCAAATTTAGCTAGGGCATTTAGCTAGGGCAAATTTTTTAGCTAGGGCATTTAGCTAGGAAAATTAGCTAGGGCATTTAGCTATAAAAAACAGTAGCATTTAGCTAGGAAAATTAGCTATGACATTTAGCTAGGGCATTTTTAGCAAATTTAGCTAGGGCATTTAGCTAGGGAAAAAACAGTAGCACATTAGTTTAGGGCAATTTAGTTGGTTAGGGCAGTAGCAGAGAGAGAGAGCATTTAGGAATATTTGTAGGTATATATAATTGCTATAAATAAAAAATAGTAGCAAATGTTTAGTGAGGTCATTTTGCAAAGGATTTTGGTTTTTGAAAAGACCACTATTTTGCAATGTTTAGTGATGTCATTTCACTCTATGTACTTGCTTGAATGATATATTTTGCAAATGATATATGTGATTGATGTTATATGATTTTGCAATGTTGGTTGAATGTCGAAGAATATCCGAGTGGCCTATGTTTTGACAAAATGTTGATTCATTTCTGTTCCGGCAAATTTCAGGCGCTCCATATGTCCACTTTTTAGCAAATGTCATGCCGAAAATTTCCATGATTTTCGGCATGACTTGTGCTAGAAACTAGGACATATGGAGTGCCCGGGATTTGCCGGGGGGAATGAATCAACATGCCGACCAAATATTGGCCCCTTTTTTCTCTTCATTATATCTTTTATTTACAATTTTTGAATAGGAAACATCTCTAGCCACGCCGAAGCCGGGGGTTCTGGTCGCCTCGAAGAAGACCCCGTCAAGGCAGCAAATCATTATTTCAATTACCTGGACGAACACCAGCTGTGGGTGCAGGGTGGCGGCAGTGGCACCAACCCCGACACCGACGCCGACACCGGCACCGGCACCGACACCACCCCCGAGACCGGCAACGATGCTATCGTAGCTGGTAAAGAACTAAAGCAGAAGAGGACACGAAGACCAAATGAGCTCGGCATCGGACAAATTGTGGTCATGGAGATGCACCCTAAGAAATTAGAGCCAACGGCGCCGGAGGAAGCTCGCTCATACTGGGGCAATCAACTAGGATGCATCCTTAGAGAAATCGCCAACATCAACGACGAGAAGTTGAAGAAGATACCACATATGGAGCACATGCTCCTAAAGAAGTTGGACAATAGGTTCATGTTCCCCGGCCGGGATGAAAGCAAACATCCGTGGGGCGACGACGCCATGACAAAGATAAACAGCAAGGCAATGGTGACGTTCACCAACGACTTGTCCGCCTGGAAAGTTAGGGTGAAAAAAGTGATTGCCAAGAATGAACCGTGGTCCAAGATTCATGCTGACAATCCGTCACTAAAGGAACCGGACTTTGAAAAATTCAAGGTGACTTGCGCTAAAGAAGAAGTCAAGAAAATGTCGAAGAAAATGAAGGTGCTCCAGGCCAGGAACACGCCTCCCCACCGCCTCGGAAGCCGTTGTTATGAGGGGAAGAGGCACGTATGGGCCAAGGAGGACGCCGAACGTGAAAGTCACGGATTCCCAGACCCATTGGCGGAGTTCACCGACCCGCTGGAGCATGACTGGATCAGGGCCCGTTACAAGTGGGACCGTGTCAATAAGATCTTTTACACGGACCCGAACATGAGGGAGTTCATGAGACTTCTGGTAATTGTTATATTACCACCTTATTATATTAGCTTCCAATCAATTCGACTACAAGTTTTGTCACATTAGTAAACCATCCATGTTCCTTTTGCAGAAAGAGCAGCGCCAAAAGGCAGCCGAAAGCAACGAGTCGTCATAGTCGTCGACGAGGCCCAAGTGGGACACCCCTTTCAACCAGGCCCTGAACATACTGAAAAAGGTCCCGGAGGACAAACCGCCGTCCTATGGACGTGTGCATGGCGTCGGAGATGGCGCCTCGTGGAAGACGTGCTACCACGAGCAGCCAGAGGAAAGAAGGAAGAGACAGTTGCTTACTCAACAGACCATCGATGAGAAGGTCGAGATTGCGGTCAATAAGACTAAAGCTGAGACCAAAGAAGAGTTGCTCGGGGTAGTCAATGCAGCGGTCAATGAAGCGGTGGCTGGCGTCACGGCTCACTTCCAATCTTCAATTATTACCAGCTTGATTCCGGCAATTATCAATTGGTCAAAGAGTAATCCAGATAAAGGGCTAGCAGACTTTCCCCTTCCCAACTACGTCGGGAGCAATTTGGTGAACATCACTCCACCAGCACCTGCTCAAGCAACCGCAAAAGGTCCCGCTCCTGTTCATAGCAGCCCGACCTCCATCTCTGGCATGCTCGGCGGGGCTTCGTCTATGGCTGAGCTCGATGCCCTCATGGTAATTACGCGTCATACCCTTTTCAGCAGCATGTCTATAGTCTTCCATTTCAGTTGCCTTTCAGATGTTTGACGTTGCAGACATGTCTTCGTAGGCCGACGATGCCCCGTGCACCCTACTGTATGACATCAAGTACAAGAACCTTGTTAATCCATGACGCACTACTAGAAAAACGGCTATAGATAATATGGACACTAATGGCGCACTGTACACGTGGTGCGCCATTACAAAATAGTAATGGCGCACCATGTGTAGGTGCGCCATTAGTAACCTAAACAGAAATGGCGCACCAGGAGAAAAGTGCGCCATTACTATGTTTGACCAAGGTTTAACCCAATCCTGGACATAGTAATGGCGCACTTTGTATAGGTGCGCCATTAGTAAGTTGACATAGTAATGGCGCACTTTGTAAAGGTGCGCCATTACTAACTTTCTGAGGTGGCCAAAAAATTCACCAAATGCACACCCCCCCCTGTGGACCGCCTTTTCAGTTTCAAAAAAAAAAATAAAAGAAAATGATAGAAATGTCAAAAAAAATAAAAGAAAATAAGATTCCCATGTGATATGTGGTCTAGTTGTTAGCAAAATTTACAAACATGAATTTTCGACTTTTTTGCAAAATCTCTCGAGAATTTGTAAAATGGGCATAACTTTTGCATACGAATTCCGATGAAAAAGTTTTTTATATGAAAAATCATCTACTCGAAAAGTTATATCCGAATTCAATCGGGGATAACCCCGTTGAAGATTTTTAGAATCCTCAAAAACCTAACAGAAAAAAAGTTACGGGGCTTTCAAGATCTGGAGAGGCAAAAAAATTCAAAAAAATCAAACTCAGTAATGGCGCACCTGCCCATGGTGTGCCATTACTATCTTCCCGCCTTCAAAATTCAAACTATATAAAAAATAAAAAAAGTTAGTAATGGCGCACCTGCCCAAGGTGCGCCATTACTATCTTCCCGCCTTCAAAATTCAAAATAAATCAAAAAAATAAAGAAAAAGATAGTAATGGCGCACCTGCCCACGGTGCGCCATTACTATGCCGTATATATGGCTGGGCGGGGTCCTCTCCTCCTTACCTCTTCATGTTTCTCCTCCACTCCACCTCTCCTCCACTCCATCTCCTCCTCTCCTCCACTCCATCTCCCCTCCTCTCCTCCACCATACTCCCCTCCTCCTCTCTGGCGACCTCCTCCTCCTCCTCTCCGGTGAACTCATCCACATTCCTCTCGGCGACCTCCTCCTCCTTCTCCGGCGACCTCCTCCTCCTCCTCTCCTCCCTCCCCTCACGGTTTCTCCTCCCTCCTCTCCGGTGAGCTCTCCTCCCTCCTCTCCGGTGATCTCCTCCTCCCTCCTCTCCCCCTCCCCTCACGGTTTCTCCTCCCTCCTCTCCGGTGAACTCCTCCTGGTGACCTCTCCTCCTCCTCTCCGGAGATGTAGGCGAGCTCCTCTCCGGTGACCTCCTCCTCCTCCTCTCTGACGATGTAGGCGAGCTCCTCTCCGGTGACCTCCTCCTCCTCCCTCCTCTCCTCCTCACGGTCTCTCCTCGGCCCTCCTCTCCGGCAAACTCCTCTCCGGCAAAAGAACGTACAAGATCCAAAAACGAGAACAAAATTTGAAAAAATATCATGCAAAAAAACGAGCAAAAAAATGAGCAAAAAAAAGGGCAAAAAAATCGCGATCCAGATCCAGATTCAAAATTCAAAATAGTAATGGCGCACCATGGGGGTTAGAATGTGCGCCATTACTATTTTCCCGCTTCCAAATTCAAAAAAAAAATCGACAAAAAATAATAAAAAAAGTTACCAGTGGCGCACCTGAAAAGGTAGTAACGGCGCACATGTGGTGCGCCATTACTACCTGAGATAGTAATGGCGCACCAGGTGGTGCGCCACTGTTATGTAGATTAACAGTGGTGCACCAGGCGTGCGCCATTACTATTTATTAGTAGTGGCGTGATAATAGTGGCGCACCTATAGTGCGCCATTAGTAGCCAAAATAGGTGCACCACTAACAGCCTTTTTTCTAGTAGTGACGGTTACAATCCGTCACAGACGTGCGCAAAATTGTCACCGAAGGGTATCGACGACGGATCTGAAATCCGTCATGTATATCGCGTCATAATTGATGATTGTACACTCCATGACGGAATTTGTCCGTCATGAATTGCACTTAACTGAAGTGCTCATAACAACGTTAACTTGTCTGCCACATCATCTGCTGACATGGATATTGCGTGGCAGCCCATTAACTTAGTGGCCCAAATAGAATTTGAGCCCACTAAATTTTAGCTCCATCTAAGAATCAGTGGCCCAATTAGAATTTGAGCCCACTAAATTTCAGCTCTGTCTAAGACTCAATGGCCCAATTAAAATTTTAGCCTGCTAAATTTCAGCTCCGTTAGGACACACAACCCATGTAGCAATCAACCCAATTGAAATTTCAGGGTCAGCCCAAGGCCCACTGATTTCATGCCGAGAGATTAGCCCATCTCACCAAGAAAAGAAATTTTAAGCCAATATTTTTTTCCACAAATATATGGTACAGTATGTCATTAAATAAACAGTAGACACACTACAAAACAACACTTTATACAAATGGAAGAAAGACAATAACATTCTACAGATCAGGTAAAAAAACAACACTTTACAGATAACTCCGGACAATATTGTAGCATATCCTAGATATTCAATCTACAACATGTCCCAGATATTCTCCACGGAGCCTTCAAAAAGTTATTCTCCGGCGGAGAACAGCACCGACGTCGGAGACGCCATATCCACCACCATATTGTTTCTACCCATGCTCCTGAGTAGCCGATCTCCAGCGACAAGAACATGGAATAGTCGTTGCCTGCGCGTATACAACCAAATACTGTCTCAAAAATTCATAAATAAAACACAGTGAACTCGAGACGGTGGGGCAATCGACTGACATCCCGCAAGCTCGAGCGAGAAGCCTGGGGTGAGGATGCCGTCTGCGACGGACTCGGAGCCAAAGCAATGAAGGGACGGCAGCGTCCCACCACAGCAGAGCCGCCTCTGCCAGGCGCCTGGAGAGTGCCGACTCGATGCGGCTCGTTTGGTGCCTCAGCGTGGCAGCATCGGAGAGAGATGGGGCGGCCTGAACCGTGGCTGAGTTGCTACTGTCTCCACCTGCACACAACGGAGTGAAAAGTAGAAAACCACCACATTTGGGGCTTCATCTGCGGAAAACTACCAGGTCGCTAATTTTTTGCAAAATGCACCGCGGATTCAGTAAACATTTTGCAGATAGCACTAAACAGGTGATTTGGCGTGGTTGAGGGCGTTTCCGACAGGTGGGGCCCAAAATCTGTCGACGTGGCCTAACGGTCGCGCAAACGGAGCAGTTTGCTGTAAACGACGCGGTCGGCTCGCGACGGACAGATGGACCGGCCGCGCCCGACAACACCACCTCTCCCTCCAGATCTAATCTATGGCGAGGGCAAAACCTGGCGGCGTCGACCACGGCGGCCGAGCTGCTGCTGGTGGGGATGCTCCGGGCATCTGTGAGGGATATCCACCAGAGTTCTGCGGGAGCTCTAATGCTTCCAACGCGCTGCCTCCTCCCCAACCGCTGGCACCGCCGAAGTCGTTGGAATACGCGGCGGCTACTGTGTTCGCCCAGGCGGTGAAGGCCAATCCGACGGGCAGCCACCATTTTGCCTCCTCCTTCGGTGGTGTGGAGTAAGTCATCCTCCTCCTTCTTTCTATTTTCCCCGATTGGCATTCTAGGGTTAGGGTTCTAGTGTTAGGGTTTCTAGGGTTAGGGTTCCAAGGTGGTGTAACAGGTATTGTAGCATTACTGACAGTAATTCTACTGTGAATGGTCTGTCACATGATTGCTGAAATCATCTCTAACACATGATTGTTGGTGTCACATAAATTAATTTTAACATGAGTACTTTTACATGATTGTTGCTGTCATATGTCAGTTGATTGCTCAAATCCTCTCTGTCAAACTATTATTGTTGTTGTCAAATAAATTAATTGTAACTTTAGTATTGTAATTAACAGCAATTATAACTAAATTGTGAACCTTGTACTTAAGTACTTAACAGCAATTTTAACTGAATTTTAACTGAATTTGTAGCTTGGATGATGAAGAATGGGAAGTGAGGTTCCATTTCCTAGACAGAGATAATTTGGAAAGAATAATCTGTTTGTCAGACATAACATTCTGGAATCTCATTGGCCTAATAGAGGTAGAAGGCTATAGTTCAAGGGATTTTATGTATTATGTTAGAGATCCAGGAGTTGGGGTGTCAGGAATGGAAGAATTAACTGATGATGACAAGGTGGAAGAAATGT
This sequence comes from Thinopyrum elongatum, assembly GCA_011799875.1. Lineage (NCBI taxonomy): Eukaryota > Viridiplantae > Streptophyta > Magnoliopsida > Poales > Poaceae > Thinopyrum > Thinopyrum elongatum. Next base: position 499,223,783 of record CM022302.1, on the reverse strand, counting down.
TGGATGACATAGCTAGTAAAGGAAAGAATGTTGTTAACATTACAGTTATGAGAAGTGATGCACCTACACCAGTTGATTTGAACATTGGTCATGTTTATGAAGAGTAGGTTCCTTTGTCTGAAATAGGTGTACCACTTGTTTATGAGGTAGACACTTCAGGAGTTCTTTTCCCCAATCCAGTGAAGCCCCAACCACAGCCAGTCCAAGTCATGAACACACAAGGGAGCTCTTGTTTGTTGAAGCTAAAGGGCCCAAGTGAACCTGAGTTTGCATTGGACTATGGTAATGAGAGGCATGAGAATTTCATGGAGACAAACCAAGAGCAAGAGCACATTGAGCAGATGATGGAGTAGAAGAGAAATGAAGAGATTCAGAAGTTTAGGAGTAATAAGATACAAAGAGAGAAGTACAAGGTAGCAAAAAGAAAACTCCCACAGCTGCTTGCTAAAGAGTTCACTGACAGTGAAAGTGAGGATGAAGATCTAGTAGATGAGGACATATTAGCTAGGTTGGAGGCAATGAAGAGACATAGAGAAGATCCACTATATCACTTTGAAGGAGACACTGATGTAGAAGAGCTTTATGGACCAGATGAGGAGGAGGGGGAGGATGAAGCAAGAGAGGAAGAGGCAGGACAGAAGGAGCCAGTAGATGAGGGCAGGAGAGGAGGAAGCAGTGTAGGAGGTAGTAGTGTAGGAGGTAGCAGTGTAGAAGGTAGCAGTAGCACAGGAGGAAGTCAGAGGAGGGGGAAGGGGCCAACAAAAAGATCTCATGCAAGCTTGGATCAAATCATAGAGCAAGACTGGGTACCTTCATCTGATGAGGAGAGCAACCCAGGTGACTTAAGTCAGGAAGAGAATGATGGGGCTCAGCTTCCACCATGTAAGCTACCAAATGGTAGGAAGAGCAGGGCCAAGAAGAATAAAATTAGGGTTTGGTATGATGAGAAGAGGGAAAACCCACAAGAACAATTTGTTAGGAAACTTTGTTTCCTAGATGTCTAGCAGTTCAGGAGGGCACTTCTTACATTTCACATCTCACAAAACAGAAACTACTCATTTCATAGGAACTGCTCAGATAGAGTTATTGCAGTTTGCAGTACAGATGACTGTCCTTTTTTCATAGCTGCTTCCCAAATTGCACATGAGAGTACATTTTACATAAAGAAATTGAACTTGTACCACAATTGTCCTGCTGTAGGAGAGAGCACCAAAGTGACTGCAAGGTGGTTGGCACATGAGTGTGAGGAACAATTGAGCTCAGACATAAACACGCCAGTCCAGGCAATAATGGACAATTTGAAGAAAAAACATGGAATAGAAGTGTCCATTCACATGGCCTACAGGGCAAGGAAAGCAGCTAAGAATGTTGTACAAGGAGATCAGAGGGCACAATACACAAGGATAAGGGATTACCTCCAAGCTGTGCTGGATACCAATCCTGGAAGTAGATGCATTGTTACAACAAAGCAATTGAAGGCCCATCCTAGCATAAATCCTAGATTTCATGGCTTGTTCATGTGCCTCAATGCTTGCAAAGAGGGCTTTCTAAATGGTTGCAGACCCTTCATAGGTACTTGCATTACTTTGTGTAGTTTCTATCTTTTATGATGTCCTGGTACTAATGTGTTATGTTCTGATTTAGGTGTTGATGGTTGCTTTGTTAAGTTGACAACTGGGCAGCAAATATTTGCTGCAACTGGAAGAGATGGTAATAACAACATCTTTCCCATCGCATTTGCAATTGTTGACAAAGAAGACACTGCCAGCTGGTCCTGGTTTCTAACCCAGCTCAAGTATGCTCTTGGTGGTGAGACAGGGAAGTATGGCCCATACACTATCATTTCTGATAGACAAAAGGTAACTCACACATCATCATTCCTATATGTACTAAAGTTTCACCATGCTTAGTACTGTCAAATAGTGTGTTGTTATATTATTTTTTAAACACTAGTTATTTAAACAGGGCCTTCTTAAATCCATAAACAATGTCTTCCCAAATTGCCCTCAAAGATTCTGCCTTAGACATATTTATCAGAACTTTCAAATAGCTGGCTTTAGAGGTGAAGAGTTAAAGAAGTACATGGATCAGGCTAGTTATGCATATACTGAGCATGGTTTTGATCAAGCAATGGATGGCATGAAAAGAGAGTGTGAGGCAGCTTGGAAATGGCTTAGAAAGATACCCAAGCATACATGGGCTAGACATGCCATGGACAAAAATTGTAAAACTGATTTGGTTGTTAACAATATTAGTGAAGTTTTCAACAAAATGATACTTGATGTGAGAGGGAAACCAATTAAACCAATGGTTGATGGCATCAGAACTAAATTGCTAGTTAAGTTCAATGCCAATAGGACCAACACTGAGACAGCAAAGTGGCAGATATGCCCAACATATGCTGAAAAGCTAGAAGAAGCAAAACATAATGCCAGATACTGTCAGTCCATCAAAGCAGGACCTGATCTCACTACTAGGAAAAGGCCTACTAGTGGCGCACCTGTTTTGGCCATTAATGGTGCACTACAGGTGCGCCACTATCATCACGCCATTAGTAACTAATACTAATGGCACACCCCTGGTGCGCCATTAGTATACCAGACAGTAGTGGCGCACCAGGAAGTGCACCATTAGTATGTCCCCTGGTGCGCCATTAGTATGCCTCCCAGGGGGCCATATTTACCTTGTGCTCTGGGTTACTAATGGTGCACTTCTATGTGGTGCGCCATTACTAAGTCAGATAGTAATGGCGCACCACATAGAAGTGCGCCATTACTAACAAATTTTTTCAAATTTTTTTTTCAAATTTTTTTTTCGTTTTTTTCTTAATCTCGGGTCACTATGGCTTAATCTCGAGTCAATATGCTTAATCTCAAGTCAAATCACACTAAGTGGTCAAACTTCGCGGAAGGTCACCCATCCTCACACTACTCCAGCCTGGGCACGCTTAACTTCGCAGTTCTATCCAACCCCAGCACCACCTCACTTAACAAGCACTTGTTGATATATCTATGATATCAATCCTATTAAACCTTGTTGATGTCTAGGACTTTGTTCATGTTCATTAGTGTGATGAAATTTTGAAAAAATATTTCAAACTTCCCGGTCATATTACGTATCATATTTTGAAAAAAAATTCCAAAAAAAAATCGAAGCCAATTTTTTTTTCTATTACTAGTGGCGCACCTAGCAAATGGTGCGCCACTAGTAGGTTTGAATTTTTTTCCATTTTTCCCCTCTAGATCTTAAAAGCTCCGTATCTTTCGTTCTGTTAGGTTTTTGGGGATTTTGAAAATGTTTAACGGGGTTGCCCCATTAAATTTGGATGTAACTTTTCGAGTAGATGATTTTTCATATAAAAAACTTTTTCATCGGAGTTTGTATGCAAAAGTTATGCCCATTTTACAAATTCTCGAGAGATTTTGCAAAAAAGTCGAAAATTCATGTTTGTAAATTTTGCTAACAACTAGACCACATATCACATGGGAATCTTATTATTTTTTATTTTTTTGACATTTCTATCATTTTCTTTTATTTTTTTTTAAACTGAAAAGGCGGTCCACCGGAGGGGGGTTGCATTTGGTGAATAAATTGTAAGACTCAGAAAGTTAGTAATGGCGCACCACGTAATAGGTGCGCCATTAGTAACCCTGGTTACTAATGGCGCACCTGTTACGTGGTGCGCCATTACTAGTTTTGCAAAAAAAATAAAAATAAAATGTTTAGTAGTGGCGCACCAGTGGATAGTGCGCCATTACTAGTTTGAACTAGTAATGGCGCACTGTACCCAGGTGCGCCATTACTAGTTTTGAAAAAAAAAGTAAAAAAAAATTTGTTAGTAGTGGCGCACGGAGTGTGTGGTGCGCCATTACTAGTTAAAACTAGTAATGGCGCACCGTGCCCTGGTGCGCCATTAATAGTTTTGGAAAAAAAAAGTTTGCTAGTAATGGCGCACCGTGTGTCTGGTGCGCCATTAGTAATGAGGACACTAATGGCGCACCACATACATGGTGCGCCATTAATGTCCATATCAGCTATAGCCCTTTTCCTAGTAGTGTCTATACCAGGTTAGCAGTGGAGAAAGCACATATGCAGTAAATCTGCAACTGCATACATGTGGGTGTAGCCAATGGGACATGACTGGGGTTCCTTGCAAGCATGGTGTTTCTGCAATTAACAAGGCAAAACTGCATCCAGAAGATTTTGTTAGTGATTTCTTCAAGAAACCAATGTTCCAAGCAGCCTACAATCCAATTGTCTATCCTGTGCCTGGGCCTGATCTATGGCCAAAGACTGGGACACCTGACATAGAGCCACCTGTTTTCAGAGACAAGCCAGGAAAGAAGAAGACAAAGAGGAGAAAGAATCAGTTTGAGAAGCCAGCTCCCAAGGATACTTCTAGGATGGCAACAATAACTTGTAGCAATTGTAACTTGACTGGGCATAGGTACACTAGCTGCCACAAAAATCTGAAGCCAGCCCTAGCATTGAGAAGGAACCAGCACCAGGTTAAAACTTGTAAAACTACATATTTATGCTTACTTATTTAATACTATGTTCTAATCTGTCTATGTTGTCACTGCAGGAAAACAGAAGAGTTGAGGCACCAACCAGAGCTCCATCAGCTCCATCAGCACCAAGGGCAAGAAGTGATGGTGCACCAGCACCAAGGGCTGCTCCATCAGCTCCTGCTGCAACTAGGGCACCACCAAGGGCACCAAGGGCAGCTCCTTCAGCTCCTGCTGCAACAAGGCCAAGTTCATCTTCTGCTGCTGCTGATAGGCCTAGTTCATCTTCTGCTACTGCTGCTAGGCCAAGGGCAAAGAAAAAATTCATACCACCAAGAGTAGCAGGTACTGGCAGATTGAGAAAGCCATCATACAAGATGTCTGAGTGGTTCAATTATTCTCAGGGTAGCAAGAAGTGATGTGATGTATAAGCCAATTTAATTCAGCCTATTTTGGCAAGTTTGATGCATGTCATGTTGAAACCAGACTTTGATGCATGTCATGTTGAAACCAGTTTGATGCATGTGATGGACTATGTAATGTACCTGATTATGGCTGTGATGCACTATGTTATGATGATATGATGATGAACTTAGTTATGATGATATGATGATGAACTTAGTTGTTATGATGTTTTCAAGAAGTTTTCATGATGTTTTTATGATGATGATCATAGTTGTTATGATGAGACCATGGCTTTTAGGGTGCCTCGGCGTCGACAAACCCTAAATGATATAGCTAGGGCTTTTAGGGTGCCTCGGCGTCGACAAACCCTAAATGATGAGACCATGGCTTTTAGGGTGCCTCGGCATCGACAAACCCTAAATGATGAGACCATGGCTTTTAGGGTGCCTCGGCGTCGACAAACCCTAAATGATATAGCTAGGGCTTTTAGGGTGCCTCGACGTCGACAAACCCTAAATGATGAGACCATGGCTTTTAGGGTGCCTCGGCATCGACAAACCCTAAATGATATAGCTAGGGCTTTTAGGGTGCCTCGGCATCGACAAACCCTAACTTCAAAATGGTAATAATTCATCACAAACTGATAATTCCTCACAAACCAACCCTTAAATAACACTGCAAACTGATCTTAATTAAAAGGTTCAACAAGCAACATACAAACTAAGGTTCAGTGCTACAGAATTACTAGAGTTCAACACAGTCAAAGTTAACACATTACAAGCTTTAGTCCAAAGCAATTACAAAAGACAATGACCCACATGGTCAGACAACAACTCAACTTAGTCTTCATCACAAATAACCTTAATCTGGTGAAGCTTCCTCTTGTTACTATCACCTGCTCTCTTGAGCTCAACAATGCAGGAAGCAAGAGTACTCTTCTCCATGGTCAACTTCTCCTTCTCTTTCATCAGCTCAGCAATGCAACTATCCACCTGATCCTTCTCTTTCTTCAGGTCAGCATAACAAATCTCCAAAGTCTTCTTATTAGAGCTCATCTTTTCCTTCTCTTTAAGATGATTGAACTTCAAATTCCTAATGACAGTGGCTTAAGCTACATGAATTAACTTTAACTGGTCATGAGCAGCCTTCCATTTTTTGATCTCAGCATCCTTTGCCATGCTGCTTTCCACACTGATTGTAATGTTCTCAGCATCATTCATCTGATTTACCTCTGGCAGGTTATCCTGGGAATCCAGGAGGTTGTTCACATCTTCAACAAGCTTCTCATATGTCTCCTGCAACTCTTTTTTCTGCTGTGTGAGATTGTGTATAGTACATGAATGCTCCAGGCATGCCATCCTATTGTTATGCTGGCTATCCTCATACATAAGCCACAGCTTGTGAAGAGCATTCGGCAGATGATCTGGCCACTCCTCATCTACCCACTGCACTAATCCACAATTATTAGCACCCTGCAATAGAAAAAATCAGTTCAAACTTTAAGTCATTAGTTACAGATTCAGTTAATGTACCTTATGCAATGAAGTTACAGATTAAATTAGTTACAGAAAAATTTAGTTAACTTAATGTACCAGATTCAGTTAGGTTAATGTACCAGATTCAATTAAGTTAATGTACCAGATTCAGTTAAGTTAATGTACCAGATTCAGTTAAGCTAATCTACCAGATTCATTTAGGTTAATCAACCAGATTCAGTTAAGTTAATCTACCAGATTCAGTTAAATTAATCTACCAGATTCAGTTAATGAAGAGTTACTATGAACCCTACAACTATGAACAGTACCTATGAACCCTAGAACCATGAACAGTAACTATGAACCCTAGAACATGAACAGTACCTATGAACCCTAGATGATGAATTGGAATGCTGCAAAGCTACAACTTCATACTTACTTCAGTCGCATAGGCAATGAACCTCCTCCCAGTGCTTATCCCCTCAAATGCAACACATTTCCTCCCTGAATTCCCATGCTCGCAAATCACCATCAAGTCGTCAGCAGCACCCTCGAACAACGGGTAATCAATTGTAGCTAGGATCTGGGCAATCCAACACAAACTTGTTCAAATCGAGCAGAACTAGTAGAACCTGTTGGAAATATGCCCTAGAGGCAATAATAAAGTAGTTATTATTATATTTCCTTGTTCATGATAATTATCTATTGTTCATGCTATAATTGTGTTATCTGGAAATCGTAATACATGTGTGAATACATAGACCACAACATGTCCCTAGTGAGCCTCTAGTTGACTAGCTCGTTGATCAATAGATGGTTACGGTTTCCTGACCATGGACATTGGATGTCGTTGATAACGGGATCACATCATTAGGAGAATGATGTGATGGACAGGACCCAATCCTAAGCATAGCACTAGATCGTGTAGTTCGTCTGCTAAAGCTTTTCTAATGTCAAGTATCATTTCCTTAGACCATGAGATTGTGCAACTCCCGGATACCATAGGAATGCTTTGGGTGTATCAAACATCACAACGTAACTGGGTGACCATAAAGGTGCACTACAGGTATCTCCGAAAGTGTCTGTTGGGTTGGCACGAATCGAGACTGGGATTTGTCACTCCGTATGACAGAGAGGTATCTCTGGGCCCACTCGGTAATGCATCATCATAATGAGCTCAATGTGACTAAAGAGTTAGCCACGGGATCATGCGTTACGGAACGAGTAAAGAGACTTGCCGGTAACGAGATTGAACAAGGTATAGGGATACCAACGATCGAATCTCGGGTAAATATCATACCGGTAGACAAAGGGAATTGTATACGGGATTGATTGAATCCTCGACATCGTGGTTCATCCGATGAGATCATCGTGGAACATGTGGGAGCCAACATGGGTATCCAGATCCCGCTGTTGGTTATTGGCCGGAGAGATGTCTCGGTCATGTCTGCATGGTTCCCGAACCCGTAGGGTCTACACACTTAAGGTTCGATGACGCTAGAATTGTTATGGGAAATAGTATGTGGTTACCGAATGTTGTTCGGAGTCTCGGATGAGATCCCGGACGTCACGAGGAGTTCCAGAATGGTCCGGAGGTGAAGATTTATATATGGGAAGTCATCATACGGTCACCGGAAGTGTTCATGGGTTTTCCGGTATTGTACCGGGACCACCGAAGGGGTTCCGGTGGTCCACCGGGAGGGTCCACCTGCCCCGGAGGGCCCTCTGGGCTGTATGGGGGAGGGAACCAGCCCCTAAGTGGGCTGGGCGCCATCCCCCCCTAGGGCCCATGTGCCTAGGGTTGGGGGAAACCCTAAAGGGGGGCGCCCCCCTTGGCTTGGGGGGCAAGCCCCCTCCCCCTGGCCGCCGCCCCCCCTCTAGATCTGATCTAGAGGGGCCGGCCCCCTTTCCCCTTGGCTCTATAAATAGAGGTGAGGAGGGAGGGCAGCAGCACCTCATCCAAGGCGCAGCCCTCCCCCTCTCCAACACCCCCTCCTCCTCCGTTGAGCTTGGCGAAGCCCTGCCGGAGAACTGCCAACTCCACCACCACGCTGTCGTGCTGCCGGAGTTGTCTTCCCCAACCTCTCCCTCCTCCTTGCTGGATCAAGGCGCGGGAGACGTCACCGGGCTGCACGTGTGTTGAACGCGGAGGCACCGTTGTTCGGTGCTTAGATCGGAATCGACCGCTATCTGAATCGCTGCGTGTACGACTCCTCCAACCGCGTTCTTGCAACGCTTCCGCATCGCGATCTTCAAGGGTATGAAGATGCACTCCTCTCTCTCTCTCGTTGCTAGTCTCTCCATAGATTGATCTTGGTGATGCGTAGGAAATTTTTTTGATTTACTACTACGTTCCCCAACAGTGGCATCATGAGCCAGGTCTATGCGTAGTTTCTTGCACGAGTAGAACACAAGTTGTTGTGGGCGTCGATTTTGTCAATTTACTTGCCGTTACTAGTCTTATCTTGATTCGGCGGCATCATGGGATGAAGCGGCCCGGACAGACCTTACACGTACGCTTATGTGAGACAGGTTCCACCGACTGACATGCACTAGTTGCATAAGGTGGCTAGCGGGTGTCTGTCTCTCCCACTTTAGTCGGATCGGATTCGATGAAAAGGGTCCTTATGAAGGGTAAATAGAAATTGGCATATCACGTTGTGGTTTTGGCGTAGGTAAGAAACGTTCTTGCTACAAACCTATAGCAGCCACGTAAAAAAATTTGCAACAACAATTAGAGGACGTCTAACTTGTTCTTGCAGCATATGCCGTGTGATGTGATATGGCCAAAAGGATGTGATGAATGATATATGTGATGTATGAGATTGATCATGTTCTTGTAATAGGAATCACGACTTGCATGTCGATGAGTATGACAACCGGCAGGAGCCATAGGAGTTGTCTTAATTTATTGTATGACCTGCGTGTCAATGAAAACGCCATGTAATTACTTTACTTTATTGCTAATCGTTAGCCATAGTAGTAGAAGTAATGGTTGGCGAGACAACTTCATGAAGACACGATGATGGAGATCATGATGATGGAGATCATGGTGTCATGCCGGTGACGATGATGATCATGGTGCCCCGAAGATGAAGATCAAAAGGAGCAAAATGATGTTGGCCATATCATGTCACTTTATGATTTGCATGTGATGTTTATCATGTTTACATCTTATTTGCTTAGAACGACGGTAGCATAAATAAGATGATCCCTCGCTAAAATTTCAAGAAAGTGTTCCCCCTAACTGTGCACCATTGCGAAGGTTCGTTGTTTCGAAGCACCACGTGATGATCGGGTGTGATAGATTCTAATGTTCGAATACAATGGGTGTAAGCCAGATTTACACATGCAAAACACTTAGGTTGACTTGACGAGCCTAGCATGTACAGACATGGCCTCGGAACACGGAAGACCGAAAGATCGAACATAAATCGTATAGAAGATACGATCAACATAGAGATGTTCACCGTTGATGACTAGTCCGTCTCACGTGATGATCAGACACGGCCTAGTCGATTCGGATCATGTATCACCTAGATGACTAGAGGGATGTCTATCTCAGTGGGAGTTCATAGAATAATTTGATTAGATGAACTTAATTATCATGAACTTAGTCTAAAATCTTTACAATATGTCTTGTAGATCAAATGGCCCACGCTAATGTTGCCCTCAACTTCAACGCGTTCCTAGAGAAAACCAAACTGAAAGACGATGGTAGCAACTACACGGACTGGGTCCGTAACTTGAGGATCATCCTCATAGCTGCCAAGAAAGCATATGTCCTTGAAGCACCGCTAGGTGACGCACCTGTTTTCCCAGCAACTCAAGACGTTATGAACGCCTGGCAGTCACGTAGTGATGATTACTCCCTGGTTCAGTGCGGCATGCTTTACAGCTTAGAACCGGGGCTCCAAAAGCGTTTTGAGCAACACGAAGCATATGAGATGTTCCAAGAGCTGAAAATGGTTTTCCAAGCTCATGCCCGAGTCGAGAGATATGAAGTCTCTGACAAGTTCTACAATTGTAAGATGGAGGAGAATAGTTCTGTCAGCGAGCATATACTCAAAATGTCTGGGTTGCACAGCCGCTTGTCTCAGCTGGGAGTTAATCTCCCGAATGATGCGGTCGTTGACAGAATCCTTCAGTCGCTTCCACCTAGCTACAAGAGCTTTGTGATGAACTTCAATATGCAGGGGATGGAAAAAACCATTCCTGAGGTATATTCAATGCTGAAATCAGTGGAGGTGGAGATCAAAAAGGAACATCAAGTGTTGATGGTGAATAAAACCACTAAGTTCAAGAAAGGCAAGGGTAAAAAGAACTTCAAGAAGGATGGCAAGGGAGTTGCCGCACCCGGTAAGCAAGCTACCGGGAAGAAGCCAAAGAATGGACCCAAGCCTGAGACTGAATGCTTTTATTGCAAGGGAAACGGTCACTGGAAGCGGAACTGCCCCAAGTACTTAGCGGATAAGAAGGCCGGCAATACCAAAGGTATATGTGATATACATGTTATTGATGTGTACCTTGCCAGCGCTCGTAGTAGCTCCTGGGTATTTGATACCGGTGCGGTTGCTCATATTTGTAACTCAAAACAGGAGCTGCGGAATAAGCGGAGACTGGCGAAGGACGAGGTGACGATGCGCGTTGGGAATGGTTCCAAGGTCGATGTGATCGCCATCGGCACGCTACCTCTACATCTGCCTACGGGATTAGTTTTAAACCTCAATAATTGTTATTTAGTACCAGCTTTGAGCATGAACATTGTATCAGGATCTCGTTTGATGCGAGATGGCTACTCATTTAAATCCGAGAATAATGGTTGTTCTATTTATATGAGAGATATGTTTTATGGTCATGCCCCGCTGGTCAATGGTTTATTTTTTATTGAATCTCGAACATGATGTTACACATATTCATAGTGTGAATGCCAAAAGATGTAAGGTTGATAATGATAGTCCCACATACTTGTGGCACTGCCGCCTTGGTCACATTGGTGTCAAACGCATGAAGAAACTCCATGCAGATGGACTTTTGGAGTCTCTTGATTATGAATCATTTGACACATGCGAAGCATGCCTCATGGGCAAAATGACCAAGACTCCGTTCTCCGGAACAATGGAGCGAGCAACCAACTTATTGGAAATCATACATACTAATGTGTGCGGTCCAATGAGCGTTGAGGCTCGCGATGGTTATCGTTATGTTCTCACCCTCACTGATGACTTAAGTAGATATGGGTATGTCTACTTAATGAACATAAGTCTGAGACCTTCGAAAGGTTCAAGGAATTTCAGAGTGAGGTTGAGAATCAACGTGACAGGAAAATAAAGTTCTTACGATCAGATCATGGAGGGGAATATTTGAGTCACGAGTTTGGCACGCACTTAAGGAAATGTGGAATTGTTTCACAACTCATGCCGCCTGGAACACCTCAGCGTAATGGTGTGTCCGAACATCGTAATCGCACTCTATTGGATATGGTGCGATCTATGATGTCTCTTACCGATCTACCGCTATCATTTTGGGGTTATGCTTTAGAGACTGCCGCATTCACTTTAAATAGGGCTCCGTCGAAATCTGTTGAGATGACACCATATGAATTATGGTTTGGGAAGAAACCTAAGCTGTCGTTTATGAAGTTTGGGGATGCAATGCTTATGTCAAGAAACTTCAACCTGAAAAGCTCGAACCCAAATCGGAAAACTGCGTCTTCATAGGATACCCTAAGGAAACTATTGGGTATACCTTCTACCTCAGATCCGAAGGCAAGATCTTTGTTGCCAAGAATGGATCCTTTCTAGAGAAAGAGTTTCTCTCGAAAGAAGTAAGTGGGAGGAAAGTAGAGCTTGATGAGGTAACCCATCTTGAACCGGAGAGTAGCGCAGCTCAGGAAGATGTTTCTGTGGTGCCTGCACCGACTAGAGAGGAAGTTAATGATGATGATCATGAAACTTTGGATCAAGTTGCTACTGAAATTCGTAGGTCCACGAGGACACGTTCCGCACCAGAGTGGTACGGCAACCCTGTCCTGGAAATCATGTTGTTAGACAACGGTGAAACTTCGAACTATGAAGAAGCGATGGCGGGCCCGGATTCCAACAAATGGCTAGAAGCCATGAAATCCGAGATAGGATCCATGTATGAAAACGAAGTATGGACTTTGACAGACTTGCCTGATGATCGGCAAGCCATAGAGAACAAATGGATCTTTAAGAAGAAGACAGACGTGGATGGTAATGTGACCATCTATAAGGCTCGACTTGTCGCTAAGGGTTATCGACAAGTTCAAGGGGTTGACTACGATGAGACCTTCTCACCCGTAGCGAAGCTGAAGTCCGTCCGAATCATGTTAGCAATTGCCGCATTCTATGATTATGAGATATGGCAAATGGACGTCAAAACGGCATTCCTTAATGGTTTCCTTAAGGAAGATTGTATATGATGCAGCCGGAAGGTTTTGTCGACCCTAATAATGCAGACAAGGTATGCAAGCTCCAGCGCTCAATCTATGGGCTGGTGCAAGCATCTCAGAGTTGGAACATTCTCTTTGATGAGATGATCAAAGCGTTTGGGTTTACACAGACTTATGGAGAAGCCTGTGTTTTACAAGAAAGTGAGTGGGAGCTCTGTAGCATTTCTCATATTATATGTGGATGACATACTATTAATGGGAAATGATACAGAATTCTTGGAAAGCATAAAGGCCTACTTGAATAAGTGTTTTTCAATGAAGGACCTTGGAGAAGCTACTTACATATTAGGCATCAAGATCTATAGAGATAGATCGAGACGCCTCATTGGTCTTTCGCAAAGCACATACCTTGACAAGATATTGAAGAAGTTCAATATGGATCAGTCCAAGAAGGGGTTCTTGCATGTGTTGCAAGGTGTGAGATTGAGCACGGCTCAATGCCCGACCTCGGCAGAAGATAGAGAAAAGATGAGTGTCATCCCCTATGCCTCAGCCATAGGGTCTATTATGTATGCCATGCTGTGTACCGTAAGTTTGGTAGGGAGGTACCAAAGTAATCCTGGCATGGAACACTGGACAGCGGTCAAGAACATCCTGAAGTACCTGAAAAGGACTAAGGATATGTTTCTCGTTTATGGAGGTGACGAAGAGCTCGTCGTAAAGGGTTACGTCGATGCTAGCTTCGACACAGATCTGGATGACTCCAAGTCACAAACCGGATACGTGTATATTTTGAATGGTGGGGCAGTCAGCTGGTGCAGTTGCAAGCAAAGCGTCATGGCGGGATCTACATGTGAAGCGGAGTACATAGCAGCCTCGGAGGCAGCACAGGAAGCAGTCTGGATGAAGGAGTTCATCACCGACCTAGGAGTTATTCCCAATGCGTCGGGCCCAATGACTCTCTTCTGTGACAACACTGGAGCTATTGCCCTTGCCAAGGAGCCCAGGTTTCACAAGAAGAACCAGGCATATCAAGCGTCGCTTCAACTCCATTCGTGAACATGTTCAAGATGGAGACATAGATATTTGTAAAGTGCATACGGATCTGAATGTCGCAGATCCGTTGACTAAACCTCTTCCACGAGCAAAACATGATCAACACCAGAACTCTATGGGTGTTCGATTCATCACAATGTAACTAGATTATTGACTCTAGTGCAAGTGGGAGACTGTTGGAAATATGCCCTAGAGGCAATAATAAAGTGGTTATTATTATATTTCCTTGTTCATGATAATTGTCTATTGTTCATGCTATAATTGTGTTATCCGGAAATCGCAATACATGTGTGAATACATAGACCACAACATGTCCCTAGTGAGCCTCTAGTTGACTAGCTCGTTGATCAATAGATGGTTACGGTTTCCTGACCATGGACATTGGATGTCGTTGATAACGGGATCACATCATTAGGAGAATGATGTGATGGACAAGACCCAATCCTAAGCATAGTAATAGATCGTGTAGTTCGTCTGCTAAAGCTTTTCTAATGTCAAGTATCATTTCCTTAGACCATGAGATTGTGCAACTCCCAGATACCGTAGGAATGCTTTGGGTGTATCAAATGTCACAACGTAACTGGGTGACCATAAAGGTGCACTACAGGTATCTCCGAAAGTGTCTGTTGGGTTGGCACGAATCGAGACTGGGATTTGTCACTCCGTATGACGGAGAGGTATCTCTGGGCCCACTCGGTAATGCATCATCATAATGAGCTCAATGTGACTAAAGAGTAAGCCACGGGATCATGCATTACGGAACGAGTAAAGAGACTTGCCGGTAACGAGATTGAACAAGGTATAGGGATACCGACGATCGAATCTCGGGCAAGTATCATACCGGTAGACAAAGGGAATTGTATATGGGATTGATTGAATCCTCGACATCGTGGTTCATCCGATGAGATCATCATGGAACATGTGAGAGCCAACATGGGTATCCAGATCCCGCTGTTGGTTATTGGCCGGAGAGATGTCTCGGTCATGTCTGCATGGTTCCCGAACCCGTAGGGTCTACACACTTAAGGTTCGGTGACGTTAGAGTTGTTATGGGAAATAGTATGTGGTTACCGAATGTTGTTCGGAGTCCCGGATGAGATCCCGGACGTCACGAGGAGTTCCGGAATGGTCCGAAGGTGAATATTTATATATGGGAAGTCATCATACGGTCACCGGAAGTGTTCGGGGGTTTTCCGGTATTGTACCGGGACCACCGAAGGGGTTCCGGGGGTCCACCGGGAGGGTCCACCTGCCCCGGAGGGCCCTATGGGCTGTATGGGGGAGGGAACCAGCCCCTAAGTGGGCTGGGCGCCATCCCCCCCTAGGGCCCATGCGCCTAGGGTTGGGGGAAACCCTAAAGGGGGGCGCCCCCTTGGCTTGGGGGGCAAGCCCCCTCCCCCAGGCCGCCGCCCCCCCTCTAGATCTGATCTAGAGGGGCCGGCCCCCTTTCCCCTTAGCCCTATAAATAGAGGGGAGGAGGGAGGGCAGCAGCACCTCATCCAAGGCGCAGCCCTCCCCCTCTCCAACACCCCCTCCTCCTCTGTTGAGCTTGGCGAAGCCCTGCCGGAGAACTGCCAACTCCACCACCACGCCGTCGTGCTGCTGGAGTTGTCTTCCCCAACCTCTCCCTCCTCCTTGCTGGGTCAAGGCGCGGGAGACGTCACCGGGCTACACGTGTGTTGAACGCGGAGGCACCGTTGTTCGGTGCTTAGATCGGAATCGACCGCGATCTGAATCGCTGCGTGTACGACTCCTCCAACCGCGTTCTTGCAACGCTTCCGCATCGCGATCTTCAAGGGTATGAAGATGCACTCCTATCTCTCTCGTTGCAAGTCTCTCCATAGATTGATCTTGGTGATGCGTAGGAAAAATTTTTGATTTACTACTACGTTCCCCAACAGAACCCTAGAACACAAATGAGCAGCGGCCAGACAAACAAAGAACCAGAGAAGGAACTGACCTTGAGAGGGGAGTCGGGAGTGGAGATGTACTGCACGGCGGAGCCCTCAGTGCTCTCACTCTCGCTCCAGAACACCATGGCGGCCGGCGGCAACCGGAGAGGAAGAGGAGCAAGAGGGAGCGAGCGAACGTGAGAGAAGAGAGAGTGAGGTCGATCTGCTAGGGCGCGGTCGATCTGTCTGTTGCGAGCCGACCGAGTCGTTTACAGAAAACGGCTCAGTTTGCACGACCGTTAGGCCACATCGACAGATTTTGGGCCCCACCTATCGAAAACGCCCTCAACCACGCCAAATCATCTGTTCAGTGCTATCTGCAAAATGTTTACTAAATCCGCGGTGCATTTTGCAAAAAATTAGCGACCTGGTGGTTTTCCGCAGATGAAGCCCCAAATGTGGTGGTTTTCTGCTTTTCACTCCACACAACGTGAGGTGAGATTAGGGAAAGAAACCAGCGGTTATGAGCATACGGCTGGGTGGGTTGCCGCTCATGTACCCATTGCATTTGGGACATAGAGCACGCACGGAGAACAACGCTTACCAGCAATAGCTGCCTCTGTCGCGGCTCAACGAGCCGTCTTGATAGCGCCATATCATGCCGTCCACCGCCGCTCGGGCAGTGGAGTCGTCGCTTCCCTTGGCGTTCTATGGCAACGCCCACCACGACACAGCTCCCCAGGGACGAGTCGGTGCGGCCCCCCGGCATCCAAGCGCACACCAGCACAGGGTTGGGTCGGCCTGGACGTCGCGCCGTCGGTGCTTGCCCCCGTGCGGACTCTGAGCCAAGAGAAGGAGCTAGGAGGGAACGGAAGGCTGCGACTGGAGAACAAGATGGAAGGATGGAAGGCACTGGAAGCCGGCGGCTGTGGGGTGGGGGAGAAAGAAGAGATGGATTGGGAATTAGGGATTGTGTGCCAACCATTGGATCTTAGAAAATCCAACGGTAGAGATGCTTGATCCATGTGCGGGTAGGCTCGGCCAATCAAAACGCACGGTTTGCCTCACGCGGGATCGCTCCCTCGGCTGACAGCCATATGGGCTTTTGCTGATTTCAGCCCAGTGTCAGTGAGGCTGCACAGATTTCAAACTTTTTCTATTTTTTAAATAACTAACAAAGCCACCTTTGTCAAGTAACTTGCAAAAACTTATCTTATATACACCAATAGAAAAATTACATGCGATATGGAAAATATATGTTAATTTTTAGGAGTTCCCAAAAATTTCTAAATTATATAATATTTTCTATGGTTCAAATGAATTTATGTGTGTTTATTGAAAATGATTCCAGTTAGAACTACATGTATCTCAAAAAAGTTTTATAAATTTTTTAAAAAAAGTTTGAATGTTTAATTTTATCTTGTATCCTAAAAATGGATGAATTGTTCTTCAAATGTTTGTTACGAACAATACAAGCTTCTATTCACAACCAATAGGAGGGAAATGATAATATATCAAAACATGGTCAAAATTTTGTAATTTGACATTCATTCAAATTGTGTGTGCTTAAATTGGCATATTTTTTTAGAATTCATGGATTTTGGACTGCACTGTTCAAAAAATGGATTCACACCTGACACATTCCCTCTCGAAATGAGGATTCTTCTCGTAGATGGTTCAGTGTCTAACTGGTTTGCATGAAAACTTTTGCGAAACCACCTCAATATTTTTCCATGGCCTATGGGGTGTCATATCGTGACAAATACCAAGTTTCACATTTTTCAAGCTTAATTTGCATTTTTTAGAATTGTAAACAAAGAACCCCAAGTTTGTGGTTGATTCTTACCACGTCGATGCTTGGAATTTCTTTTCATTCCTTTGGTTGGTCCTGAAAGTAGAGTGAGGAAGAAAAATATGATTTTCAATCCTTTTTGCATAATTTCAAGAAATAGTAGTTAAAACTTGTATATCCACCAAATGCCTAGAAGTGCAGCATATAACTTCGAAATAGCAAACAAACCCTGAAGAATGTCAAAATTTATTATGTGATATGTAATGGTGTATGTTAGGTGTCCAAAAAGTTTCAAGGCTAAATGATTAAATGATTGTTACTTTGCCTTCAAACTTGACGCATTCTCTCCCGAGACCATGATTCCTCCTCGCATATTGTTCTAATTCGAAGCAATGTGCATGAATTTTTTTGCGAAATCTTTTTGATTTTTTTACCAAAGCATCTAGGTGTCATATCATCACACCATGCCAGATTCCATGTTTTTAGACTTCATTTGCATTTTTTTATTAATTTAAACTATTCTTCTTGCTATCATAGGTTCTTCAAATCCATTTATGGATTTCACTTAAATATAGCAAATGAGCTATAAAATGCCAATTTTTGACATGTTACGTTTAATGGTGTATGCTGATTGTAGAAAATGTTTCACGAGCAACTGATGAAGCGGTGGTCACTTCGCCCCTAAACCCCACGTGTTCTGTCTCAAAAGCTAGATTTTTCCTCGGAGTTGATTCAATTTGTATACAGTCAACGTGATTTTTTTGTGAAACATTCTAAATTTTTTACCATGGCCTCAGGGCATATAATGACACCAAGCAAAGTTTTGTATTTTTCCAGTTTCATTTGAATTATTTAGAATCAAATGAGCACTAAGCTCCATGTTGGTTCTCGATCCTTAGCCCCATGGTGTTTGGAACTAAATTCTATTTCCTTCCATATGGCATAAACCTAAAGCAAACACCACAAATAAGATTCTTCAACCCATTTTTGGCAACTATTTCATGTACTTGAAACTTAAATTTAGCTTATATCTATTAAATTCCTAGATATGCTCTTAATGACAAAAGGGTTCGGGAAATGAAAAAATTTGGCATGTTACGTTTAATGGTGTATGTTCAGTATAGAAAAGGTTTAAAGGCCAACTAATGAAGCAAGTTTCAAGGTTCACATATATTTTAATTTTTAATTTAATTTTTCCCATTTGAATAATAAATGTAAGAAAAAATGGCATTTTCCATGAAGTGCAAAGAAAGTGCTTTTGTATTCGAAAAGTTGTTCTGAATGCTTTGGATAAAAATCATGTGTATTAGAAAATTGTCGACTTAGTTTTGAAAAATGTACGTCAGGCATTCAAAAATTGTCAACTTGTACTCCAATATATATTTAACATGTATTGAAAAATCGTTGTGTAAAATCATTCTACATTTCAAAAAACTCATTGAATCTTTTTTTTATAGAATTTGAAAAATATTTAATACATTTCTAGAATTAATTATTATTACACAATAATTGTCAACATATTTAATACATTGTCATCACATTTTTTGAAAAATGTTCATCATGTATTAAAAAATGTGTCAACTTGTATTTCTAAAATAAATGTTCAACATGTTTTTAGAAAATGTTCAATAAGTTTTTTGTAAATATTCAACATGTATTAAAATTATTATTGTTTAAAATCACTTTCATTGTCAAGAAAAACGTTGATTTTTTAATACAAGTTTAGACAATGTATTTAAAAATATGGTTGTGGATGAACGTACATATTTTATTATTTTTGAAATCATTGTTTCTATATAAAATCATGTTTATCTCTTCAAGTTACTCGATAATGAAAATAGAAAGAATATTTCTAATATACAACAATTTTGTATTAGTAATCATTTTAATTTTTGCTTACATTTATTTTCTAATACTCAAAGCTAAAATAAAAAAAACATGATTTGAAAAAAAGTAGTTTCCGTGCTTGTGATCCCTAATGAATATACAAAGAAGTTTCTTACAGTTTTTGTTCAAATTAGTATAAATTTGGAAAATGTCCATGCTTACCTTTTCAAGGTATAACACAATTAAAATGCTATAAAGATTTAATTAAAAATAAATTTATTTTGTAGGAAAAATAATAATTTTAAAAGTAATCACCAAGTTACAACTATAAAAAAAATAAACAGCAAGTTGGTAAAAACAAACCAGTAGAATAGGGGTTCCTATATGGCACGTAGGGCGCCACCGAGCAACCTGGCGCGCACCCCTCTCGCGCGCTGGGCTTTCATATGGGCCAGGCCATATCCCGGTTTTTTCTCTTTTCATTTTCTCTTTTAGTTTTTATTTTTTTCTTTTCTGTTTCCCTTTTTATATTCTCTTTTTCTTTCTTTTACTTTTCACATTTTTGTGAATTTTCTTTCTAAATAGTGCACATTTTTTTTGTATCAAAGTCAAGAAATGTTCATCAATGTGTAAAAATGCTCAATGTTTCAAATGTTCATAAAATTCATTTTTTTGGTTCATCCGATCGAAAAAATGTTCATCAAGATTCAAAATTTGTTCAGCGAATCCAAAATTGTTCATTAAGTTCGAAATTTGTTCATCGATTTCAAAATTGTTCATCAAATTCAAAATTTCAAAATTTTCTAAATTATGAATTGTTTTGATGAAGAAAAATAAATAAAAGCAAAAACAAAAACAAAAAGCAAAAATAATAATAATAAAAGGGAATTAGAAAAATTGGGGGGTCCAGCCCCGCTCATGGGCCGGTCCACTAGGGGCTTGACGCGCCACGCGCCATATAGGAGGAGTCAGTAGAATACATATCATGAAATAACATTTTTTTAGGGAATCAGGAAGTAGCTTGAATATTGGAAAAGTGAAAAAGTGATTTGCCAGAAGTAAATGATTCTCATTGATTGCGCACTATATATACATGTAGCAGTTACAATTCTGTGAGAGTATTTCTAACCGCAAGCAGCGGTTGCTAATGCGTGAGACAAAATAGTACCTGCACTGAGCAATTGCTAACATGAGAGAGGAAGTACAACTGCTCCTAGCAGTTAGAGAGTACATAGTCGGTTCCTTAATTAGCACATGATAATTAGTAAATTAACAAGTGCTCAAATTCTATTCCTAACAAATATAAGAAAAAGATATGCTACACCACTGGGCCCAAGTGTTACTGAACGTGATAAGTATATATAGTACTATATTAGAGCATAACTTTGGAAGTCGCGACGGTTGGTGCGGTGGCTTGATATGCTGCTAGTTATCTAGCACGTCTCGAACCTCTTTTTGATGCGTATATATTGTATGCTGACGTGGCACCTGGCCTATCTGCCGAACGTAGCAGGAGCATAGGCACGGCCGTCGGCCGTTTAACTTATCTCGGTCCGACCCCAGCTCTATTTTTCAAGTACAAGTATATACATATATAAGCGAAAAGACCCACACCCCGTGTAGTTATCTTGTCCCGCCCCGCCTCCCATGCGCTATTTTTTTTGTTATATAAAATTTGTACTGTATGAATAGTGCTACATTTTTGCTAAAAAGAATGAATAGTATTACTACATATTCAAGTGAAATGCCCAAATCGTATCAAATTTATGCGTTTGACCTAGTGGTAAGTATTTTGCCGATAGCGCAAGAGGTTCTAGCGGGTCGGTCTAACATGTGACCGAACAAGGAGCATGCATGACACATCAGCACCATTCACCCGTGCTGGTCTGAATGATGTGTAAGGTAAAAAGGCTAGGCCTAGCCAGCCGATCCATGACGACTTTCGTGACAGTCCCTCTTTGTCCGTCATAATGGGGCTACTGATTTGGGGGCCATCCTCAGGTTGCTGATCCGTGATGGTTTCTATAACGGACAAAGAGAAACCGTCATAATCCGTGACGGTTTCTGTGAACGTCATCAGAAATCCATCATGGATTAACAGGTTTTTTGTAGTGAAGGGCCAGAAAGTGGACGTGGGAAAGGCAACGATCGTGAAGCCGAAAGACCGCATGTTCCACAACCGAGAGATGCCCCATGGCGTCTTCAAGGTTAACGTGGCCAGCGTCTTAGCGGGCTTCGAGGGTTTGCCTTCTCCGGTACCAGTCGATGATGAGGAGACCCCTAAACAGATTGGTGCATGCAAGAGCTGGTTCTTGCCTTGGCCGAAGACTCTTCTTCGTGTCGAGGCGCCCAGTATCACACCAACGACAGCTTCTCAAGAAGGTATGAACACCACCCCACCTACCCAATTACCTGCACCTGTTGTGGTGAGTGATAGCAGACGACGCGAGGGAGAGCCTCCATTAGTACCAGATAACGTCGCCCCCGTCGAAGAAGCAAATGTTGATGATGTCATGGAGGAGGATGATGATGACCCTCTCCATTATATCAATACCGCGTATGACGATGGAGGATTGATGGCTGGGGACTATGACTCAGGCTATGAGCGTGGAGATGATAACTTGATGCTGCCTGATTTGCCGGAGCCGGAACGTCCTAAGGCGGAATGCAAAAAGTCTCTCTTCATGCGATCCTCGCAGGAGACACCTCCAGATGCCGCCTCTACCCAGCAACAACCCGAGGGCCGTCCACTGATTAGCCCGACGACACTGGGGGTGGTGGTTAGGGAAGGTATGGTGGGATCACTACCGCCACCCGCCAAGAAGCAAAGGAGGAGACCGGACAAGAAAGGCCCTAAAGGCACCAGAGCTGCTTCAAGCAGCCAGCCGCCTCTGAAGCCCCAGGAGGAAGACAGAATACCTGTCGAAGGTGCGGACCGTTTCTATGTCGCCGGCAACCCGATCCTACCTCCGAAAGCGCTAGAGCACATACTGAACAATGATCTAAGGAGGCTTCATGAAGATGTGCTGGCCAAAGAGAAAAGCCTTCTCATCTCGGAAAAACCAGGATACCCGCTTTACGCGGCTCAGGTGCCGGGCGGGAAGTTGTACGTCGAGAGATGGCCCGCGGATAAGTTCATCCTGCGATTTGACTACATCTACGACATGTTCCACATGACCAAGCTAGATTTCCATTTCATCCGCATGTATGCGTTGTATCTCAACTACTTCATCAGGCTCGAGAACATAAAATATATCTGCGTCGCAGACCCGTACTATATGCATGAGAGCTTCTTGGAAGTTTGCAAAGAGCACCGTGACTATGCGAGCAAGTACATCGCCGAGTTCATGTGTGCTAATAAGGACAAGGAAGCGATTCTCCTGCCTTATCATCCCACGTAAGTCATCCGTGGATATCCTTTCGTAAGTTTTAATCATTCCTTTGCAAGCATGGAGGCTAATTTGAGGTTTAATTATTTTGTGCAGCGGGGGGGGGCACCATCCTCATCGTTCTGTACCCAGAATACTCCCATGCTATGTACTTGGACTCATCGAAGAACATCAAGAAAAAGGATTACACGCACATAAAGAGTGTTCTCGATAGTGCCCTGTTCACCTTCAGCCTGTCTGGTGGATATATCAAGGTGAAAAAGCACAGGAAGAACGGGTTGGGTTTCAGCCATAAGACCGACTTCTGCTGCATCCAGCAACCATACACCAGTAAGGCTGATGGATTCTACCTCATGCATCACCTGATCGAGTACATAAGGGATAATCAACGCCTTCGCATGTCAGCTACTACCAACGATGCCGAGATTGTCAACTGGGCCACAAGCATAGGAAAGACACCGGATCATCGAATCCGAGCTGAGTTTTATCACGTATAGTGTGAACTTGCCCAAGTGATCATGAAGGATGTCCTCGAACCAACAAGGATGTTCTACCATGGGCCAATCACGCGGGATGATGTCCGAACACTGCTACGCACTCAGTGTCTAGACCTGAAGCCTTTCAACAAGCTCGGGTGCTTCCTCCCTGACTATGAAGATTGGACCGCCGACATGGAGGACTGATTGTCGATGACAATGTGTCACTACTGTCTTTCTATGGCAAAACTTAGAATTTATGCACGGCAAAACTCTGTGATGTAATTAAACCGTCCTCCTGAACTAGCGTAGATCACTCTAGTTAATTAGTTTGGGTATGAGGAACTTCGTTTTTATGTTTACTATAGATTGCTTGTATTTTGCTAATTATGCCTCTTTGTTTTCTTAAGTACATTATGTTGCATATTATCGTTGAATTCATCAACTGACGATGCAGGTACATAGATCATAGATGGCGAAGGACTGCTACGCCGTGTTCGTTGGGAGGGTTCCAGGAGTGTACGACCACTGGCCAGACGCTCAGGCCCAGGTGGACAAGTACCCTGGTGCTAGCCACAGAGGGTTCGACAGCAGAGCCGAAGCGGAAAATAGTTATTTGAGGTGGACGCTCCAGCAAGAGCTGGAGCGAAACCGTCGGTGCCTCAAGAAGTACTACATAGTCGCGCTCTTGCTCATGCTGATCGCTCTTCTCTTCTACATCATGGTTTAGATAGAGATGATGAAACTTGTATGTGTGTGCGATGACCATGCAGTTGCATTTATTCGAGACATGACATGACTTGTGTATCGCTATTTTTGAGATGTGATGATATTTGTGTTGAATGATGATGATGATGATGGTATGACGAGATTACTGTATGTGTATGATATGATGAAAATAGTGTATGTTTATTATGATCTGATGAAACTACTGTATAGAGCATGCACAAATACATCACAAATACATAGAGGGGGAATAAATCTGTGAAAGCAGGAAAACTAGCAGTAGCGCTGGTAGGCATCTACCAGCAGCGCTGGATTAGCAGCAGCGCTACAGATAGTTAGCAGTAGCACTTGTCAGAGCAGCGCTACTACTAACCATACTTACCAGTAGCGCTGGTACGGGCAGCGCTACTGCTACAACTTAGCTGTAGCGCGTTAGTAGTAGCGCTGGATCTAGCGCTACTGCTATGGGTATTTCAAGCGCTACTAGTAGGCTTTCTCCTAGTAGTGCGCGTGTGCGATGCAAGTGCGTTGTAAAATCACCACCTGCGCAAGCTAAAGGCGGGTAGTTTATTTAGATTGAATTCCACGTCTGCGTCTGAAAATTAGGACAAACCGTGTGCGATAGACCAACTAGCTAGAAATCTAAAAACAAACTACCCGCCTTGAGCGTTGCAAAAATTGGCGGTTCCGCCACTTTTCCTTATTATCATACACGCATATTCTTATTGGACCGTGCGGGATCTTGGGTAGTCCCGCCCCGCATCAATTCCTTTACCCAAATTTTAGTAGCCGCCGTACTTCAACTGTCGCCCACACTCCTCCAGCACCGACTTTATAGTAAAATAGCAGGAGCCGAGGCATTTGAACCGTCGCCCTCCCTCGTCCACCACCATCTCCACCCACCATTACTAAAATTTTCAGTAGCCGCGGCGTATCCTCAAACACCACCCCCCCTCCACAGTCCCCCCACCCGGCCCCCTCCCCCCTCGAACCCTAGCTCACTGCCGCCGCCAACCCCTGCCGGTCTGCCCGTTCCTCCTAGCTTAGATAATAAAGTTCAGGTTACCCAGCGATTCCCATACCGTTGCCCCACTCCCCTGAGTTTTTAGATGAGGCCTGCGGTGTCCCTCCCCGCCAGATCCACATCCCCTGCTCCAGAATGTCGCAGCCTAAGCTCGACCACGTATCCCGGGGAGCCCGACGAGCGTTCGGCCAAGAAGAGGTTTATCATGGCCTCTCCGGCGGACGTTGGCGAGGTGGCCGCCATTCGCCCCGACCTGTCGATCCCGGAGCAACACGTCACCGCTGAAGTCGGCGAAGACGTTGTCTACGTTGCCATGCCGAAGGCTTCATGTCAGCGGGCTAGCGTATTACTGTATCTCGGGAAAGCTGGCTACGACATCAAGCTCGTCGACAACGACGGCTTCACGCGGGCCATGTCACAGATTAAGTGGTCCATCCCCAACCCCTCTGGTTCAACCGCCGTCGATCTCTTCCATGGCCCTGCCGCTGATCTCCTCCGCCACGCGGTCAAGGATTTGCGATCCTTGTACGCCATCGAGCCCATTTTGTCATTTCTGAATGACACATTCTACGGTGGCGGCTTGGGATCCTCAATTGCCAAGTCAGATCTCATCGACCACGACCACGAGGAGGGCACCCACAAAGGTTCTTCCAAGGTGAAACAGCCCATCTGTGACATCAGAGGGCGCACCATGGGTCTGTGCTCTTCCAACTGGAAGGATCCCGTCCATGACATGTGAAGCAACATCCTATCAGCAAATCTTACCTTTTCTAGCTTGCCAACCCGTACCCTTTGTTGTAGTAGCATTATTTGTCGTGCGGTGTTTTAACTGTGCCGTGTTTAATTATTTCAGTTATGCAAAAATGTATTGTTCAATAGGGCTATGTGATGTTTAAGTATAAATTGCCCACTTCAGTTTCACGAATGGCTATATTTGGTTATTTATAGTGAGTAGATGCCTTGTTTATCTGTATTTGGTTGTTAGGTTGGTTGCAGTGAGCATTTTTCCAGTTATTGAGCAGATGCCTTGTTTATATGTATTTGGTTCTTAGGTTGGTTGCAATGAGCATTTGTCCAGTTATCAAGCAGATGCCTTGTTTATCTGTATTTGGTTGTTAGGTTGGTTGCAGTGAGTATTTGTCCAGTTTTCAAGCAGATGCCTTGTTTATCTGTATTTGCTTGTTAGGTTGGTTGGAGTTAGGATTTGTCCAGTTTTCAAGCATATGCCCTGTTTATCTGTATTTGCTTGTTAGGTTGGTTGTAGTGAGACTCTGTTCAGTTTTCAATGGCTATATTTGGTTGTTATACTAATCATTTGTGCCTTGTTTATTTCAGTCATTCACAATGTGATGTTCATTATGTGCAAGTCAGAACTGTGCCGCTCGACTGCATCAATACCAGTTTGAACGGCTATATTTGGTTCTAGTTATGCCTGGTGTAGTTAACACATGCCCTTTATTTTAGTTTTACACATTTATCCAGTGTGATGTTTAAGCATTACCTATGTTCTATTCATTTTCAACAATACCAGTTTGAATTGCAATATTTGATGGCTGTTAAACCTGTTGTCGGTAACATTGCCTTCCATTTTATATCTGCTTTAACAGCATGCTAAAACCAACACATTCAAGCTATCATTTGGAGATGATGTTGTTTACCTTTGCTATATTTATTTGATTTTAAGGTTGCTGTACTTATCATGCTTTTCCACTACTTATGCAGGACAACAACGGGAGTGGGCACCATTTTCCGCCGAGGTTAGTTTCATCCCTCGGCTTGTACTCCCCCCGTCGTTCCATAATGTAGTGCATATAGATCCAGGCCTGGACACTTGTTAGCTTCTAATATTGACTTGTTGCTTGTAGGTACATATGCCCTTGGCAAGGATCCACGCATCGACCCTTTTTGCGTATGGAGCAATGAGATATTCATGAACAAGCATCAAGTGAGGAAACTGATAAGGATTATTAGCAAAACGATACGAATGGTGGCAAGCAAATTATTTGTTTACGCTCTATCACAACCCAACAGTGATCTGTAGGATGGTAACTACAAACTCTGCAGCCTTCTCTTTTTACTGCCCATAATGTGTTGTTAGACAAGAATGTCTGAATCTTTTTCGTTCGCAGTGGTTCCCGAAGCAGTTTACTCAAGATTACCTCGCAAAGTACATGATTGGTGGACACTCAATGAAGGTTAAAGTATTTCATCCAGACTACAATGAGCATCGAGAAGTCCTAATGAAGACAGTGAAGGATGGACGAGCAGCCATCACAAGGGGTTGGCCTAGAGTCATGCACGCATTACGCATGGAGGAGGGCACAATATGGACATTCCGCTTCACCTTCTCCAGCAACCAGAATGTCTTTCGCCTCTCTCTTTACAGTCTTTAGTACAACTGTGGTTCATCATTCTTTACTTGGTGCTTCTGTAGTTCTACTTTATATGTACCTGTGCATCGAATTATGCATTCATGGTTGAACCTATATTTGTAATAAACATGGTTGGATATGAAATAAGTGATTGGCTACTTTCAAATTCAAAACATGTGATTTTTAAATTAGGGATTAATTAGAGATTACACTGCACACGGTTTGCGAAAGCGAAACGTCTGTGATAGATGTGGAGATCAGACACGTTTCTAGGATCCACTACGTGTGCGATCAATATCTACTGCACACACGATCAGCCAAGAAAAAACGTGTGCGATTAACAACAGCATCGCACACAGTTCTCTCTTATTAAATGTTTGCGATAGTCACCTTATCACACACGCTTCACAATTATGGGCTGTTTGTGATGTTGTGGGCATCGCAAACGTTCGGTCATAGAAGAACGTGTGCGATAGGTCGATCATCCGACGCGGGTACGACGGATGAATCGTGTGGGCTGTATTCAAGCTTCGCATACAGTTTTATAGCGACAACTATGTGCGCTCTTACATCGAATCACATACAGTCGAGGAAAAGTAAATGTGTGTGATTGCCTGCTTCTATAATCGTGAACCGTTTGTGATGGGTCATGCATCGTAAACGTAGCACCACAGAATACCGACTGTGATGGCAATCCGAGCACAAACGAGTTGCAAGGATGGAGCGTTTCGGATACTCGAGATATCAGAAACAGTTTAGTAGGGACAACTATATGCATCAAGGCTCCCTATCCCCGATGGTTTCTGGGTCGTGTGGGAAGGACCCCCCTATCGCACTCACTCACTTGGCGATGGTTCAAAACACCGTCACGGAAAGGGGTTAAAAACCGTTTGTATAGCACCTCGCTGTACCAGTGATATAACCTGCATGGTAGGATCTAGAACACAAATATATTGGTGAAAACATAAATGGTTCAGATCTGAAATCATGGCACTCAGGCCCTAGTGACAAACATTAAGCATAGCAAATTCATAGTAATATCAGCCTCAGAACTAGGGATCAAGCCGTACCAAAACTAACTCGATTACATGATGAATCCCATCCAACTCATCCACAGTCCAGCAAGCCTATGAAGGGATTACTCACTCCCGGCGGTGAGCGTCATGAAATTGGTGATGGAGAATCGTTGGTGACGATGAATACCGAAGATCCCCCTCTCCGGAGCCCCGAACGGACTCCATATCCGGCCTCCGGATGAAGAACAGGAGGTGGCGGCGGCTCTGTATCGTAAAACGCAATAAAACTTCCTCTCTTATTTTTTCTCGGGAAATAGGAATTTATAGTATCCAGATTAGGGTCAGCAGAGCCTCATGGGCCCCACTACCCACCAGGGCGCGCTAGAGGGCGTGGCGTGCCCTGGTGTCTAGTGGGCAGCTGGGCCCCCCCTCCAGTGGGTCTTGGTTCCATTATTTTTCTTTTATTCCAAAATAATTCTCCAAAAAGTTTCGTCCAATTCCGAGAACTTTTATTTCTACACAACAACAACACCATGGTAGTTCTGCTGAAAACAACGTTAGTCCGGGTTAGTTTCATTCAAATCATGCAAATTAGAGTCCAAAACAAGAGCAAAAGGGTTAGGAAAATTAGATACAACCACTAGTAGAAAAATGAATTTACGTGAGCCCCATTAGTCCCGGTTTGGAAACGGCCTGGTACTAATGTGACAATTAGTCCCGGTTCCAACGGCTAGGGGGGCGGGCATCATTAGTCCCGGTTCGTGTTGAACCTTTAGTACCGGTTCATGACACGAACCGGGACTAAACGGGTGGTGCCAGGCTGGTGTCAGGCTGGGGCCCCACGAGCCCCTTTAGTCCCGGTTCGTGACACAAAACGGGACTCCCGGTTTGGGTCACGAACCGGGACTAAAGATGCTCCTATATAAACCCTTTGTCCAGTCCAAGCTCTCTGTTCTTCCCCTTTCCTCTCCTCTCTGTTCTTCCCCTCTTGCTCGAGCTCATCCTCCATTTTTGCCAAAATTTGTCAAGATTTGAAGGCACCCCATCCATCCAAGTGTTCACAAAGGTTAGCAACATTATCCTTTCATCTCTCATTGCTAGATTAGCTCTTGCAATGCTCTATAAGTATTGTGATTTGTGGGTTTTAGTTTGGGAGTATTTATATGTGGTAGTTTATTTGATTTATATGCAAGTTGAGGTCAAATTAACTTCTTAGTTTGCATGTGTAGGTGTGGTTTACTTAGTGCCTTCCCGTCCCCGTCCTAACCACCGTCCCATCGCCGGCACCACCTTGGTGAGCCTCTTGTTCTTATCCTTTTTATAAAAAGAAAATCATGTTTGTGTGATTTAGATAGTTACTTGTATAATCTTCTTACCCGTACGTTGTTTGTTATACATAGTGGCATGGTTTTGATATCCGTCCTCGTCGGCCCTCATCCGGTTTATGATTCACATGTGGTATATTCTCTTTTATAACTATTTGTTGCATTTCGTGTTTATGACAATTATGCCCATCAAGTTGACATAGATATTTTTATCTAGGAGGTATGTGGACCGGAAATTGCAACCGACCCTCTTGTCGAGAAGTTAAATTTAGTTGAAAAAGAAAATGAGTATTTGAAAGAAAAATTGAAAAGAATTGAAGAAGAGAAGATGAAACTAGAGTTGTATGTTGTCGATGTCGTCGATGATCACAAGATCAAGATGGATGCAATGCGCTTGAAGATTAGAAAGATTAGAAAATATGCCATTGATAATGAGGCTTGGTATCACTATGCTATTGGATCAATTGTTACCTTAGTTGCGATCTTGATCGCATTTGTTGTTGCACTTAAATGCTTTAGCTAGAGAGTTTGTATGTTGTTTTATGAGAATAAGTGTGTATGAACTTTATGTATGAACTTGTATTAATTTGGTCTTTTCGGTGTTGTGTATTGAAGATGAGCCGGCAATGGATGTACGATGACTGATGCTCTCCCCAGTTCATTAATGGTGTGCATACTTTTCTGGTTGTGGCTGAGGCAAACAAGCGGGCGGATGGTTTTATGTATTGTCCATGTGCTGACTGTAAGAATGATCGAAATTACTCTAACTCAAGAACCATTCACGTCCACCTGTTTGAGTCCAGTTTCATGTACGGCTATAACTGTTGGACCAAGCACTGAGAAAGAGGGGTCCTAATGGAAGAGAATGAAGAAGAAGAGGATGACGACAGCTATCCTGGCCATGGGTTCCCTGAATACGATGGTACACAATGGTAGAAGAAGCTGAGCCAGCAATGCGGGAAGAAGCTGAAGAAGAGGCATCAGATGAGCCCGCTGATGATCTTGGTTGGGCCATTGCCGATGCAAAGAGAAACTGCGCAAGTGAAAAGGAGAAGTTGAAGTTGTAGCGCATGTTAGAGGATCACAAGAAGTTGTTGTACCCAAATTGCGAAGATGACAAGAAAAAGTTGGGCACCACACTGGAATCGCTGCAATGGAAGGCAGAGAATGGTGTATCTGACAAGGGATTTGAAAAGTTGCTGATAATGTTAAAAAAGATGCTTCCAAAGGACAACGAATTGCCCGACAGTACGTACAAAGCAAAGAAGACTGTCTACCCTCTAGGATTAGAGGTGCAGAAGATACATGCATGCCCTAATGACTGCATCCTCTACCGCGGTGAGTACGAGGATTTGAATGCATGCCCGGTATGCGGTGCATTGCGCTATAAGATCAGCCACAATGACCCTGGTGATGTTGAGGGTGAGCGCCCCAGGAAGAAGATTCCTGCCAAGGTGATGTGGTATGCTCCTATAATACCACGGTTGAAACATTTGTTCCAAAACAAAGAGCATGCCAAGTTGATGCGATGGCACAAAGAAGACCGTAAGAAAGACGGAAAGTTGAGAGTACCCGCTGACGGGTCGCAGTGGAGAAAAATTGAGAGAAAGTGGGAGGACTTTGCAGATGACGCAAGGAATGTATGGTTTCATTTAAGTGCAGATGGCATTAATCCTTTTGGGGAGCAGAGCAGCAATCATAGCACCTGGCCTTTGACTCTATGTATCTATAACCTTCCTCCTTGGTTGTAAATGAAGCAGAAGTTCATTATGATGCCAGTGCTCATCCAAGGCCCTAAGCAACCCGGCAACGACATTGATGTGTACCTAACGCCATTAGTTGAAGAAATCTTACACCTGTGGAATGAAAAAGGTGTACGTGCGTGGGATGAGCACAAACAGGAGGAATTTCACCTACATGCGTTGCTGTTTGTAACCATCAATGATTGGCCTGCTCTCAGTAACCTTTCTGGACAGACAAACAAGGGATACCACGCATGCATGCACTATTTAGATGATACCGACAGTATATATTTGGATAAATGTAAGAAGAATGTGTACCTGGGACATCGTCGATTTCTTCCGAGCAGGCATCCCTTAAGAAAGAAAGGCAAGCATTTCAAAGGTGAGGCAGATCACCGGAAGAAGCCTCGCCACCGTACTGGTGATGATATACTTAGTATGGTCAAGGATTTAAAAGTAATCTTTGGAAAGGGTCCTGGCGGACAATCTGTTTCGAATGACGCTGACGTACGCGCACCCATGTGGAAGAAGAAATCTATATTTTGGGACCTACGCTATTGGAAAGACCTAGAGGTCCGCTCTGCAATCGACGTGATGCACGTGACGAAGAATCTTTGCGTGAACCTGCTAGGCTTCTTTTTTTTTGCGAAACCTGCTAGGCTTCTTGGCGTGTATGGGAAGACAAAAGATACACCGGAGGCACGGGAGGACCAGCAACGTATGCTCGGAAAAGACGGCATGCATCCAAAGCAGTATCAGGGTCATGCCAGCTACGCTCTTACCAAAGAAGAGAAGGAAATCTTCTTTGAATGCCTGCTCACTATGAAGGTCCCGTCTGGCTTCTCGTCGAATATAAAGGGAATAATAAATATGGCAGAGAAAAAGTTCCAGAACCTAAAGTCTCATGACTGCCATGTGATTATGACACAACTGCTTCCGGTTGCATTGAGGGGGCTTCTACCGAAAAACGTTCGATTAGCCATTGTGAAGCTATGTGCATTCCTCAATGCAATCTCTCAAAAGGTAATCGATCCAAAAATCATACCAAGGTTAGGGAATGATTTGGTGCAATGTCTTGTCAGTTTCGAGTTGGTGTTCCCACCATCCTTCTTCAATATCATGACGCACGTCCTAGTTCACCTAGTCGAAGAGATTGCCATTCTGGGTCCTGTATTTCTACACAATATGTTCCCCTTTGAGAGGTTCATGGGAGTCTTAAAGAAATATGTTCATAACTGTGCTAGGCCAGAAGGAAGCATCTCCAAGGGCCATGAAACAGACGAGGTCATTGAGTTTTGTGTTGACTTTATTCCTGACCTTAAGCCAATTGGTGTTCCTGAATCGCGGCATGAGGGCAGACTGGGTGAAAAAGGCACGCTAGGAAGGGACCAAGTAATATGTATGGACGGGCATTCTTGGGCGCAAGCACACTACACAGTTCTACAAAATTCCGCCTTGGTGGCTCCGTATATCGAGGAACACAAGAATATTCTACGCTCCAAACACCCGGAGTAGTCTGACGACTGGATTACATGTGAACAAACGGGGACTTTTGCCGGTTGGTTGCAGACACATCTCATGCATGACGACACTATTGCAGATGAGCTGTACTTGCTGTCCAAGTTACCATCTTCGAATATATTGACTTTCAAAGGGTACGAGATAAATGGGAATACATTTTACACGATCACCCAAGATAAAAAGAGCACCAACCAAAACAGTGGTGTCCGCTTTGATGCAGCAAACACCAATAGGCCAAAGGACACATATTATGGTTACATAGAGGAGATACGGGAACTTGACTATGGAAGTGATTTGAAGGTCCCTTTGTTTTGGTGCAAATGGGTCAATCTGATAGGAGGCAGCGTAAAGGAAAACCCGCGGTACGGAATGACAACAGTGGATCTCAAAAATCTTGGGTACACAGACGAACCATTCATCCTAGCCAATGATGTGGCGCAGGTTTTCTATGTGAAGGACATGTCTACCAAGCTGAGAAAAAGAAAAGATAAAGAAGCGAATACATCATACGATGAGCCAAAGCGCCACATAGTTCTTTCAGGGAAAAGAAACATCGTGGGAGTGGAGGACAAGACAGACATGTCAGAAGATTATGAAAAGTTTCATGAAATTGCTCCCTTCACAGTAAATATTGACCCGAGCATCTAGTTAAATGATGAAGATTGTCCATGGTTACGGCGCAAAGGGACACACGCGAAGAAAAAGTTTTATACCCAAAGATCCCACTCTGGGATGTGACCGGCTTCACTGTCATCACTTTCTT
The DNA here is from genome assembly GCA_011799875.1 of Thinopyrum elongatum. NCBI lineage: Eukaryota > Viridiplantae > Streptophyta > Magnoliopsida > Poales > Poaceae > Thinopyrum > Thinopyrum elongatum. The sequence goes on along the minus strand of CM022302.1, from coordinate 499,190,059 downwards.
CTCTAGTGAGTTTCCGGACTTATATATCTGGAAAGTCCCACTTCGGACAAACCAGAGGAAATCTTTGTAATAGTTAGGGTACTTATGTGTTTTGGCATTTGAAACGCGAACAAATATTATGTACAAACAAATTATTTCATGCATTATGTAGGACTTCATTTGCTGATTTTTTTTGAGCTAAATGACCCTGAAATTGAAAAGCACTACAAATGAACTCTGAAAAGGTTGAAAGTTGGCATGGTATCATCATTTCACCCACATAGCATGTGCTAAAAAGTTGAGAGGGTTACGGCAAAAACTGGATGCACTTCGTGTACAAAATGGACAATCTCTTTCGAAGTATCAGGGTTTCGGATGAAAACTCATCTGTTACAAAGGCATTTCATTTTTTAAAACTTATTTCAACTCCAGACTTTTTGTGCATTCAGTATGCACCATTCAAAGTCACGTCATCAATTTTCAACCCTTTCTGACTTCATTTGCTATTTTTCATGTATTTACTGATTTTTTGAGCTAAATGACCCTGAAATTGAAAATCACTACAAATGAACTCTGAAAAGGCTGAAATTTGGCATGGTATCATCATTTCACCCATATAGCATGTGCTAAAAAGTTGAGAGGGTTACGGCAAAAACTGGATGCACTTCATGTACAAAATGGACAATCTCTTTCGAAGTATCTGGGTTTCGGACGAAAACAAATCTGTTACAAAGGCATTTCATTTTTTTAAACTTATTTTAACTACAGACTTTTTGTGCGTTCAGTATGCACCATTCAAAGCCACATCATCAATTTTCAACCCTTTCTGTCTTCATTTGCTATTTTTCATGCATTTACTGGTTTTTTTGAGATAAATGACCTTGAAATTGAAAAGCACTATAAATGAACTCTGAAAAGGTTGAAAGTTGGCATGGTATCATCATTTCACCCATATAGCATGTGCTAAAAAGTTGAGAGGCTTACGGCAAAAACTGGATGCACTTCGTGTACAAAATAGACAATCTCTTTCGAAGTATCAGGGTTTCGCACGAAAACTCATCTGTTACAAAGGCATTTCATTTTTTAAAGTAATCTAAGAATTACCAAATTAAATATAATGATAAAACACACTAATATTAAACAGCAGAAAAAAAATCACTGAAAAATCTATTTTTAAAGTAAAGTTATTCACAAACTAGTGATTCACACAAATTTCAAATAATTCAAATTTAAACTATTTAAATTTGAAAACTACTGGCACTAACAGAAAGTTTATAATTTTTTTTACCTAAAGCAAAAAGATTCACTCAGAAACTCTAAATAAGGCAAAAAAACAACTCAGAAACAAAAGAAAATAAATAAAGCAGAAAACAAAAAAACTGAAAAATAAATAAATTAAAAAAGCCCGCCTACTGGGCCGCCACGGCCTGCATACGACTAGAAACCCAACCTCTACTTAGGCCAGGATGCAGGCCCGCAAGGCCTAGTAGGCCCAACAGGGCAGCATAGGTTCAATAGGCCCACAAAGGCCAGCTTAGAGAGAAGCTTAAGGGTGATGCCGCGGCAGGGCTTATAAGCTGGTGCGGGCGCCTCTTGCGAAGCTAGGTGGGACTAAACTTGCCCTGTACCGCGCTTGCGCGAGCACCAGCCTTTAGTCACGGTTGGTGACTCCAACCGCGACTAAAGGCCCCCCTTTAGTCGCGGTTGGAGCCACCAACCGGGACTAAAGGCCTGGCTTCCCGCCGATCTTCCTGGCTAAAATTGACTTTCAGGCCCGGTTAGTGGCTCCAACCGGGACTAAAGGTGCCTCGTATATAAAGAACACTTGAACTTTTTTCCAAATTCCATCTGCATTTCCCCCAACGGCGCCGAAGACGACGACACGCTAGGCTGCTGGAGCACCCCGCCGCCCCGTCGTCGTAGACTCGCCTCGCCTCGCTGTCGCTGTCGCGCGTCGACATCCCCGCCCCCCTCTCCTCCTCGACCTCGCGCGCCGTTGCCGTCGACTCGCCTCGCCGTCGCCCCGCTGTGAGCCCCTTTCCTCCCTCTCCCCCCTCTCCCTCGCCCCCTGCCACCATGGCCGCCCCTCCCCGAGCCCACACACACACACACACATGCAAGAACACACACACACACACACACACATGATGAACACACACACACACATGCATGAACACACACATTTACTTAAGTTAGATGATTTATATGTATTTTTGTATGTTTTAGTATATATGTATAGCAATTTTGACATTTTTCAGAGGAATTTTGACATTTTTTTTCACTGGATGATTAGATGTATAGAAAAAAGTTGAGGAATTTTGACATTTGAGAAATTAATTAGTATAATGTATGTATAGAAATTTTGAGAAATTTTGACATTACAGGAATTTTGACATTTTGATCCAATGTATAGAAATTAGTACGTATATATATATGTATGTATACAATGTATAGAAAAAAGTTGAGGAATTTTGACATTTGATCCAATGTATAGCAATTAGTATATGTATGTATATAATGTATAGAAAACATTTGAGGAATTTTGACCAAGCATAGAAAAAATTTGTATAGAAAAAAGTTGCATATTTTAATGTTGTATTTGCAAAAGTTAGTTAAGTATTTGCAAAATCAAGTGAAAAAGAATTACAAAAATCACAATCAAGCATTTAAAAAATGTTAAATTTGCATAGAATTTGTTCTCGACGTCAACGATGCCCGGCCCGCATCCTCGTTGGCGACTACGTCCTGCTTCAGAGGCGCCATGTCCGGGACTGGGCTTCGTCGGGCTGGCACTGGGAGGTGCTACCTTCAGGGGCGCGCATCTTGGTGAGGAACACGGCTCCCGTCGTCGACCCGGAGCTTCTTTGGTGGCGGACGCGTGGGCCACATTCGGTGCGGAGGCTGGCGTCCCCCGCGGAGGTGGTACGTCACCGTGTCAGGGAGGAGGACGAGCACGTCCGTCGCTACATGGTTGCGTTGGACGTCAGATTCGCCAACACCTGGCAGGTTCTTCAGGGATCTCACCCGAGCTATGATCCTGTGATTGTTCCTTCTCTTTGGGTGTCCACCGCCCACGCCTCAGGAACCACGAGTGATGTTAGCTAGTGATGTTATATATATGATAATATTCGAGATGTATTAGTGATAATACTCGAGATGTATTCGAGATTATATTCGATAGTATTCAAGACGATGTATTTGAAATTATATTATTCTATAATATTCGAGACAATGTATCCGAGATTATATTCGATGATGCATATTATCTGGATTATTCGAGATGTATATATTAGTGATATTATTCAAGATGCATATTATCTACTATGATTCATTTTTTCCTTATTGATTGCATGCATTCTAATTTGAATACTAAATTGTTTTATCTTTCTTCTGGATTAGTTAAATAAAAGCTATGGACAATACCGGCAGAGAAGGAGAAGAGACTCTGTTCAACATCATACGCTCCCCGAGCCCAGATGAGAATAAACCTGAAGATGACGGCTCGCAATATCTGAACAATTCCGGTGAGGGTATGATATTTGATGAAGACGAACGAATAGATGAAGTCCACAACAATGATGACGAAGGAAATGTTCTTCAAATAACAAAGACCGGCGAGGTATATTTATTATATAAGCCATCCGTTGATCATTACATGTATTAATTGATTTGTGTGTGTGTGTATATATATATATTAACGAATTGATCTTTTTTCTTTTAGCCCACCGGATCGAGCAAATCTTCTACAAGCAGCAGGGCAGTTCGAGGCCCGGCCAAAAGGTTGCAGGCTGGCGTAAAGTACAACATCGATGCCATCAAACCAAGTGGCGAACCGCTTGAACCTAAGAAGAATGTGAACAAGTTCACTCGTCAATGCGGAGTTATTGTCAGGGACCAAATCCTGATCTCCGTTCAAGAATGGAAAAAGCGAGCAAAGGGAGATGCAGGAGTTACTTTTGTTCCGAAAGAGCAAAAGATCTGCTTTGGGAATCGCTCGTGTCATATTTCACCCTACCAGATCATTTGACAGATGCAGATCTGGCGAAAGTCAGGAAGAGTGCTCTTAAGAAGATGGCGATAGCATTCAACAACCACAAGAAAAATATATGGGCCGGGTACGTCAAAGCAGGAAAGCAGACTCCAGAATTCAAGGGAACACTGGAGAAGGCAAGAGATCACTGAGATGCTTTCATGAAGTTTAAGGAATCAGAAACAGCTCAGGAACGGTCGAGAATAAACAAGATTAATGCTGTGATAAAGAAGTGGCACCATATTCTTGGGCCAGGTGGCTACCGGGTGGCCCGGCCTAAGTGGGATATCGCTAAGCAAGAGATGATTGCTGCAGTGGTCACTCCAGTTACATTGAGCTGGCCTGACAGGTGCAGGACTTGGTTTTATGCGCATGGGGGGAAGTTGGACCCAAAGACAGAGCTGGTTTTGGAGCGGGCAAGTCTTAAAGAAGCCTCCAACGGTTTACTTGTTGCAATAGAAGAGGCTCGAACGGGGGCGTTCACGCCCAACAGAGAGAACGACGAGCTTACGCGCGCCTTGAAGAATCCTGAACACCAGAGAAGAACACGAGGCAAAGGCGTTGTTCCGTGGTTTGAGGGGTTTGCCGATTGGAATGCCGACTACAAAAGCCGTGCGAGAAAGAAGCAGCAGGAGGAGCAGAAGAGGAAGATGGAGGAGGAGCAGAGGAAGGAGGAAGTAGTCCGCCTTCAATGCCTAGAATCAAAGCACGTGGAGTTGGAACGCGCTTTCAGGCGGCAGCAGGAGCAGATCGACTAACTTAGCCAGGAAAGGGGGTCTCAGTAGCGGCAGCAGCTAGCGGATCCAGCATTGGATAGCACCGTCCCATCTTTGCCGAGAAGCAGCGTGGGTTCCACCCCGGCCGATGATGCACTGCTGGCTAGCTACCCCGTGGATGATATCCAACGTGCAACACCTTGTGAGCTACACATTAAGGTGAAGAACATATCAATGAAGGTGGCAGACGGCTATGCTTTAACAAATCCCCCAGAAGCAACCTTCCATGGCAATTTGATTCCAACTGGCTATGCTTGTGTCGGGGTGAATGCAGTGATGTCGGGATATAACGATCTAGAGCTTGACATTCATGGAGGTGACGAGGAGAGCACACTGCGAGAGGCCATACATCGTATCATTCTATGGAGAAATGATTGCATTGTCGTTTCAAGGCCACCAACTCCTCCAAGTCCGCCGCGTCAGCCGACTCCTGCTCCTCCAAGTCCGCCACCGCGTCAGCCGACTCCTCCTCCTCCAAGTATGGCACCGCGTCAGCCGACTCCTCCTCCTCCAAGTATGGCACCGCGTCAGCCGACTCCTCCTCCTCCAAGTTTGGCACCGCGTCAGCCGACTCCTCCTCCTCCAAGTGTGGCACCGCGTCAGCCGACTCCTCCTCCAACTTCGGCACCGCGTCAGCCGTCTCCGCCGCCTCAGCAACAGCGGAAGAGAGGCAACGCAGCTACGGCGGCTAGCGGTACAACAGGCAAGAAATTCAGATATGATCCAAGCCTCAAGGCTCCTCCAAAGTTGCCTTACGAGTTCTTTGAGGAGGAAAACAACAACGTAGTGGATTCCGAAGTTCAGGCCCATTTTGCAAAGAAACCGCCCCCGCCAAAGGAGATCATACCTGAGAAAGTGATACAACACTTTATTGATAATGCTCAACTGGCTGTGAAGAGACCGGCCTCAGACTATGAGCGCTCTATTAGAAAGTTATATAACGCACAAAAACAGAAGAAGTCTAGCTCGAGCTCGAGCCAAGCAGTTGGCAAAAAAAGGAGGAAAATTGTTCCCCAGCTGGGAGAACAGGCAGTGCAATTGATCCCCCCGCTCATTGTACAACCACATGTGAGTACCGCGGATCAACTGGTAATAACCGACGATCATAGAAGGTAGGTTAAAGAGGCCGGTGTCACTGTTGAACAACTCCTAGGCATCGAGGAACTCCCCGGGTATACAGAGGAGGAACTACCATGGAAATATGTCCCCGGCCAACCTCTGGTCAAGCCTGAGGAGATCACACTTCTATCAACGAGAATGTGCACATTGCATGAGTGGTACCTAAGAGAAGTAAACAACGGGCGAGAGTCCCTCATGGTGAAAGTCAAGAAAGAGCATTATTTCCATGCAAAAGATTTGTGGGTTGAGTTTCAAGAAATGTTTCAGTTATTCAATCAAGATGCACTCGACAAATCTATCGTCAGTTGCTATTGTCTGTAAGTGATTTCTTTCTGTAATTTAAGTCTCTAGCTAGCTGTGCCCGTTCATTACCTGTAATTATTCTCACTATATTATTTTCTCTGGTATTATGTAGAATGAAGATGTATGAAATAAAAAGAGAAGGACGCTCTGGCATTGGGTTCATTGACCCAAATACCATTAATGAAAAGACATGGTTACTTGAGGCATATAGAAAAGACACAGAGAGAACCTTGCTAGAGTTTTTGAAGCGACTAAATACCCAACCAGAAATACTACTTCCTTACAACTTCGGGTGAGTGTTACTGTCTTGTACTACAAATTCTGTTTTTGCTTACTAGATGTTAATAAGTGTAGTTGATGATTTATGCACATGCCCGCTTAATTATACAAACATGTGCGCATGCAGTTTTCACTGGATCCTGCTAATCATTGAAGTTGACGAGGGAAAAGTTCAAGTATTGGACTCATTACTTAAAGACACTAATGAATATGCAATCGTGAGGGGGATGATCGACATGTAATTTCAATCATTATCGCACTATGTCGGCCTCTTTAGTTCATTTCCTGATATCAACTAATTAATAACTCCTTTATTCATTTTCTTTGCCGACGAGCAGGGCTTGGTAAAAGTTCATCAAATAGGTTAAAGGCGAATGGAAACAACAGTTAAAATGGGTGCGACCCAAGGTAATTAAGTAGTACTAGCTACGTCTGCGCATCTCTTTAATTCTAGTTTCAATACCATTATCATGCTTGATTAATTATTATCTGATTGAATTCTATTCTCGTAAAGTGCATGAGCCAGGCGCCGGGGAATAATTTATGTGTGTACTACGTTTGCGAGAACATTCACATTATGACGTCTGAAAGGAGCACATCTGCAAGACAACTTTGGGGACGCAAACATAATTCAAAGTTCTTTTTATCAATGATCTCCTTTTTTAATGAAGATGCAAGAGATGCAGGGTAAGCTCCTACCAATGGACCGCATACGAGCAATTCAAGAGGAAATTGCGGAATTTTTGCTTGATCAGGTCATAGATTCCAAAGGAGAATACCATCACACCTAATGCTTGCATGTAATGAGCTGCAAATTGTAGGAGAAATTGTATATATTAATTGTATATATATATATATGTATGTATGGTCGTACGAGAAATTCTATATATGATATATGATTGGTCGTACGAGAAATTCTATTATATATGACGTGTACAGTATGTGGTAGCAGTAGCACATGACTGCAGTAGCGTAAAATATGTTTGAAATGAAAAACAATTAAATGGAAAACACAAAACAAAAAGGAAAAATAAATCATAAATCATAAATCCTAAACCCCTAAACCTCTATTCCCGGTTAGTGTCACCAACCGGGACTAAAGGTCCCACAACCCCCGGAACTGGCTCGTGCCATGTGGTGGGCCTTTGGTCCCGGGCCATGATGAACCGGGACTGAAGGGGGGAGGAGGGGGGCGCCTTTAGTCCCCACCCTTTAGTCCCGGTTCACTTACGAACCGGAACCAAAGGCCGATTATGCACTAGTGAACGAAGACGTATCGCTCGACATGTTATGCGCTGCTCATATGTGTGTACGCCCAGTCCTGGTGTCTTTGTGTCTGCTCAACGATGCGGAGAGAGATCAATGCTGGAGAGCGGAAGACTACTGCGGAACTGAAGAAGTTCTGGTGTCTTCTCGACGCCGTGTGCGCGCCGAGATCCCTGGTGGGTGGCGGATAGCGGTGGCGTGCAGCAATAGCAGTCCCGGGCTGAGCAGCCGCGGCGCAGACGCAACTGGAGGTGTGGGGCGTCTTCGGAGCAAGAAAGAATTTTACTCCAGCTGGCCACAGAGGAGTATATTTACTCCTCGGATAGGCGATGGAGTAAAAATTTTAATCCTCTATTTGGTTTTGGGGATCGGCTAGACTCCAGTTAGAGGAGTAAAACAAAAATTTTACTCTATAACCGGGGTCGGCTAGAGTTGGCCTTAAGCCGGTAATGGTCCAGGCCCTGGAGCATGACTGGATATAGTCGTGGAGGAGCACGAGGTGGCAGAGCAGGCCACGACCCTCGTTTGTCGAGGAGACATGGGCAGGTAGTAGCACAGAACAGCGAAGGGAGGAGGCACAGCAACTAGCAGCTGTACCGCACGGGGAGACGAGTGCATGGAAAGTAAGAGCACAACAATGCAAATTAAACCCATTAAGGTACACGGTATGCGCGAGTAACCGGTGTCAGTTACTGTGTCAAAAGGATTCCCCCAGATAACACCTTCCCTGTAAAATGTAGCGATGATCTTTTTTCCTTCTCCACCCTCACACGCAGCTCTCTTTCTCTCTCTCTCTCTCAACTAGCTCTGGATCGCGACAATAGGTTCCTAGCCGTCGCCGCATATAGCCGGCCGGAGCCACTTCCACTCCGGCGCCCACTGATGGGCCTCTCCACCATCGCGCGCCCGCCTCCTGCTTCCCGGCCCCCAGGACCTATAGATCCTTGCCTTCCCGATCAGTGATGTCTCTAGAGGAGGAGGGCGTGGACTTGCGCTGCCGTCGACCCGCCCTTCTCGTCGGCCGTGCCCCATGCTAGCAGGTGGGTGGAGCCTCATCATCGTCAAGGGGAGGAGGGTAGCAGCAGTCGCAGCAGGTGGCGATGGTGGTGAAAGCGTCGGATGTGGGCTGCTTCAGCGGGAATGGCGCAAGGCCCACCGCTTCTTCTATTTTGGCGCTTCAAAACGGCATATCTCTGCAGGTATGCTAGCGCCTCCTCTTCTCTTGTTTCTTACTGATGCAAACCGGAATTTGGTAAATATGGAGATTAGCCAATGAGATATGGTTGTTAAATTTGTCTTTTGTGGTACACTTTTTTAAGGGAATCGGTGATGACGCAAGGAACTAAGACCGTCAGTGAGACGGTTTTGGGTGTAGTAGCGAAATTTGTTCATCGGATAGAGCTTTGAATAGGTTAGCCAGCCCATCCTCCTCTCTATTTACATTCATGTGCAGAATGGGTGGTGTTGCAGCACCTCTAGGTTGCCTGACACTAGTAGGAAAAGGCCCATTTGTCCCGGTTCCAGAGGCCCATTTGTCCCGGTTCTGGAACCGGGACTAAAGCCCATTACCTTTAGTCCCGTTTCGCCTATGAACCGGGACAAATGGGGCTCCACGTGGCCGCTGCGGCTTGCCCAGGCAGGAGGGCCTTTTGTCCCGGTTGGTAGCACCAACCGGGACCAAAAAGTGCTGGGGTTTTTGTTTTTTTTTAAAGGGGGGGTTTTGGGGGTTTTGTAGGGTTAGTTTAGGGGTTTCATATATTGTTAGCTAGGTAATAGAGAGAAGTGACCTCTCTTATCTCCGTGCTTGGTCGACGCTACATACTATATGTATAGAGAGAACTCGCGACACGCTAGCTAGTAAGGAAATGAAGGAAACCATTAAGTATACAAGATCGTCATGAACATATATATACAGAGAGAAGTGATCGACCTCCTCCTTCTCCGAGAGATTGGTCGAACAACAAGTTTTCGTATATCTATCCGACGCTACTAGCTACATATATACAATATAAGATCTCTCACAATCCCTAACATCTGATGTCAAGTTCCACATGGTATTCTCCGACTTTATTGATGACGTGGTCAAGAAAGAATCCCGCCAATTCCTCTTGAATTGCTTTTATGCGATCTTGTGGTAGGAGTTCATCCCGCATCTGCCACATCTAATTTGAAGAAGGGGGTCAATACATATATATGAATGAAACTCAACACAAATGATGGTAATAAAATAAAATTGTGAATATTATTGCTTACGCACTTCATATTGTTTTTCAGAGTAGCCCCGCTCACAGGTCGTGTGGTGGATGAACTCGCAAATGTAGTATCCACAAAAATCAGTCCCGCCTTCCTGCCACAACCACTTTACAAGAAATAGAGGTCAATCAAACTGATAAGCAAGCATGCTAAATGGTATTGATGAAACTAGCTAGAATCAATGGGAGATGCGCGGAATTAGCTAGTAGTACTTACTTTCGGGTGTGTAAATCGGAGCTCCCCCGGCAGTCCCGGAGCTTTAGCGGTGAACTCTTTCCAAACCCTGCCAGAAAAAGAAAACAATTACTTGATATCAGGAAATGAACAAAGTTGCCGATATGGTGCGATAACGATCGATTGAACTTACTTCTCGAGCATTTTAGTCATGGCCTCATAGTCCTTGGGATCTTTTCGTATCGAGTCTAAGACAGTTACTAGTCCCTGCTCAAGCTTAATCTCTAGGAGAATAAAGTGGAAGCTACGCACGCATGCATAACTCATCAATTCGTATCGAGTCTAAGACAGTTACTAGTCCCTGCTCAAGCTTAATCTCTAGGAGAATAAAGTGGAAGCTTACTTCTTGAGCATTTTAGTCATGGCCTCATAGTCCTTGGGATCTTTTCGTATTGAGTCTAAGACAGTTACTAGTCCCTGCTCAAGCTTAATCTCTAGGAGAATAAAGTGGAAGCTACGCACGCATGCATAACTCATCAATTACATTACTATAACCTTGAGTAGTAAGGGAAACCGAATATGCACAAGACAGTAACACTCACTTGAAGTTGTAAGGAAAGAGTATTTTATCTTTGTTTTGATTTCGAAGCAACGATTGTAGCAAGTTGGCCTCGGTTTCTTTGGCATTATATTTAACCGTCCATTCATCTATGAGATTTGTGTTAATGAACCCAATATCATAGATTTGTGCTTTTCTGCATTCGACGATCTTCAATCTGCATAATATAGTGAGGACAATTATATATACATGCAATGAAAGAGCTGAGCTATATATAGAGACTTAATTACAGAAGTAGTACTTACAGACAGTAGCAAGTGATGATTATTTTATCGAGGGCCTTTTGATTGAAAAACTAGAAGAACTCCTCAAATGGAATAGACAACAGATCAATTCCAACGAGGTCGTGCTCCTCTTTAACTCTCAGCGTCAAAGTATCCGTCCCAGACTCCTTGCAGGTGTCCATGTACCACTCATGGAATCTTCGCATCATCGTTGTTAGAGGAGGATGACCAGGTTTGACGAGAGGCTTCCCGTGCCGGTATTTGTGTTCGTCCACCTCCATTATATCAAAATGTGCATCGTCGGGCAGGTAATCTGCAGGATTGGTACCGGGCACCATCCCCGGATGATTAGCGACGATATCGCTAGACACCTTGAGCGGGGGGCACGATTGGTTCGCTTGTTCGCCGAGCTGGGGAATTTTTTTCCCACTTCTTCGTTCTGCTAACCTTCGATCACTACAAGTACTTCCCGACCGCTCCGCTTCCTGATATGTCCTTTCAATAATGCGCTCATAGTTGGTTTGCGGCGGAGATGGTGGTGGTCGCTTCAGGGCATCGAGAGTGCGCTTCGCTTTCACCGGATCTATCTTCTCCTCCGTAGGTGGAGGTTTCTTTGCAAAAAAGTCCCTCACTTGGGCTTTACAGATCTCTGCGTTTTCCTCCTCGGTCATCTCGTATGGTAACTTCTCTAGATGCTTGAGAGATGGACCTAATCTGTATTGCCTCCCGCCTCTGGCTGTACTGCTAGACGCCAGAGCGGTGGCGTCTCTCTTCCGTTGCTGCTGACGAGTAGTAGAAGGAGGCGGAGTGCTCCGACGCGCCGGAGCAGCCAAAGTGGCGGCTTCTGTCTTCCACCGTTGCTGACGAGGCGGAGGAGGAGGTGGGCTGCTCGGACGCGCCGGAGCAGGCGGAGAAGGAGGTGGAGTGCCGCCGTCACGCGCCGGAGCAGCCGGAGAAGGAGGCGGAGTGCCCTGATCACTCACCGGAGGAGGAGGAGGAGGCCGAGTGCCCTGACTCGCCAGAGGCAGAGGTGTCCAGTTCGGAAGCTTGATGTGCTCCTTCCGCCATGGACATGGAGTCTTCAGAGCAAGACCCAGCTGAGTATCCCCTTCACCTGTAGGCTGGTCAAGCTCGAGCTCCTCAAATCCCTCCGTTACTTCATCCACCATCACAACAGCATAGCCTTGTGGAATCGGACAGCAGTGAAAAGTTCCGTCGGGTTGAGGAGGTGCAACAGAGCCGACAGCCGGCTTGACTTTGAGGTTCTGCCATTGCGTCATAAGCTGGCAATGTTGAGCCTCTGTGATAGCATCCACGGGGTAGCTAGGAGCCGTGAAGTCAGGCTACTGAACGAGCTCGGTGGAAGCCACGCTACTTCTCCGCTGAGATGGCGGGGTAGCTTCTGGGGTAGCTCCGGCAGCTCGTTGGCTCTCAACTTGTTCCTCTAGCTTTTGTACCCTTGCATTCAGCTTCTGCAGTTCGCTCTGCTCCAGTTTCCTCTTCCTCTCCCGGGTTTTGTAACCTCCTGCGCCGGGAAACGCAACCTTCCACGCAACGGAGCCTGGCGTGCCACGTGTTCGTCCAGGGTGCTCAGGATTCCCGAGGGCCTCGGTCAGCTCGTCATTCTCTCTGTCGGGAATGAACGTCCCTTGCTGCGCTGCGGCGATACACTTCTGAAGCTTCTTGACGGGTATTGCAAGTTGCTCGTCCATCCAAATGCACTTCCCTGTTTCAGGGTCCAAGGTTCCCCCAACCCCGAAGAACCAAGTCCTTGAACGGTCTGGCCAGTTCAATGTCTCTAGTTCGACCCCTTTAGCAAGCAGGTCATTCTCAGCTTTGTCCCATAGCGGCCGAGCTTTGAGGTAGCCACCTGACCCCGTGCGATGGTGAAACTTCTTCTTTGCAGCATTTATCTTATTTGTCTCTGACATCTTCTTACTCTTGTTCGATGTCTTGTAGGCCACAAATGCGGGCTAGTGATCTCTTATCTTCTCAAATCGGCTGGTGAATTCTGGAGTCTTCCCTTTGTCGACAAACCTTGATTTCAACTCATTCTTCCACCTCCTGAATAGATCTGCCATCTTCTTAAGAGCACATGCCTTAACCAATGGCTCTATAACTGGCTTATCCGGATCCTCCTCTGGCGGTAGGGTGAAATTTGCCTTCAGTGAGGTCCAAAGATCATCTTTCTGTCTATCGGTGACATAAGAAACTTGAGGGTCTTCGTTCTTCTTAGGCTCATTCCACAGCTGGATGCTGATCGGGATGCTGTCCCTAACAATAGCTCCGCACTGAGCTGAAAATGCATCCTTGGTCCGCCTCGGTTCAATCGGCTGGCCATCGTTCGCGATTGCTGTGATCGTGAACCTTTCATCCTGACGCAACCTTTTCTTCGGGCCTCGTCTCGTTACCGAAGTTTGGCTCGATCCGGAGAGCTTTAAAAGAAGAAAGAAGAGTTAATATATGTACATACCAAAACAATTAATGCATCAATTAGCTAGTCAGCACAGGCTTAATTAATATATATACCTCGCCGGATTTTGCAACAGCTCCCTCCTTCGTTCGATCACCGGAGCCATCATCATGGTCTCCTTCTTCCTCCGGCATTCGGTCACCGGAGCCATCATGATCATGTCCTTCCTCCTCCATTGTTCGATCACCGGAGCCTTCACCCTCTCCTTCCAGACAATCGGTGTCGTTGAGATACGACAAGACATCACCTCCGCTGAGGATGATGTCCCCCAACAACTCTTCTGTTTCCAAGTCTCTTTGTTGATCCATAGTTTCTGCAAATATTACAACATGGCAATTAATATACAAACATGAGAGATGGATATATTAGTGGCAAACATAGACCTAGCTAGCTAATCACAACAAGGAATATTAATTAGTGGCCTCGACGCTTCTACGGTTTGGGGTGGCCTCGACAACGCTCTTTTAACTTGGTAAATTTGGGTGGCCTCGACACTTCTAGGGTTTGGGGTGACCTCGACGCTTCTAGGGTTTGGTCGGGCGAGAGGGGGTTGATCGACGTCCCCCCTCATGTTGAAGAGTTACCGGAGTTCTCTCATGAATGTCCGACGTCCGGACCGCCTCTCTCATGAATGTCAAACAAAATCTTATCAGGGAGGGGGTATATTGACCCCCGCCCCCCTCATGTCGAAGTTATCAGCGATCCACGACCCTCTACCCTCTACCCTAGTTCCCGACCCTCGACCGCTCGGTGATCCTCGACACCCTCGTTCCCGATAAAAAATAAGAAGAGGAAGAAGAAGAAAAAAAAAGAGGAGAAGAAGAAGGAATAGAATAGAGTAGAAGAAGAAGTTAGTTTTCCATTCCTCTATTCCTTCTTCTTCTCCTCTTTTTTTTTCTTCTTCTTCCTCTTCTTATTTTTTTCTCCTCTTCTTCCTCTCCTCTTCTTCTCCTTCTTCTCCTCCTTCTTCCTCTCCTTTTCTTCTCCTTCTTCCCCTCCTTCTTCCTCTTCTTATTTTCCTTTTTCCTCTACTTCTTTTTCTTCTTCTTCCTTCTTCCTTCTTCCTCTTTTCATCTTTTTCCTTATTTTCATTTTTCCTCTCCACTAACCTAAAATGCACTAAATCAACTAACCTAAAATGCCCTAACCTAATCACTAACTCAACATATGAATTTATAAGTGCACTTGATATGTTTCAAGGACTCCTCCCCCCCCCCCCCTCATGTCGAAGTTATCGGGGAGGGGGTATATCGACAACGACATACGTACATGGAAAAAAATGATATCCATCTATACATAGTACATAGCCACATACAATATACATGAAAAAAAATGCTATAAAAAATACATATATGAACAAAAATTCAACTTTTGCATATTCTTTGCTAATGAACAAATACATACATTTTCTTTTTTTCTTAAATGTAACTTTTGCATACACATACAATATATCATCATATACACTACATATATATCATCTATGAACAAAAAATTATGAAAAAACAGGACATATCATCATATATATACACAACATATCATCATATACACTACATATATATCATCTATGAACAAAAAAAATCATCATATTAAAAAAAACAGAGAGGAGGAGGCCGGCCGGACCGAACGGCGAGGAGAGGTGTGGTGTGGTCGGGGCAGGCCGGGGGCACGGGGCGGCGTCGGGGTAGGGGCACGGGGCGGCGGCGGGGCAGGGGCACGGGGCGGGCGGCGTCAAGGCAGGGAGCACGGGGCAGTCGGCGTACGTCGAGGCAGGGGGCATGGGCCGGGTGGCGCGTCGGGGCAAGGCAGGAGCGCGGGGCGACGGCGACGAGGAGCGGGCGGCGACAGCGTCGAGGAGCGGGCGACGACGGCGACGGACCAACGGGGCCGACGGCGTCGAGGAGCAGGGGGCACGGGCCGGCGGCATGTCGGGGCAGGGCAGGAGCGCGGGAGACGGCGACGAGGAGGGGCGGCGACGGTGTCGAGGAGCGGGCGGCGACGGTGTCGAGAGCAGGGGCACCTGGCGGCGTTCAGAGAAGAATGGCGGGGTGGGGGAAATTTCTCCAAGTGTGGGGTTATTACCCACACCTTTTGTCCCAGTTTGTGCCACGAACCGGGACCAATGCAACCCTTTGGTCCCGGTTCGTGCCACCAACCGGACCAAAGGTCTCTTTTCGTCAGCCCAAAGGGCGGGAAGCAGAGACCTTTGGTCCCGGTTGGTGGCACGAACCGGGACCAAAGGGTAGCTTGGTCCCGGTTGGTGCCACGAACCGGGACCAAAGGTCGGCATTGGTCCTGGTTCGTGCCACCAACCGGGACCAATGCCTGTGCCTGGCACAGCCGCGGTGGATGTTTAGTCCCACCTCGCTAGCTGAGGAGCTTCGGCACCAGTTTATAAGCGCGGCTGTGCCTCCCCTTTCGAACTCCTCTCTATTGCAGGCATACTGGCCTAAATGTGTCTCCCTGCCTGTGGGCCTACTGGGCCTTCTGCGGGCCTGAATCCTGGCCCCCCTGCCGGTTGGGTTTCTAGTCCTATTCAGGCCGTGATGCCCAGTAGGCGGCATTTTTTTTTTAGTTTTTTTGCTTTGTTTTTTGCATTATTTATTTTCTTTTCTTTTTTGCTTTTTTTTTAATTCTTTTTGCTGTTAGGTCACAAAAATTATAAACTTTCGTTAGTGCCATTAGTTTTCAAATTTGAATAGTTTAAGTTTGAATTCTTTGAAATTTGGTGAATCACTAGTTTGTGAATAACTTTACTATAAAATAGATTTTTGAGTGATTCTTTTTCCTGCCATTTAATATTACTGTGTTTTAAACTTATTTCAAAAACATTTTGTTATTTTAGTTTCTAACAAAAATTCTTTATGATAATTCTTTTTGCTATTAAAGTTTCTAACAAAAAAATTCTTTATGATATTCCTTTTTCTATTAATGTTTTGAACTAAAAATACTTTGATAATTCTAGTTGCATAAATTTTTTATAATTTTAGTTTCAAAAATACTAGAGGTTATAAAAGCTTTTAGTTGATTCCTTGCTATTAGAGTTTTATAAAAGCTTTTAGTTGATCTTTTTGCTATTGAAGAATATTATATTTTTGTTTTAGTTGATCATAACAGAATATTTTAATTGATTATTTTAAGTTCATTCTTTTTGCTATTAGTTCATTCTTTTTGCGCTAAATGACCCTGAAATTGAAAAGCACTACAAATGAACTCTGAAAAGGTTGAAAGTTAGCATGGTATCATCATTTCACCACATAGCAGTGTCTAAAAAGTTGAGAGGATACGGAAAAAAACTGGATGCACTTCGTGTACAAAACGGGCAATCTCTTTCGAAGTATCACGGTTTCGAACGAAAACTCGTCTGTTACAAAGGGATTTCATTTTTTTGAACTTATTTGAACTCCAGACTTTTTGTGGTTTCAAAATGCACCATTCAAAGCCACATCATCAATTTTCAACCCTTTATGACTTCATTTGTTATTTTTCATGCATTTACTGATTTTTTTTGAGCTATATGACCCTGAAATTGAAAAGCACTTCAAATGAACTCTGAAAAGGTGTGAAGTTGGCATGGTATCATCATTTCACCCACATAGCATGTGCTAAAAATTGAGAGGGTTACGGCAAAAACTGATGGATGCACTTCGTACAAAACAGACTATCTCTTTCGAAGTATCAGGGTTTCGAACGGAAACTCGTCTGTTACAAAGGGATTTCATTTTTTTGAACTTATTTGAACTCCAGACTTTTTGTGTGTTCAAAATGCACCATTCAAAGCCACATCATCAATTTTCAACCCTTTCTGACTTCATTTGTTATTTTTCATGCATTTACTGATTTTTTTATCTATATGACCCTGAAATTGAAAAGCACTTCAAATGAACTCTGAAAAGGTTGAAAGTTGGCATGGTATCATCATTTCACCCACATAGCATGTGCTAAAAAGTTGAGAGGGTTATGGCAAAAAATGGATGCACTTCGTGTACAAAACGGACAATCTCTTTCGAAATATCAGGGTTTCGATCGGAAACTCGTCTGTTACAAAGGGATTTCATTTTTTTGAACTTATTTGAACTCCAGACTTTTTGTGTGTTCAAAATGCACCATTCAAAGTGACATCATCAATTTTCAACCCTTTCTGACTTCATTGTTATTTTTCATGCATTTACTGATTTTTTTTGAGCTATGTGACCCTGAAATTGAAAAGCACTTCAAATGAACTCTGAAAAGGTTGAAAGTTGGCATGGTATCATCATTTCACCCAATACATGTGCTAAAAAGTTGAGAGGGTTACGGCAAAAACTGGATGCACTTCGTGTACAAAACGGACAATCTCTTTCGAAGTATCAGGGTTTCATACGGAACTCGTCTGTCAAAGATTTCATTTCTCACATGTAACTGCAGTGATATTCTAGATCAAAGGCATCTCATAATAGTTTGTGGAGAGAAAGTCTTCACTTTTTCTTTGCTTGTGTCCTTTGCTTATTGCGCCGTAACCATGGATATTCTTCATCGCTTAACAGGGTGCTTGGGTCAGCCTTGACTTTGAAGGGAGGAATTTCATGAAACTTTTCATAACTTCAGATATGTCTGTCTTACCCTCCATTCCCACGATGTCTCTTTTTCCTGAAAGAACTTGTGCGCTTTGGCTCATCGTAATGTATTCTTGCTTCCTTATCTTTTCTTTTTCGTGGTTTGGTAGACATGCCCTTCACATAGAAACCTGCGCCACATCATTGGCTAGGACGATGGTTCGTCTGTGTACCCAAGATTGTTCAGATCCACTGTTGTCATTCCATACTGTGGGTCTACCTGTACCCCGCCTCCTGACATATTGACCCATTTGCACTTAAACAAGACCTTAAAACATGTCCGTGTCAAGTTCCCATATTCCACTATGTAACCATAATATGTGTCCTTTCCCCTCTTGGTTGCTGCATCAAAGCGGACACCCGCTGTTTTGGTTGGTGCTCTTTTGATCATGGGCGATCATGAAAATGTATTCCCATTTATCTCGTATCCTTTGTCAGTCAATACAGTCGAAGATGGTCCCCTGGACAACGAGTACAGCTCAAAGAAATAGTGTTGTCACCTCTGAGACGTGTTTCCAACCAACTGCCGAAAGTCCTGATGTGTTCACATGTAATCCAGTCGTCACACGCTCCGGGTGTTTGGAGCGCAGAATGTTCTTGTGTTCATCGACATACGGGAACACCAGTAGAGTTCTGTAAACTGTGTAGTGTGCTTGAGACCAAGAATGCCCGTCCCTACAATTATTGAGTCCCCTCCTAGCGTGCCTTTTCCAGTCAGTCTCCCCTCATACCGCGATTGAGGGAGGCCAATCTTTCTAAGGCCAGAATGAAGTCAACACAAACCCAATGACATCCTCTGTTTGATGGCCCATGGAGATGCTTCCTTCTGGCCTAGCGCGGTTACGGACATATTTCTTTAGGACTCCAATGAACCTCTCAAAGGGGAACATATTGTGTAGAAATACAGGGCCCAGAACAACAACTCGTCGACTAGATGAACTAGGACGTGCGTCTGATATTAGAAGGATGGTGGGAAACACCAGCTCGAAACTGACAAGACATTGCGCCAAATCTCCTTAGCCTTGGTAGGATTTGTGATCGATCACCTTCTGAGAGATTGTATTGAGGAATGCACATAGCTTCACAATGGCTAATCGAACGTTTTCCGTAGAAGCCCCCTCAATGCAACCGAAAGCAGTTGCGGCATAATCACATGGCAGTCATGAGACTTTAGGTTCTGGAACTTTTTCTCTGGGAATTTATTATTCCCTTTATTTGGACGAGAAGCCAACGGGACCTTCATACTGAGCAGGCATTCAAAGAAGATTTCCTTCTCTTCTTTGCTAAGAGCATAGCTGGCAGGACCTTCATACTGCTTTGGAGGCATGCCGTCTTTTTCGTGCAAACGTTTGCAGGTCCTCCCGTGCCTCCGGTGTATCTTTTGTCTTCCCATACACGCCCAAGAAGCCTAGCAGGTTCACGCAAAGATTCTTTGTCCCGTGCATCATGTCGATTGAAGAGCGGACCTCTGGTCTTTCCAGTAGGGTAGGTCCCAAATAAAAAGATTTCTTCTTTCACATGGGTGCGCGTCCCTCAGCATCATTCGGAACAGATAGTCCGCCGGGACCCTTTCCAATGTTACGTGTATCATTGACCATAGCAAGTACGTGATCACCAGTACGCATGGCAGCTTCTTCCGGTGACTGCCTCGCCTTTGAATGCTTGCCTTTCTTTCGACATTGATGGTTGGGTCGGAAGAAATCGACGATGCCCCAGGTACACATTCTTCCTGCATTTGTCCAGGTATATACTTTCGGTGTCAGCTAAACAGTGCGTGCATGCGTGGTATCCCTTGTTTGTCTATCCTGAAAGGTTACTGAAGCAGGCCAATCATTGATGGTTACAAACAGCAACGCATGCAGGTCAATTCCTCCTGTCTGTGCTCATCCCACACACGTACACCGTTTCCATTCCACAGCTGTAAAAGTTCTTCAACTAATGGCCTTAGGTACACATCAATGTCGTTGCCGGGTTGCTTAGGGCCTTGGATGAGTACTGGCATCATAATGAACTTCCGCTTCATGCACAGCCAAGGAGGAAGGTTATAGATAGATAGAGTCATGGGCCAGTGGCTGTGATTGCTGTTCTGCTCCCCAAAGAATTAATTCCATCCGCGCTTAAACCAAACCATACGTTCCTTGCGTCACCTGCAAACTCCTCCGAGTACTTTCTCTCGATTTTTCTCCACTGCGACCCGTCACGGGTGCTGTCAACTTCTTGTCTTTCTTACGGTCCTCTCTGTGCCATCGCATCAACTTGACATGCTCTTGTTCCTGAACAGACGTTTCAACCGTGGTATTATAGGAGCATACCACACATCACCTTCGCAGGAACCCTCTTCCTAGGGGGCTCACCGTTAACATCACCAGGGTCATCTCGTCTGATCTTATACCACATGCACCGCATACCGGGCATGCGTTCAAATCCTCTTACGCACCGCGGTACAGATGCAGTCATTAGGGCATGCATGTATCTTCTGCACCTCCAATCCTAGAGGGCATACGCCCTTCTTTGCTGCGTACGTACTGTCGGGCAATTCGTTATCCTTTGGAAGCTTCTTCTTCAATATTTTCAGTAGCTTCTCAAATCCTTTGCCAGGAACAGCATTCCTCCTTCCACTACAGCAATTCCAGTACGGTACCGAGCTTGTGGTTGCCATCTTCGCAATTGGGGTACAACCCTTTTTGGTGATCCTCTAACATGCGATCGAACTTCAGCTTCTTCTTTTCATTTTTGCACTGTCTCTTTTGCATCAACAATGAACCGCGGAGATCATCATCGGGCACTTCGTCTGGTTCCTCTTGATCTTTAGCTTCCCCCGTTGCAGATCACCGTATTCAGGGGGCACATAGTTGTCGTCATCCTCTTCTCTTTGTTGTCTTCCATCATAACCCCTCTTTCTCCATGCTTGGTCCAAACATTATAGTGTGGCATGAAACCCTTATAAAGCAGGTGGGTGTGAAGGATTTTCCGGTCAGAGTAAGACTTCGTATTCCCACATATAGGGCATGGACAACACATAAAACCATTCTGCTTGTTTTTCTCGGCCACTTCGAGAAAATATGCACGCCCTTAATGTACTCGAGGTGCGTCTGTCACCGTACATCCATTGCCGGTTCATCTCGTGCATTATATATAATTAAGTGGGTCAAAAACAATTACAAACATCATGAATAGATAAGTGACCAAATTAATAGAAGTTCATCATCACATTAACCAAAGTACATACATAGTTCTCATTGAACAACATATAGCTCTACAGAGCATCTAATTAAACCATACCTGAAACTATGTAAAACATTTCAATGCAACAACAAATGCGATCATAATCGCAACCAAGGTAACAATTGATCCAACGGCATAATGATATCAAGCCTCACTATGAATGGCATATTTTCTATACTTTCTACTTGAAGCGCATTGCATCCATCTTGATCTTGTATCATCGACGACATCCGCAACAGCAACTCCAATATCATCTCTCCTCCTCAATTTTTTTCAATTTTTCCTTCAAGTAACTGTTTTCTTCTTCAACTAAATTTAACCTCTTGACAATAGGGTCGGTTGAATTCTGGTTCACATACCTCCTAGATAAAAAAATCTATGTCACGTTGGTCGGCATAATTGTCATAAACAATAAATGAACCAAATAGTTATAAAATATAATATATACCACATCCGAATCATAGACAGGACGAGGGCCGACGGAGGCGGATACCAAAACCATCACACTATATATAAAAAAAAACAATAATAAAAGTAAGAAAATTATACAAGTATCTATCTAAATCATACAGTAGAATTTTTCTCTTTAGAAAGAAGATAAGAACAAGAGGCTCACCACGGTGGTGCCGGCGACGAGATCGCGCGGCGATCGACGGCGGTGAAGACGGGGACGGGACTGGACAGACCGCTAAACCTAAACAAATCTTGAGGAAAATGGAGCTTGGGGTCAGCTTGGAGAGAAGAAAGCTTAAGTAGTGTGGCTCGGGCATTTCATCGAACACCTCATGTCATAGGAGGTGAGCTAGAGCACCCACAAAGCCCTCCCCTAGCCGGCCAGAAAAAACAGAGCTGGAGTGCTCTGCTTGCGGGCGAGGGGGTATATATAGGCACCTCATTGGTCCCGGTTGGTGGCCGGTTCCAGCCATGAACCGGGACCAATGGATGTGGGCCAGGAGCGAGGCCCATTGATCCCGGTTCGTGTCTGGAACCGAGACCAAAGGTCCAGACAACCAGGACCAATGCCCCACGAGGCCTGGCCGGCCCCCTGGGCGCACGAACAGGACTATGCCCCCTGGGTCCCGGTTCGGTACTGAACCGGGACTAATGGCTGGCCAGGCCTGGACCAAAGCCCTGTTTTCTACTAGTGTGAGGTGTGGGGAGACTGATCCACTTCCTCCTTGTTTCTACAAATCTTTCGCCAAAGAAGGTTGCAGAGATATCATTCTAGAAGAAGAATGAGGTGAGATTGGGAATGTTGTGTAACTATTTGTATTGCTAACTTGATGGGATTAAAGTTCATTGGTTTCATTTTGGTCATGTCTAATTTTGCTAGCTAGATGCTAGCCCCTGTGCTGAACAATGTTACTTTTGATGCATCTAGACCATCCTTGTTGCAACCCTCACCTCAGCTGCTAATGGTACCAATTGTGCTGCTGGGGTTGTTGTTTTTGGTTGTTGAGAAGGATGCTACCAGTTATGCCTTTGTTTGCAAACTTTATGATTAGCAGGTACAGTGAGCACTGACACCCTTCAAACCTTTTGTTTCTTCTTTGCTCAAGTTACATTATGTATCAAGATGTGGAGTTACTAAATGTTCATGATGTCTCATGGATGGACACTACCTCTTGTATGTGTTGATTGGTTTGGAGGCTTAATGGTTCTGGTTCAGGTGAAGAGCTCCAGCCTTAGAAGATTTCTGGGAGAACCGAGTAAGTGAATATGAAGGTATATGATCGGTTTCTTCACTCCTATTTCTCTGCATTTTTTTAATCCTCAAATAGTTCCTGCCCAGCTTGTTTGTACCCATGTGTGCTGTTATTATTCTGGAGGTTAAGTGGGTGAAATAGTTGGTGATGTTTAGTGTGGAAGCCACTCAAAACCATTGTACATAGTTGAATTTGAGATTTTTCTTCCAACGATGTTTCGACTTTATACAATCGGATTTCAATTTTTTTCCCGAGGGATTGTTACACAGAGACAATAAAGTTTGTTTTAGTCATGTATTAGTGAATCCTATATTTGTTTTAGTCATGCATTACACAAAGTATTTGCCCACCTACGTTTCAATTTATAGACATGTTATCACACTTATAGTTATGAGCTTATGCCATGTGATGGCAGTATTAACCCCTTCATGGAAATGTGTTTTAAAGGTAATGAAAATCAGCTGCAGGATGCCCAATTATGTGTTCCTTTTTCCTTGTTCTTGCTGTACACACTAACAATAGTTTCACGAATCTGATATGATTGCTTCAATGATGATTTTTGCAGAAGCACTTGCCTTTGGAATTAAAGATGATCAGTTTATGACACTGACCAGAGATCATACCAAGGGGTGAGCTAATTATGTTGTACTGTGCTTCACGCTTTTTTGTTATAGTCTGCGTCTTAAAAATTTCCCTACAGATTTCAGGGCTAGCAAATATGCTAAAGATAAATACAGAGAAGGCAATCATGCAGTGGATTTCCGATATTGATGCGAGAAAAATGCCTTTGGGTCAAAGCCCACTTACTGATGTTCTCATGCTTGTTTAACCTATATATATATATATATATACCATCGGCTCGACGGCGAGAGGGAAACCCCGCAGACCGAGGAAAGCTGACGACTGTGCCGCACGTGAAGAGCATGGTCATGTCATGGACCCCACATCGGTGGTGGTCCGCTTGCCTGCTATGGCGTCCAACACGACTACACCCTTTTACTCGGCCTTTGTAAGATATGGTTCCCCGCCTATTAATTTGTTCCTCTTTCCAAGCTTTACTTAGTGTATGTTCTTTTCTGTTGTAGCAGATTGGACTGGACGGGTGCTCTTTTGCTTTAAAGATAGGATTGGTGATGTATTTGGTTTTATGATGTCCAGGTTGATCAAAATCACATGGTCTTTTTTCAAGTTTGAGAGAAAAAGACACTGGAACAGGTGATTGATCACAACCATACTTTCAGAGATTTATATTTGAACTTTTTCAGTTACAATTAAAGGCAGAGTAGCAGTTGACATTATTGGTAAATTATTCTTTACATTTACGTATGTGCTGATGTAACTAACATAGATCTTATACATGGCTTTACTGAGCATGAGATCTTGCATTTGCTACAGCCTGCTATGGTCAAAATGCCTGAACTTAACTATACTACTACAGTACCTACGTTTCTCTATAGAAAAGTCAAGTGTAATCCAATTTGGGCTACCGAATTTTAGCCCCTTCACTGGTTAAACAATGGTCATCTACATGTTTGACTGATGTTTCACAAGCGAGCTTCAGTTTTACTCACATTGTCCGCTATTTAGGAATGCATACAAGCAATTCCTGTGCGGAGCAACACCACATAAGCTCTATATTTCAGAACAAGCATCTGCATTTTCAAGATTAATCTGTGTCGATTATTCAGTGTTAAGAAGGGCGATCGATCGCCTAGGTGTACATGATGGTATGATCCTTTTTTTTTATTGATTTCTTATATGCCATCAAGACTTGTTCACTCATATTTCGCTTTGTTTAGACCATACTTCATCCGCCGCCGCCACCGGAGGAAGGGCCCCTCCCGAGACCCTCTTCTCCCCCGAGTCAGGTCTATGTGGGCCTATCGTCGTCTTCTGCCTTCGGTGTGCGGCCACTGCCGGAGAGAGCGACGAGGAGGTCCAGCAGTCCGTGCCTTCGTTGTCGTGTGGTGCCAAAAGAAGGAGGAGGAGGCGGAGCAGTTCGTGGTGTCTTCGTCATCGCCGGTCGCGCTGGTATGCTGTGCTCCTTTCCCTGCTCAGCGCCTATGCTACTCCACCACCAAACATTATGGCCCTGCCATGGCTGAGTGGAGGATGATCATTCGTCTGATTTTGCAATTCTTCTTGGCCGTAGTTTTTAGGTATTTTTGGCGATCTATGATTTGTTCACTATCTGGCCTCGTATGATGCGCCTTCCCGTGTTGAAGTGGTGTGATTGATACGATCTCGTGGCCAGTGGCTGATATCCCGGCAGATTCAGCTGATACTGGTTTTGGCAGGGTGAGAAAAACTGTGTAGTAACATGCTATGTGCTCGGGGATATTTCTGAGCTACTGTGATTTTGCATGCACTTCGATTAGGAAGTGAGTACAGAGCATACAAGGGTTTGTCGGCGTGTTAATTTTGACATTGGTTATCCTTGAGGGCCATACTGTTTTGCTTGTTGGCATGTATTTTTATCAAGCGGTGAAGGGGCGGTAAATTGATGGTTACAACATGACCTGGAATTGCTTTGCGTTCCTGGAATCCAATTGGCTGCCCTAAAAATGTTGTGCATCAACTTGAATCCGGCAGTGTTATTTTGTGTTAACAAGACTTTTAAGTCTTGCATTGTGCCACCAGTGCACTTCATCTGATGATGCACACAGATTTCTTCATAGGAATCAGCTCTTCAGTTTAAGGCTTTCAGACGAAGTATATACTATTGAAATTTGCATGCAAGCTTAATCTCATGTGGGATCTAAACTAGCTGGATTCACCATATGTTTTAACTTTAGGTTGATAGTCTATATAGTATATAGAACGCATGAAATGTTCATCTTCAAAATATTACTGTGGTACAATAGGAAGGAAAATGGTTAGGAATTTTTGTGGAACACGGGATTTTTTTCCTTAATACTGCAGAAAACGTAGGGTTTTCTGTGGAATTTACGCTCTTAAAATATGCCATTAAGTCTACCATGCTGGTATTTTTACTACATCCATCCGTTGAAACCGAGATTCTTCTTGGTAGGCTGACCATGACCCAGAGTTGGAGGCCATCAGGCAGAGGCGAGTGCAAGAGCTAATGGGGACAACATGGTGTGCGCGTAAGTTAATTAAGTGCATGGTGAAAGTTGAATCTATACTGAAAAAATGTGCATTTTTCTTGATTGACTGACTGGAATATAATGATTAATTTTATAATTTTAATTCAGGGCTAAAGTTTGGGATTTTGGAGTGAATCTTTGAGCCATTTTTGTCTAACTATGCGCTTATGATAACTTCAGAGATAGAATCAATACTAATGTATTTATCTCTCGCATGTGCAATTGCAGTAGCCTGACATAGTCCTCAGTCGGACAACCTCACCTTATTAATTAACATGCAGCATTGGAGGGAGTGTCGCGTCTTGCGGCAGCTGCGCCGCCAATCAACTGCCTAGGCCAGCTGGCCGTGCGCTCTGTGTATCCGAGGATGACTTTTGATTTGACCTACCAGCAGCCGCTCCCACAACCACATCACCGGCCATCATGTGAGCTTCTTATACTCATCTATGTTCTTTGCAACATTGTACCACGCTGCCCTGCGCAGAACGTAGATTTTAATTCAGTGTGTCGATCCTACATGCTTTACCAACCAACCCCCCCCCCGAGCAAGCCATTTATTGAAAGTAGTTGAAGGCAGTATTAATAATACGTAACACTCAGTCACAGAGTAGACCACTGCCGCCACTAAAGCATAGACAGACAGCCTGAACGACATACATTAATTATTCGGACACATTGGTGATAACATTAGGAGTCATCGCTGAGGTTTGACCATGGCGCAAAAAGCAAGAGCGAGCCAAGCATTCAAAGCATGTGTATGAGATTGATTTAGAATCAACTTAAAGATACTTATATTCCATTACATGAAAGTTTGATGCTTAAAAGAAATATTCAGATCACTTGGTAATAGCATACATTGGCTTTAAAAGACAGGCTATATTAGCATAGATGGATGGTGTATATAGTGCTGCCGTTAACATTGCTCGAGTCTTGTACCTGCCGTCGGCAGGAAGGAAAGAACCTACGACCTAGGCGGACGAACAACCTAGCCGCACACTGCAGACAGGATCAGAGGCCTATAGAGGAACAAAAAGAATCAAGCGACTGTGTATAAAACAATAAGCAGATGATACACTTTATTAATTATTTTTCTAGCTGTTTTTCCTTTATCATCAGGCAGCACATATTAGTTGGGTAAGCAATAACCAGGTGGTACACTTGATATTGGAACCCCCATACATTTATTATCTTTATCATTCAAAGAACTAACCCGAGCAGGCATTGCAAGACTATTAAGAATCGGTATGAAACTAAGAAAAGTGGGCATCCTCTATAAACATGGATATTGACCAATGGCATATGAGCCACAATCACCCAAAAGAAAACCACCAGGACAAGCATAAGGTAAAACAGAAATTTATGATACACGGTCTGTAGATAACAATATATATAGCTTCGAGTGCACTATACACCAGTAGACATGACCATGAGAACAGATTCAAAGCCAAATGGCATGGAAAGGAGTCAAATAATACCATAGAAAAACAAAACTGGGAATGTCAAAAAGACGTAAACAGAGTATACAGATACAACGGCACGGTAAGATAAATAACATGATGTAATAGTGGCTATGATTTGTTTCTGTAAAACCATCACAGAGAATAAAATTCACATGAAATATTTGCTTCCTACAGGCTTACAATGATAGGTGTAACTACCTAAACTCACAATTGGATAAGAAGAATGTATGATAAGGCTGGAAGATATAAAAGGACAACAAATTTAAACAGAGCCTTTGTTCCATCATTTTTTCACCTAGAGAAGTGATGCATTGCTACATAAGAACGAAAAGCACATCTGAGAGGAATCACAAAGCCAACCAGTACATACATTGTTTTAGAAGGACATGAACATATTTTTTTCATTAGGACTTTTACAATTTATTAGGAGATTTGTTTCAGGAGATACAAAAGGCCAAGACGTTCCCGTGGTGCCCGCGATGATGACACAGAAGACGGCCTGCCGTTCCAGGCCATATGAAGCAACAGCTCAACCTAGTTCAACTCCTCCTGTACTGTGTAAGGTAGCTTTGTGTATGGTCGTTTAATGCATATAGCCTTCAAGTTTGTGCATGCGGCTGGGCTGGCTCTTGTGCATTCTTCTAAGACTGACAACCATTTGGGGCAACAAAGGGAAACCACAATGGGATGATAACATCACAATAGTTAAAAATATATATAACAGAGTGAAATACACAGATAATGAGGCCACTTGTGTCAAACATCTACTTTAGTAACTCAAATTAGCAGCTTAAATGAAAACAATAAAGAAGTAAAAAGGTAATTTGAGTGCTAGACATGCAGATAAAATATCAGATTAACACAAAAAATCCACATCGCATTGAGGCCTAACTACTTACAGGACATACATGGTGTATTTTACGACAACGTCAGAATGAATCACTTAATTACTTATTTATTCGTCATTTATCAGTTACGGAAAGCAAGACACTAACTTACTACTATAAGACCATGCCTGTCACATGATCGGTCATCACAGAACAAATACTTGACAGAAAAGAGCGACTTTTACTTAAGGAAATGGATGACCAAGTGAAATAGCCCCACCCTCTAGACAAGCTAACTTTGGTCAGAACGAACTAAAATACGGTTTTTTTTTCATAGGAGAACTACACCGTACACATCCTATATTTCTTTGGACAGAATGAACCATGTATAAGAACAGAGAGAAAACATGACAGCAGGACTGGCTGTGCTTTCCAGGCAACAAATGTCCTTCTCTTTTCACTGAACCAGCAACACACGCCAGCTCCATCTTCTCTTCGGTGAGGGCGTGTGTGAGAGGATGGAGAGGGCGAGGGCGTGTGTGGCAGCGAGAGAGGATGGAGGCAAGGACGAGGAATGACCTCTCGAGTGGACAGACGATTGCGGAGAGCCGGATGGAGTCGGCCGTCTCTGCATATGGACAAACTGACAGGGTTTGTGCTTCAGGAACCGAGAGAGTTGGGGAGAGGAGAAGCATACCTAATAGAAATTTCACCGGCACGTCAACCTCCTCTTATTCTCGAATTTCAGTTCCACCGTTGAAGGAAGCCCAACCGTCTCATGAACAACTTTAGAGTGAAGCTCATTGATGATGACACTGTTAGCAGACAGAAACTGTATAAGTGAGATTATTCCTCTTTGGCTATATTAAATAGCTTCTACATATCTGTTTTAGAGTAAAGAGAAAAAATGATATCAACCAAGCATATCTAAATTCCATCATAATACATGCAAAGAATGTGTTACATCTGAAATAAATGGAACTTGCAAATTAGATAGTTACTTATAAGCGAAATGTGATTTAGGTGTGTTTTCACCAAAGAGATATGGTGAACAGTCGAGCATATAATTATAATTGATAATTACCAGTAAGATCTTCCACTTCTTGGGAAATAAATAAAACTGGAAACCATATATCTTATTCAAAACCGTAACTAAACGGAGAGAGACATCTTGACTGCATATATAGGGTAGATAATCAAAAATCTGAAAGAAAATCTTAGAGGAAGCTCTCACTAAGAACCTCTCACTAAGAACCTTGACAAACGTTCATGAAGCCGCGCTTACATTAGCTCTATCTCTTTTATCCACAGATTCATATACATGACCAGGAATCACTCAAATTTGGTTGTAGTACACAAAGAACATCTTCTTGAGAGACATGATCCTACCCTGCATCCAAAATAGCTATATAAATGATACTTTTGCCTTTTTTTCATTGTATCGAGCAGGTAAAATCTGTAACAAAAGAAATGCTGACATACATGGAAGTATGAAATTCCCTTTATCGATCAATATAACCAGATATGAATGATTTTCGTAGGCAGATGTTGTCATATTGAGCATCATGGCCATCAATTGGCAAACAAGACCGCTAACCCAAAATTGAAACCCATGCGTAAATAATCACTATTATTTTCTGATCTAAGCAGAGTTTTTTTTGGTTGATATGGAAAGTCATTCATGTGTTTACCCACGTGAACAATCACAAGTCTAATTATTATCTTATATTCTACTAACAGAAAGAAGCACCATATCATTTCTTCCTTTCCTGCTAAATCACTAAGCATGAACATGAAGCACCATAAATTGTTAACCTACAGAAACCACACCACAATGGAGAAAAGTATGAAGAACAATGCAAGTATATGGCAACAAACTCTAATACAGGTGGTAAAGGCAACCTTCTGATGGGGGTATGAGCAGTGACGGTGAGTCGGTGACAGACTAAACGCTGATTTGGAGCTTTATTACCATGCAACTCGATATCATAGAATCCTTGCAAATTCCATTTAACATTCCCTGGTAAATTCAAATGGTTAACGTGGGCGGGCTTCTTTGGGACTGCAGTTTCGGAGGATTATGTAAGCCATCAGACAGAAAACTGGTATTGAGAAGGCAGATCAAAAACATAATTGTGATTTTCTAAACTAGGATCACCAAAAAGGAAGATTCATTTGCGTATATATTCAAGAATAGAGTATTTACTCATTATCCATTAGCTTCAGAATGATCTTAATAAATTTTCAAACATTTCCTGGTAGACAAACGATTTTAAGATTCAAACATCGTTGTGTTGAGGCCAATAGGATATGAAGATTCCAATAAATTTAGGGAAGGGACGATCAATGACAAATGACCAAAACAAATAATAGCCAGACAGGAAACACGATTCAAGAAACCACCAAGCTGTAAAAATTCCTTGCAGAATAACATAAGATTGTTTTGTTGCTGGGTATTGTCAAGGAAAGTTGGATAGCAGTTCAATTCAAGTGCAGGAACTAAAGTAAAGCATTTACCTGAACTCCCTTTAGCTTATCGGCCAGGTTTGCTGCTAATGGATCACCACTAAAGAGAAAGTGTAGACGAACCATCCATCCCAACTATCAAATAGGATGGGTGCATGGGTTGTACATTGGGTGCAATACATTTGACAATATTAGCAACGAGATGTTTAGCTCAACTGTTCTATACTATACGTTGTAGAGAGAAAAATAAGTTGGTTTTACATGAGCGCCGAGGAGTATACTCGTTCCACGAGATATCCTGATGGCAACACCTGCGGTACAATGGTTTGCCGCTTTGATTTCCTGACAAACAAACAAATAACCTGAGAGCTAGCTCCAACAGATTTACACTATGAAGAAAGTACACCACAAAAAACTTCCTACTGACATCATTTGCAAAGACATGGACATCTACAATCAGGTTTAGCATGGCCTTAAGTTAAACAAAGGTAACAAGTTAATTTCCAAACCAATATAGCATCTCAGATTTACACACTAAATCTAACCATCTGTCATCACACAAAAATTAGCAGTCAGTAGCTAGGATGCGACAAATATCATCTGTAGCAGCAGCTCACAAGAGTTGGAGACCCTGTGTTAACAAGTTGAGAGGGGATTCCTCATGAAGTTGAGGAACTTGCTCTCCTGTCACCCACATCACACATGCATAAAAAAACAAACGAAGAAGCGTCCATTAGTGCAAAGTACAGGTAACAGCAATGAATGTAGAGTAGAAGCAAAGCCAAAGACCAAGATGTTCAGATCCACTGTTGTCATTCCATACTGTGGGTCTACCTGTACCCCGCCTCCTGACATATTGACCCATTTGCACTTAAACAAGACCTTAAAACATGTCCGTGTCAAGTTCCCATATTCCACTATGTAACCATAATATGTGTCCTTTCCCTCTCTTGGTTGCTGCATCAAAGCGGACACACCGCTGTTTTGGTTGGTGCTCTTTTGATCATGGGCGATCGAGTTGAAAATGTATTCCCATTTAATCTCGTATCCTTTGTCATCAATACAGTCGAAGATGGTCCCCTGGACAACGAGTACGCTCATAGAAATAGTGTTGTCACCTCTGGACGTGTTTCCAACCAACTGCCGAAAGTCCTGATGTGTTCACAGTAATCCAGTCGTCACACGCTCCGGGTGTTTGGAGCGCAGAATGTTCTTGTGTTTCATCGACATACGGGAACACCAGTAGAGTTCTGTAGAACTGTGTAGTGTGCTTGAGACCAAGAATGCCCGTCCCTACAATTATTGAGTCCCCTCCTAGCGTGCCTTTTCCAGTCAGTCTCCCCTCATACCGCGATTGAGGGAGGCCAATCTTTCTAAGGCCAGAATGAAGTCAACACAAAACCCAATGACATCCTCTGTTTGATGGCCCATGGAGAGCTTTCCTTCTGGCCTAGCGCGGTTACGGACATATTTCTTTAGGACTCCAATGAACCTCTCAAAGGGGAACATATTGTGTAGAAATACAGGGCCCAGAACAACAACTCGTCGACTAGATGAACTAGGACGTGCGTCTGATATTGAGAAGGATGGTGGGGGAAACACAGCTCGAAACTGACAAGACATTGCGCCAAATCCTCCTAGCCTTGGTAGGATTTGTGGATCGATCACCTTCTGAGAGATTGTATTGAGGAATGCACATAGCTTCACAATGGCTAATCGAACGTTTTCCGGTAGAAGCCCCTCAATGCAACCGAAAGCAGTTGCGCATAATCACATGGCAGTCATGAGACTTTAGGTTCTGGAACTTTTTCTCTGGGAATTTATTATTCCCTTTATTTGGACGAGAAGCCAGACGGGACCTTCATACTGAGCAGGCATTCAAAGAAGATTTCCTTCTCTTCTTTGCTAAGAGCATAGCTGGCAGGACCTTCATACTGCTTTGGAGGATGCCGTCTTTTTCGTGCAAACGTTGCAGGTCCTCCCGTGCCTCCGGTGTATCTTTTGTCTTCCCATACACGCCCAAGAAGCCTAGCAGGTTCACGCAAAGATTCTTTGTCCGTGCATCATGTCGATTGAAGAGCGGACCTCTGGTCTTTCCAGTAGGGTAGGTCCCAAATAAAAGATTTCTTCTTTCACATGGGTGCGCGTCCCTCAGACATCATTCGGAACAGATAGTCCGCCGGGACCCTTTCCAATGTTACGTGTATCATTGACCATAGCAAGTACGTGATCACCAGTAACGCATGGCAGCTTCTTCCGGTGATCTGCCTCGCCTTTGAAATGCTTGCCTTCTTTCGACATTGATGGTTGGGTCGGAAGAAATCGACGATGCCCCAGGTACACATTCTTCCTGCATTTGTCCAGGTATATACTGTCGGTGTCAGCTAAACAGTGCGTGCATGCGTGGTATCCCTTGTTTGTCTATCCTGAAAGGTTACTGAGAGCAGGCCAATCATTATGGTTACAAACAGCAACGCATGCAGGTCAAATTCCTCCTGTCTGTGCTCATCCCACACACGTACACCGTTTCCATTCCACAGCTGTAAAAGTTCTTCAACTAATGGCCTTAGGTACACATCAATGTCGTTGCCGGGTTGCTTAGGGCCTTGGATGAGTACTGGCATCATAATGAACTTCCGCTTCATGCACAGCCAAGGAGGAAGGTTATAGATGATAGAGTCATGGGCCAGTGGCTGTGATTGCTGTTCTGCTCCCCAAAGATTAATTCCATCCGCGCTTAAACCAAACCATACGTTCCTTGCGTCACCTGCAAACTCCTCCGAGTACTTTCTCTCGATTTTTCTCCACTGCGACCGTCAGCGGGTGCTGTCAACTTCTTGTCTTTCTTAGGTCCTCTCTGTGCCATCGCATCAACTTGACATGCTCTTTGTTCCTGAACAGACGTTTCAACCCGTGGTATTATAGGAGCATCCACACATCACCTTCGCAGGAACCCTCTTCTAGGGGGCTCACCGTTAACATCACCAGGGTCATCTCGTCTGATCTTATACCACAATGCACCGCATACCGGGCATGCGTTCAAATCCTCGTACGCACCGCGGTACAGATGCAGTCATTAGGGCATGCATGTATCTTCTGCACCTCCAATCCTAGAGGGCATACGCCTTCTTTGCTGCGTACGTACTGTCGGGCAATTCGTTATCCTTTGGAAGCTTCTTCTATATTTTCAGTAGCTTCTCAATCCCTTTGCCAGGAACAGCATTCCTCCTTCCACTACAGCAATTCCAGTACGGTACCGAGCTTGTGTTGCCATCTTCGCAATTGGGGTACAACCCTTTTTGGGATCCTCTAACATGCGATCGAACTTCAGCTTCTTCTTTTCATTTTTGCACTGTCTCTTTTGCATCAACAATGAACCGCGGAGATCATCATCGGGCACTTCGTGTCTGGTTCCTCTTGATCTTTAGCTTCCCCCGTTGCAGATCACCGTATTCAGGGGGCACATAGTTGTCGTCATCCTCTTCTTCTTTGTTGTCTTCCATCATAACCCCTCTTTCTCCATGCTTGGTCCAAACATTATAGTGTGGCATGAAACCCTTATAAAGCAGGTGGGTGTGAAGGATTTTCCGGTCAGAGTAAGACTTGTATTCCCACATATAGGGCATGGACAACACATAAAACCATTCTGCTTGTTTTTTCCTCGGCCACTTCGAGAAAATATGCCGCCCTTAATGTACTCGAGGTGCGTCTGTCACCGTACATCCATTGCCGGTTCATCTGCGTGCATTATATATAATTAAGTGGGTCAAAACAATTACAGAACATCATGAATAGATAAGTGACCAAATTAATAGAAGTTCATCATCACATTAACCAAAGTACATACATAGTTCTCATTGAACAACATATAGCTCTACAGAGCATCTAATTAAACCATACACTGAAACTATGTAAACATTTCAATGCAACAACAAATGCGATCATAATCGCCAACCAAGGTAACAATTGATCCAACGGCATAATGATATCAAGCCTCACTATGAATGGCATATTTTCTATACTTTCTACTTTGAAGCGCATTGCATCCATCTTGATCTTGTATCATCGACGACATCCGCAACAGCAACTCCAATATCATCTCTCCTCCTCAATTTTTTCAATTTTTCCTTCAAGTAACTGTTTTCTTCTTCAACTAAATTTAACCATCTGACAATAGGGTCGGTTGGAATTCTGGTTCACATACCTCCTAGATAAAAAAATCTATGTCACGTTGGTCGGCATAATTGTCATAAAAAAACAATAAATGACCAAATAGTTATAAAATATAATATATACCACATCCGAATCATAGACAGGACGAGGGCCGACGGAGGCGGATACCAAAACCATCACACTATATATAAAAAAAAACATAATAAAGTAAGAAAATTATACAAGTATCTATCTAAATCATAAGTAGAATTTTTCTCTTTAGAAAGAAGATAAGAACAAGAGGCTCACCACGGTGGTGCCGGCGACGAGATCGCGCGGCGATCGACGCGGTGAAGACGGGGACGGGACTGTACAGACCGCTAAACTCTAAACAAATCTTGAGGAAAAATGGAGCTTGGGGTCGAGCTTGGAGAGAAGAAAGCTAAGTAGTGTGGCTCGGGCATTTCATCGAACACCTCATGTCATAGGAGGTGAGCTAGAGCACCACAAAGCCCTCCCCTAGCCGGCCAGAAAAAACAGAGCATGGAGTGCTCTGCTTGCGGCGAGGGGGTATATATAGGCACCTCATTGGTCCCGGTTGGTGGCCGGTTCCAGCCTGAACCGGACCAATGGATGTGGGCCAGGACGAGGCCCATTGATCCGGTTTCGTGTCTGGAACCGAGACCAAAGGTTCCAGACAACCAGGACCAATGCCCCACGAGGCCTGGCCGGCCCCCTTGGCGCACGAACAGGGAACTATGCCCCCTGGGTCCCGGTTCGGTACTGAACCGGGACTAATGGCTGGCCAGGCCTGGACCAAAGCCCTGTTTTCTACTAGTGTGAGGTGTGGGGAGACTGATCCACTTCCTCCTTGTTTCTACAATCTTTCGCCAAAGAAGGTTGCAGAGATATCATTCTAGAAGAAGAATGAGGTGAGATTGGGAATGTTGTGTAACTATTTGTATTGCTAACTTGATGGGATTAAAGTTCATTGGTTTCATTTTGGTCATGTCTAATTTTGCTAGCTAGATGCTAGCCCCTGTGCTGAACAATGTTACTTTTGATGCATCTAGACCATCCTTGTTGCAACCCTCACCTCAGCTGCTAATGGTACCAATTGTGCTGCTGGGGTTGTTGTTTTTGGTTGTTGAGAAGGATGCTACCAGTTATGCCTTTGTTTTGCAAACTTTATGATTAGCAGGTACAGTGAGCACTGACACCCTTCAAACCTTTTGTTTCTTCTTTGCTCAAGTTACATTATGTATCAATGTGAGTTACTAAATGTTCATGTGTCTCATGGATGGACACTACCTCTGTATGGTTGTTGGTTTGGAGGCTTAATGGTTCTGGTTCAGTGAAGAGCTCCAGCCTTAGAAGATTTCTGGGAGAACCGAGTAAGTGAATATGAAGGTATATGATCGGTTTCTTCACTCCTATTTCTCTGCATTTTTTAATCCTCAAATAGTTCCTGCCCAGCTTGTTTTGTACACCATGTGTGCTGTTATTATTCTGGAGGTTAAGTGGGTGAAATAGTTGGTGATGTTTAGTGTGGAAGCCACTCAAAACCATTGTACATAGTTGAATTTGAGATTTTTCTTCCAACGATGTTTCGACTTTATACAATCGGATTTCAATTTTTTTCCCGAGGGATTGTTACACAGAGACAATAAAGTTTGTTTTAGTCATGTATTAGTGAATCCTATATTTGTTTTAGTCATGCATTCACAAAGTATTTGCCCACCTACGTTTCAATTTATAGACATGTTATCACACTTATAGTTATGAGCTTATGCCATGTGATGGCAGTATTAACCCCTTCATGGAAAGTGTGTTTTAAAGGTAATGAAAATCAGCTGCAGGATGCCCAATTATTGTTCCTTTTTCCTTGTTCTTGCTGTACACACTAACAATAGTTTCACGAATCCTGATATGATTGCTTCAATGATAATTTTTGCAGAAGCACTTGCCTTTGGAATTAAAGATGATCATTTATGACACTGACCAGAGATCATAACCAAGGGGTGAGCTAATTATGTTGTACTGTGCTTCACGCTTTTTTGTTATAGTCTGCGTCTTAAAAATTTCCCTACAGATTTCAGGGCTAGCAAATATGCTAAGATAATACAGAGAAGGCAATCATGCAGTGGATTTCCGATATTGATGCGAGAAAAATGCCTTTGGTCAACCCACTTACTGATTTCTCATGCTTGTTTAACCTATATATATATATATATATACCATCGGCTCGACGGCGAGGAGGGAAACCCCGCAGACCGAGGAAAGCTGACGACTGTGCCGCACGTGAAGAGCATGGTCATGTCATGGACCCACATCGGTGGTGGTCCGCTTGCCTGCTATGGCGTCCAACACGACTACAACCCTTTTACTCGGCCTTTGTAAGATATGGTTCCCCGCCTATTAATTTGTTCCTCTTTCCAAGCTTTACTTAGTTATGTTCTTTTCTGTTGTAGCAGATTGGACTGGACAGGGGTGCTCTTTTGCTTTAAAGATAGGATTGGTGATGTATTTGGTTTTATGATGTCCAGGTTGATCAAAATCACATGGTCTTTTTTCAAGTTTGAGAGAAAAAGACCACTGGAACAGGTGATTGATCACAACCATACTTTCAGAGATTTATATTTGAACTTTTTCAGTTACAATTAAAGGCAGAGTAGCAGTTGACATTATTGGTAAATTATTCTTTACATTTACGTATGTGCTGATGTAACTAACATAGATTCTTATACATGGCTTTACTGAGCTGAGATCTTGCATTTGCTACAGCCTGCTATGGTCAAAATGCCTGAACTTAACTATACTACTACAGTACCTACGTTTCTCTATAGAAAAGTCAAGTGTAATCCAAATTTGGCTACCGAATTTAGCCCCTTCACTGGTTAAACAATGGTCATCTACATGTTTTGACTGATGTTTCACAAGCGAGCTTCAGTTTCTACTCACTCTGTCCGCTATTTAGGATGCATACAAGCAATTTCCTGTGCGGAGCAACACCACATAAGCTCTATATTTCAGAACAAGCATCTGCATTTTCAAGATTAATCTGTGTCGATTTATTCAGTGTTAAGAAGGGCGATCGATCGCCTAGGTGTACATGATGGTATGATCCTTTTTTTTATTGATTTCTTATATGCCATCAAGACTTGTGTTCACTCATATTTCGCTTGTTTAGACCATACTTCATCCGCCGCCGCCACCGGAGGAAGGGCCCCTCCCGAGACCCTCTTCTCCCCCGAGTCAGGTCCTTTGGGCCTATCGTCGTCTTCTGCCTTCGGTGTGCGGCCCACTGCCGGAGAGAGCGACGAGAGGTCCAGCAGTCGTGCCTTCGTTGTCGTGTGGTGCCAAAAGAAGGAGGAGGAGGCGGAGCAGTTCGTGGTGTCTTCGTCATCGCCGGTCGCGCTGGTAGCTGTGCTCCTTTCCCTGCTCAGGCCGCCTATGCTACTCCACCACCAACAATTATGGCCCGCCATGGCTGAGTGGAGGATGATCATTTCGTCTGATTTTTTTGCAATCTTCTTGGCCGTAGTTTTTAGGTATTTTTGGCGATCTATATTTGTTCACTATCTGGCCTCGTATGATGCGCCTTCCCGTGTTGAAGTGGTGTATTGATACGATCTCGTGGCCAGTGGCTGATATCCCGGCAGATTCAGCTGATACTGGTTTTGGCAGGGGTGAGAAAAACTGTGTAGTAACATGCTATGTGGCTCGGGGATATTTCTGAGCTACTGTGATTTTGCATGCACTTCGATTAGGAAGTGAGTACAGAGCATACAAGGGTTTGTCGGCGTGTTAATTTTGACATTGGTTATCCTTGAGGGCCATACTGGTTTTGCTTGTTGGCATGTATTTTTATCAAGCGGTGAAGGGGCGGTAAATTGATGGTTACACATGACCTGGAATTGCTTTGCGTTCCTGGAATCCAATTGGCTGCCCTAAAAATGTTGGCATCAACTTGAATCCGGCAGTGTTATTTTGTGTTAACAAGACTTTTAAGTCTTGCATTGTGCCACCAGTGCACTCATCTGATGATGCACACAGATTTCTTCATAGGAATCAGCTCTTCAGTTTAGGCTTTCAGACGAAGTATATACTATTGAAATTTGCATGCAAGCTTAATCTCATGTGGGATCTAAACTAGCTGGATTCACCATATGTTTTAACTTTAGTTGATAGTCTATAGTTATAGAACGCATGAAATGTTCATCTTCAAAATATTACTGTGGTACAATAGGAAGGAAAATGGTTAAGGAATTTTGTGTGGAACACGGGATTTTTTCCTTAATACTGCAGAAAACGTAGGGTTTTCTGTGGAATTTACGCTCTAAAATATGCCATTAAGTCTACCATGCTGGTATTTTACTACATCCATCCGTTGAAACCGAGATTCTTCTTGGTAGGCTGACCATGACCCAGAGTGGAGGCCATCAGGCAGAGGCGAGTGCAAGAGCTAATGGGACAACATGGTGTGTGCGTAAGTTAATTAAGTGCATGGTGAAAATTGAATCTATACTGAAAAAATGTGCATTTTTCTTGATTGACTGACTGGAATATAATGATTAATTTTATAATTTTAATTACAGGGCTAAAGTTTGGGATTTTTGGAGTGAATCTTTGAGCCATTTTTGTCTAACTATGCGCTTATGATAACTTCAGAGATAGAATCAATACTAATGTATTTATCTCTCGCATGTGCAATTGCAGTAGCCTGACATAGTCCTCGTCGGACAACCTCCACTTATTAATTAACATGCAGCATTGGAGGGAGTGTCGCGTCTTGCGGCAGCTGCGCCGCCAATCAACTGCCTAGCCAGCTGGCCGTGCGCTCTGTGTATCCGAGGATGACTTTTGATTTGACCTACCAGCAGCCGCTCCCACAACCACATCACCGGCCATCATGTGAGCTTCTTATACTCATCTATGTTCTTTGCAACATTGTACCACGCTGCCCTGCGCAGAACGTAGATTTTAATTCAGTGTGTCGATCCTACATGCTTACCAACCAACCCCCCCCCCGAGCAAGCCATTATGAAATAAAAAACTGAAGTGTAGCTAGTTCACACATGTATTCACTTCGACACAGAGTGTTACCATGCCGCACAGAAGCAGAGACACGACACTAACTGTCTGAATTCATTATATATGCACTTGTGATACATTAGGAGTCATCGTGGCACGTTACCATGCAAGCAAGAGCAGCCAGCATTCAAAGATGTGATGAATTGTTAGATCAACTTAAAGATACTTATTTCCATTACATGAAAGTTTGATGGCTTAAAAGAAAATTCAGATCACTTGGTAATGCATACATTGGCTTTAAAAACAGGCTATATTATCATATGGATGGTGTATATAGTGCTGCCGTTAAACATTGCTCGAGTCTTGTACCTGCCGTCGGCGAAGGAAAGAACCTACGACCTAGGCGGACGAACAACCTAGCCGCACACTGCAGACAGGATCAGAGGCCTATAGAGGAACAAAAAGAATCAAGCGACTGTGGTATAACAATAAGCAGATGATACACTTTATTAATTATTTTCTAGCTGTTTTTCCTTTATCATCAGGCAGCACATATTAGTTGGGTACAATAACAGGTGGTACACTTGATATTGGAACCCCCATACATTTATTATCTTTATCATTCAAGAACTAACCCGAGCAGGCATTGCAAGACTATTAAGAACGGTATGAAACTAAGAAAAGTGGGCATCCTCTATAAACATGGATATTGACCAATGGCATTGAGCACACAATCACCCAAAAGAAAACCACCAGGACAAGCATAGGTAAAACAGAAATTTATGATACACGGTTGTAGATAACAATATATATGCTTCGAGTGCACTATACACCAGTAACATGACCATGAGAACAGATTCAAGCCAAATGGCATGGAAAGGAGTCAAATAATACCATAGAAAAACAAAACTGGGAATGTCAAAAGACGTAAACAGAGTTACAGATAAACGGCACGGTAAGATAAATAACATGAGTAATAGTGGCTATGATTTGTTTCTGTAAAACCATCACAGAGAAATAAAATTCACATGAAAATATTTGCTTGTCCTACAGCTTACAATGATAGGTGTAACTACCTAACTCACAATTGGATAGAAGAATGTATGATAAGGCTGGAAGATATAAAAGGACAACAAATTTAAACAGAGCCTTTGTTTCCATCATTTTTTCACCTAGAGAAGTGATGCATTGCTACATAAGAACGAAAAGCACAATCTGAGAGGAATCACAAAGCAACCAGTACATACATTGTTTTAGAAGGACATGAACTATTTTTTTCATTAGGACTTTTACAATTTATTAGGAGATTTGTTTCAGGAGATACAAAAGGCCAAGACGTTCCCGTGGTGGCCCGCGATGATGACACAGAAGACGGCCTGCCGTCCAGGCCATATGAAGCAACAGCTCAACCTAGTTCAACCTCCTCCGCTCTCCGGTATGTGTAAGGTAGCTTTGTGTTGGTCGTTTAATGCATATAGCCTTTCAAGTTTGTGATGCGGCTGGGCTGGCTCTTGTGCATTCTTCTAAGACTGACAAACCATTTGGGGCAACAAAGGGAAACCACAAGGGATGAAACATCACAATAGTTAAAAATATATAACAGAGTGAAATACACAGATAATGAGGCCACTTGTGTCAAAATCTACTTTAGTAACTCAAATTAGCAGCTTAAATGAAAACAATAAGAAGTAAAAAAGGTAATTTGAGTGCTGACATGCATAAAATACAGATTAACACAAAAAATCCACATCGCATTGAGGCCTAACTTACTTACAGGACATACATGGTGTATTTACGACAACGTAGAATGAATCACTTAATTACTTATTATTCGTCATTTATCAGTTACGGAAAGCAAGACACAACTTACTACTATAGACCATGCCTGTCACATGATCGGTCATCACAGAACAAATACTTGACAGAAAAGAGCGACTTTTACTTAAGGAAATGGATGACCAGTGAAATAGCCCCACACCCTCTAGACAAGCTAACTTTGGTCAGAACGAACTATATACGGTTTTTTTTCATAGGAGAACTACACCGTACACATCCTATATTTCTTTGGACAGAATGAACCTGTATAAGAACAGAGAGAAAACATGACAGCAGGACTGGCTGTGCTTTCCAGGCACACAAAGTCCTTCTCTTTTCACTGAACCAGCAACACACGCCAGCTCCATCTTCTCTTCGGTGAGGGCGTGTGTGAGAGGATGGAGAGGGCGAGGGCGTGTGTGGCAGCGAGAGAGAGGATGGCAAGGACGAGGATGACCTCTCGAGTTGGACAGACGATTGCGCGAGAGCCGGATGGAGTCGGCCGTCTCTGCATATGGACAAACTGACAGGGTTGTGCTTCAGGAACGGAAGTTGGGGAGAGGGAGAAGCATACCTAATAGAATTTCACCGGCACGTCAACCTCCTCTTATTCTCGAATTCAGTTCCGGCGACAGCGTCGAGGAGCGGGCGACGACGGCGACGGCGACCACGGGGCGGCGACGGCGTCGAGGAAGCAGGGGGCACGGGCCGGGCGGCATGTCGGGGCAGGGCAGGAGCGCGGGGAGACGGCGACGAGGAGCGGGCGGCGACGGTGTCGAGGAGCGGGCGGCGACGGTGTCGAGGAAGCAGGGGCAGCCTGGCGGCGTTCAGAGAAGAATGGCGGGGTGGGGGAAATTTCTCCAAGTGTGGGGTTATATACCCACACCTTTTGTCCCAGTTTGTGCCACGAACCGGGACCAAAGGGTAGCATTGGTCCCGGTTGGTGCCACGAACCGGGACCAAAGGTCGGCATTGGTCCTGGTTCGTGCCACCAACCGGGACCAATAGCCTGTGCCTGGCACAGCCGCGGTGGATGTTTAGTCCCACCTCGCTAGCTGAGGAGCTTCGGCACCAGTTTATAAGCGCGGCTGTGCCTCCCCTTTCGAACTCCTCTCTATTGCAGGCATACTGGCCTAAATGTGTCTCCCTGCCTGTGGGCCTACTGGGCCTTCTGCGGGCCTGAATCCTGGCCCACCTGCCGGGTTGGGTTTCTAGTCCTATTCAGGCCGTGATGGCCCAGTAGGCGGCATTTTTTTTTTAGTTTTTTTGCTTTGTTTTTTGCATTATTTATTTTCTTTTCTTTTTTGCTTTTTTTTTAATTCTTTTTGCTGTTAGGTCACAAAAATTATAAACTTTCTGTTAGTGCCATTAGTTTTCAAATTTGAATAGTTTAAGTTTGAATTCTTTGAAATTTGTGTGAATCACTAGTTTGTGAATAACTTTACTATAAAAATAGATTTTTGAGTGATTCTTTTTCCTGCCATTTAATATTATGTGTTTTAACTTATATTCAAAAACAATTTGTTATTTTAGTTTCTAACAAAAAATTCTTTATGATAATTCTTTTTGCTATTAAAGTTTCTAACAAAAAAATTCTTATGATAATTCCTTTTATTAATGTTTTGAACTAAAAATACTTGATAATTCTAGTTGCATAAATTTTTTATAATTTTAGTTTCAAAAATACTAGAGGTTTATAAAAGCTTTTTAGTTGATTTGCTATTAGAGTTTTATAAAAGCTTTTTAGTTGATTCTTTTTGCTATTGAAGAATATTATAGTTTTGTTTTAGTTGATCATAACAGAATATTTTAATTGATTATTTTAAGTTCATTCTTTTTGCTATTAGTTCATTCTTTTTGCGCTAAATGACCCTGAAATTGAAAAGCACTACAAATGAACTCTGAAAAGGTTGAAAGTTAGCATGGTATCATCATTTCACCCACATAGCATGTGCTAAAAAGTTGAGAGGATTACGGAAAAAAACTGGATGCACTTCGTGTACAAAACGGGCAATCTCTTTCGAAGTATCACGGTTTCGAACGAAAACTCGTCTGTTACAAAGGGATTTCATTTTTTTGAACTTATTTGAACTCCAGACTTTTTGTGTGTTCAAAATGCACCATTCAAAGCCACATCATCAATTTTCAACCCTTTATGACTTCATTTGTTATTTTTCATGCATTTACTGATTTTTTTTGAGCTATATGACCCTGAAATTGACACAAATGGAACTCTGAAAGGTTGAAGTTGGCATGGTTCATCATTTCACCCACATACATGTGCTAAAAATTGAGAGGGTTACGGCAAAAACTGGATGCACTTCGTGTACAAAACAGACTATCTCTTTCGAAATATCAGGGTTTCGATCGGAAACTCGTCTGTTACAAAGGGATTTCATTTTTTTGAACTTATTTGAACTCCAGACTTTTTGTGTGTTCAAAATGCACCATTCAAAGTGACATCATCAATTTTCAACCCTTTCTGACTTCATTTGTTATTTTTCATGCATTTACTGATTTTTTTTGAGCTATGTGACCCTGAAATTGAAAAGCACTTCAAATGAACTCTGAAAAGGTTGAAAGTTGGCATGGTATCATCATTTCACCCACATAGCATGTGCTAAAAAGTTGAGAGGGTTACGGCAAAAACTGG
Source organism: Thinopyrum elongatum (assembly GCA_011799875.1). Taxonomy (NCBI): domain Eukaryota; kingdom Viridiplantae; phylum Streptophyta; class Magnoliopsida; order Poales; family Poaceae; genus Thinopyrum; species Thinopyrum elongatum. The sequence continues at coordinate 499,145,527 of CM022302.1, read as the reverse complement.
ATGCACTTCGTGTACAAAACGGACAATCTCTTTCGAAGTATCAGGGTTTCATACGGAAACTCGTCTGTTACAAAGGGATTTCATTTCTTCACATGTAACTGCAGTGATATTCTAGATCAAAGGCATCATCATAATAGTTGTGGAGAGAAAGTCTTCACTTTTTCTTTGCTTGTGTCCTTTGCTTATTGCGCCGTAACCATGGATATTCTTCATCGCTTAACAGGGTGCTTGGGTCAGCCTTGACTTTGAAGGGAGGAATTTCATGAAACTTTTCATAATCTTCAGATATGTCTGTCTTACCCTCCATTCCCACGATGTCTCTTTTTCCTGAAAGAACTATGTGGCGCTTTGGCTCATCGTATGATGTATTCGCTTCCTTATCTTTTCTTTTTCGTGGTTTGGTAGACATGCCCTTCACATAGAAAACCTGCGCCACATCATTGGCTAGGACGAATGGTTCGTCTGTGTACCCAAGATTGTTCAGATCCACTGTTGTCATTCCATACTGTGGGTCTACCTGTACCCCGCCTCCTGACATATTGACCCATTTGCACTTAAACAAAGGGACCTTAAAATCATGTCCGTAGTCAAGTTCCCATATGTCCACTATGTAACCATAATATGTGTCCTTTCCCCTCTTGGTTGCTGCATCAAAGCGGACACCGCTGTTTTGGTTGGTGCTCTTTTGATCATGGGCGATCATGTAAAATGTATTCCCATTTATCTCGTATCCTTTGTCAGTCAATACAGTCGAAGATGGTCCCCTGGACAACGAGTACAGCTCATCAGAAATAGTGTTGTCACCTCTGAGACGTGTTTCCAACCAACTGCCGAAAGTCCTGATGTGTTCACATGTAATCCAGTCGTCACACTGCTCCGGGTGTTTGGAGCGCAGAATGTTCTTGTGTTCATCGACATACGGGAACACCAAGGTAGAGTTCTGTAGAACTGTGTAGTGTGCTTGAGACCAAGAATGCCCGTCCCTACATATTATTGAGTCCCCTCCTAGCGTGCCTTTTCCAGTCAGTCTCCCCTCATACCGCGATTGAGGGAGGCCAATCTTCTTAAGGCCAGGAATGAAGTCAACACAAAACCCAATGACATCCTCTGTTTGATGGCCCATGGAGATGCTTCCTTCTGGCCTAGCGCGGTTACGGACATATTTCTTTAGGACTCCAATGAACCTCTCAAAGGGGAACATATTGTGTAGAAATACAGGGCCCAGAACAACAATCTCGTCGACTAGATGAACTAGGACGTGCGTCATGATATTGAAGAAGGATGGTGGGAACACCAGCTCGAAACTGACAAGACATTGCGCCAAATCACTCCTTAGCCTTGGTAGGATTTGTGGATCGATCACCTTCTGAGAGATTGTATTGAGGAATGCACATAGCTTCACAATGGCTAATCGAACGTTTTCCGGTAGAAGCCCCCTCAATGCAACCGAAAGCAGTTGCGGCATAATCACATGGCAGTCATGAGACTTTAGGTTCTGGAACTTTTTCTCTGGGATATTTATTATTCCCTTTATATTGGACGAGAAGCCAGACGGGACCTTCATACTGAGCAGGCATTCAAAGAAGATTTCCTTCTCTTCTTTGCTAAGAGCATAGCTGGCAGGACCTTCATACTGCTTTGGAGGCATGCCGTCTTTTTCGTGCAAACGTTGCAGGTCCTCCCGTGCCTCCGGTGTATCTTTTGTCTTCCCATACACGCCCAAGAAGCCTAGCAGGTTCACGCAAAGATTCTTTGTCACGTGCATCATGTCGATTGAAGAGCGGACCTCTAGGTCTTTCCAGTAGGGTAGGTCCCAAAATAAAGATTTCTTCTTTCACATGGGTGCGCGTCCCTCAGCATCATTCGGAACAGATAGTCCGCCGGGACCCTTTCCAATGATTACGTGTAAATCATTGACCATAGCAAGTACGTGATCACCAGTACGCATGGCAGGCTTCTTCCGGTGATCTGCCTCGCCTTTGAAATGCTTGCCTTTCTTTCGACATTGATGGTTGGTCGGAAGAAATCGACGATGCCCCAGGTACACATTCTTCCTGCATTTGTCCAGGTATATACTTTCGGTGTCAGCTAAACAGTGCGTGCATGCGTGGTATCCCTTGTTTGTCTATCCTGAAAGGTTACTGAGAGCAGGCCAATCATTGATGGTTACAAACAGCAACGCATGCAGGTCAAATTCCTCCTGTCTGTGCTCATCCCACACACGTACACCGTTTCCATTCCACAGCTGTAAAAGTTCTTCAACTAATGGCCTTAGGTACACATCAATGTCGTTGCCGGGTTGCTTAGGGCCTTGGATGAGTACTGGCATCATAATGAACTTCCGCTTCATGCACAGCCAAGGAGGAAGGTTATAGATAGATAGAGTCATGGGCCAGGTGCTGTGATTGCTGCTCTGCTCCCCAAAAGGATTAATTCCATCCGCGCTTAAACCAAACCATACGTTCCTTGCGTCACCTGCAAACTCCTCCGAGTACTTTCTCTCGATTTTTCTCCACTGCGACCCGTCAGCGGGTGCTGTCAACTTCTTGTCTTTCTTACGGTCCTCTCTGTGCCATCGCATCAACTTGACATGCTCTTTGTTCCTGAACAGACGTTTCAACCGTGGTATTATAGGAGCATACCACATCACCTTCGCAGGAACCCTCTTCCTAGGGGGCTCACCGTTAACATCACCAGGGTCATCTCGTCTGATCTTATACCACAATGCACCGCATACCGGGCATGCGTTCAAATCCTCGTACGCACCGCGGTACAGGATGCAGTCATTAGGGCATGCATGTATCTTCTGCACCTCCAATCCTAGAGGGCATACGACCTTCTTTGCTGCGTACGTACTGTCGGGCAATTCGTTATCCTTTGGAAGCTTCTTCTTCAATATTTTCAGTAGCTTCTCAAATCCTTTGCCAGGAACAGCATTCTCTGCCTTCCACTACAGCAATTCCAGTACGGTACCGAGCTTTGTGTTGCCATCTTCGCAATTGGGGTACAACCCTTTTTGGTGATCCTCTAACATGCGATCGAACTTCAGCTTCTTCTTTTCATTTTTGCACTGTCTCTTTGCATCAACAATGAACCGGCGGAGATCATCATCGGGCACTTCGTCTGGTTCCTCTTGATCTTTAGCTTCCCCCGTTGCAGGATCACCGTATTCAGGGGGCACATAGTTGTCGTCATCCTCTTCTTCTTTGTTGTCTTCCATCATAACCCCTCTTTCTCCATGCTTGGTCCAAACATTATAGTGTGGCATGAAACCCTTATAAAGCAGGTGGGTGTGAAGGATTTTCCGGTCAGAGTAAGACTTCGTATTCCCACATATAGGGCATGGACAACACATAAAACCATTCTGCTTGTTTTTCTCGGCCACTTCGAGAAAATTATGCACGCCCTTAATGTACTCGGAGGTGCGTCTGTCACCGTACATCCATTGCCGGTTCATCTGCGTGCATTATATATAATTAAGTGTGTCAAAAACAATTACAGAACATCATGAATAGATAAGTGACCAAATTAATAGAAGTTCATCATCACATTAAACCAAAGTACATACATAGTTCTCATTGAACAACATATAGCTCTACAGAGCATCTAATTAAACCATACACTGAAACTATGTAAAACATTTCAATGCAACAACAAATGCGATCATAATCGCAACCAAGGTAACAATTGATCCAACGGCATAATGATATCAAGCCTCACTATGAATGGCATATTTTCTATACTTTCTAATCTTGAAGCGCATTGCATCCATCTTGATCTTGTGATCATCGACGACATCCGCAACATGCAACTCCAATATCATCTTCTCCTCCTCAATTTTTTTCAATTTTTCCTTCAAGTAACTGTTTTCTTCTTCAACTAAATTTAACCTCTTGACAATAGGGTCGGTTGGAATTTCTGGTTCACATACCTCCTAGATAAAAAAATCTATGTCACGTTGGTCGGCATAATTGTCATAAACAATAAATGAACCAAATAGTTATAAAATATAATATATACCACATCCGAATCATAGACAGGACGAGGGCCGACGGAGGCGGATACCAAAACCATCACACTATATAATAAAAAACAATAATAAAAGTAAGAAAATTATACAAGTATCTATCTAAATCATACAAGTAAGAATTTTTCTCTTTTAGAAAGAAGATAAGAACAAGAGGCTCACCACGGTGGTGCCGGCGACGAGATCGGCGCGGGCGATCGACGGCGGTGAAGACGGGGACGGGACGTGACAGACCGCTAAACCTAAACAAATCTTGAGGAAAATGGAGCTTGGAGGTCGAGCTTGGAGAGAAGAAAGCTTAAGTAGTGTGGCTCGGGCATTTCATCGAACACCTCATGTGCATAGGAGGTGAGCTAGAGCACCACAAAGCCCTCCCCTAGCCGGCCAGAAAAAACAGAGCAGTGGAGTGCTCTGCTTGCGGGCGAGGGGGTATATATAGGCACCTCATTGGTCCCGGTTGGTGGCCGGTTCCAGCCATGAACCGGGACCAATGGATGTGGGCCAGGAGCGAGGCCCATTGATCCCGGTTCGTGTCTGGAACCGAGACCAAAGGGTCCAGACGAACCAGGACCAATGCCCCACGAGGCCTGGCCGGCCCCCTGGGCGCACGAACAGGGACGTATGCCCCCATGGGTCCCGGTTCGGTACTGAACCGGGACTAATGGGCTGGCCAGGCCTGGACCAAAGCCCTGTTTTCTACTAGTGTGAGGTGGGGGAGACCTGATCCACTTCCTCCTTGTTTCTACAAATCTTTCGCCAAAGAAGGTTGCAGAGATATCATTCTAGAAGAAGAATGAGGTGAGATTGGGAATGTTGTGTAACTATTTGTATTGCTAACTTAGATGGGATTAAAGTTCATTGGTTTCATTATTTGGTCATGTCTAATTTTGCTAGCTAAGATGCTAGCCCCTGTGCTGAACAATGTTACATTTTGATGCATCTAGACCATCCTTGTTGCAACCCTCACCTCAGCTGCTAATGGTACCAATTGTGCTGCTGGGGTTGTTGTTTTTGGTTGTTGAGAAGGATGCTACCAGTTATGCCTTTGTTTGTGCAAACTTTATGATTAGCAGGTACAGTGAGCACTGAGCACCCTTCAGAACCTTTTGTTTCTTCTTTGCTCAAGTTACATTATGTATCAAGATGTGAGTTACTAAATGTTCATGTATGTCTCATGGATGGACACTACCTCTTGTATTGTTGATTGGTTTGGAGGCTTAATGGTTCTGGTTCAGGTAGAAGAGCTCCAGCCTTAGAAGATTTCTGGGAGAACCGAGTAAGTGAATATGAAGGTATATGATCGGTTTCTTCACTCCTATTTCTCTGCATTTTTTTAATCCTCAAATAGTTCCTGCCCAGCTTGTTTGTACACATGTGTGCTTGTTATTATTCTGGAGGTTAAGTGGGTGAAATAGTTGGTGATGTTTAGTGTGGAAGCCACTCAAAACCATTGTACATAGTTGAATTTGAGATTTTTCTTCCAACGATGTGTTCGACTTTATACAATCGGATTTCAATTTTTTTCCCGAGTGATTGTTACACAGAGACAATAAAGTTTGTTTTAGTCATGTATTAGTGAATCCTATATTTGTTTTAGTCATGCATTACACAAAGTATTTGCCCACCTACGTTTCAATTTATAGACATGTTATCACACTTATAGTTATGAAGCTTATGCCATGTGATGGCAGTATTAACCCCTTCATGGAAATGTGTTTTAAAGGTAATGAAAATCAGCTGCAGGATGCCCAATTATGTTCCTTTTTCCTTGTTCTTGCTGTACACACTACAAATCAGTTTCACGAATTTCTGATATGATTGCTTCAATGATGATTTTTGCAGAAGCACTTGCCTTTGGAATTAAAGATGATCAGTTTATGACACTGACCAGAGATCATACCAAGGGGTGAGCTAATTATGTTGTACTGTGCTTCACGCTTTTTTGTTATAGTCTGCGTCTTAAAAATTTCCCTACAGATTTCAGGGCTAGCAAATATGCTAAAGATAAATACAGAGAAGGCAATCAGTGCAGTGGATTTCCGATATTGATGCGAGAAAAATGCCTTTGGGTCAAAGCCCACTTACTGATGTTCTCATGCTGTTTTAACCTATATATATATATATATATACCATCGGCTCGACGGCGAGGAGGGAAACCCCGCAGACCGAGGAAAGCGTGACGACTGTGCCGCACGTGAAGAGCATGGTCATGTCATGGGACCACACATCGGTGGTGGTCCGCTTGCCTGCTATGGCGTCCAACACGACTACACCCTTTTACTCGGCCTGTTGTAAGATATGGTTCCCCGCCTAATTAATTTGTTCCTTCTTCCAAGCTCTTACTTAGTGTATGTTCCTTTCTGTTGTAGCAGATTGGACTGGACAGGGTGCTCTTTTGCTTTAAAGATAGGATTGGTGGATGTATTTGGTTTTATGATGTCCAGGTTGATCAAAATCACATGGTCTTTTTTCAAGTTTGAGAAGAAAAAGACACTGGAACAGGTGATTGATCACAACCATACTTTCAGAGATTTATATTTGAACTTTTTCAGTTACAATTAAAGGCAGAAGGTAGCAGTTGACATTATTGGTAAATTAATTCTTTACATTTACGTATGTGCTGATGTAACTAACATAGATCTTATACATGGCTTTACTGAGCATGATCTTGCATTTGCTACAGCCTGCTATGGTCAAAATGCCTGAACTTAACTATATACTACTACAGTACCTACGTTTCTCTATAGAAAAGGTCAAGTGTAATCCTAATTTGGGCTACCGAATTTTAGCCCCTTCACTGGTTAAACAATGGTCATCTACATGTTTATGACTGATGTTTCACAAGCGAGCTTCAGTTTAGCTATCACATGTCCGCTATTTAGGAATGCATACAAGCAATTCCTGTGCGGAGCAACACCACATAAGCTCTATATTTCAGAACAAGCATTCTGCATTTTCAGAGATTAATCTGTGTCGATATATTCAGTGTTTAAGAAGGGCGATCGATGCGCCTAGGTGTACATGATGGTATGATCCTTTTTTTTATTGATTTCTTATATGCCATCAAGACTTGTTTCACTCATATTTCCGCTTTGTTTAGACCATACTTCATCCGCCGCCGCCACCGGAGGAAGGGCCCCTCCCGAGACCCTCTTCTCCCCCGAGTCAGGTCATGTGGGCGCTATCGTCGTCTTCTGCCTTCGGTGTGCGGCACCACTGCCGGAGAGAGCGACGAGGAGGTCCAGCAGTCCGTGCCTTCGTTGTCGTGTGGTGCCAAAAGAAGGATGAGGAGGCGGAGCAGTTCGTGGTGTCTTCGTCATCGCCGGTCGCGCTGGTATGCTGTGCTCCTTTCCCTGCTCAGCCGCCTATGCTACTCCACCACCAAACAAGTATGGCCCTGCCATGGCTGAGTGGAGGATGATCAGTTCGTCTGAATTTTGCAATTCTTCTTGGCCGTAGTTTTTAGGTATTTTTGGCGATCTATGATTTGTTCACTATCTGGCCTCGTATGATGCGCCTTCCCGTGTTGAAGTGGTGTGATTGATACGATCTCGTGGCCAGTGGCTGATATCCCGGGCAGATTCAGCTGATACTGGTTTTGGCAGGGTGAGAAAAACTGTGTAGTACACATGCTATGTGCTCGTGGATATTTCTGAGCTACTGTGATTTTGCATGCTACTTCGATTAGGAAGTGAGTACAGAGCATACAAGGGTTTGTCGGCGTGTTAATTTTGACATTGAGTTATCCTTGAGGGCCATACTGGTTTGCTTGTTGGCATGTATTTTTATCAAGCGAGTGAAGGGGCGGTAAATTGATGGTTACAACATGACCTGGAATTGCTTTGCGTTCCTGGAATCCAATTGGCTGCCCTAAAAATGTATTGCATCAACTTGAATCCGGCAGTGTTATTTTGTGTTAACAAGACTTTTAAGTCTTGCATTTGTGCCACCAGTGCACTTCATCTGATGATGCACACAGATTTCTTCATAGGAATCAGCTCTTCAGTTTAAGGCTTTCAGACGAAGTATATACTATTGAAATTTGCATGCAAGCTTAATCTCATGTGGGATCTAAACTAGCTGGATTCACTCATATGTTTTAACTTTAGGTTGATAGTCTATAGTATATAGAACGCATGAAATGTTCATCTTCAAAATATTACTGTTGGTACAATAGGAAGGAAAATGGTTTAGGAATTTGTGTGGAACACGGGATTTTTTTCCTTAATACTGCAGAAAACGTAGGGTTTTCTGTGGAATTTACGCTCTTAAAATATGCCATTAAGTCTATCCATGCTGGTATTTTTACTACATCCATCCGTTGAAACCGAGATTCTTCTTGGTAGGCTGACCATGACCCAGAGTTGGAGGCCATCAGGCAGAGGCGAGTGCAAGAGCTAATGGGGACAACATGGTGGTGCGGTAAGTTAATTAAGTGCATGGTGAAAGTTGAATCTATACTGAAAAAATGTGCATTTTTCTTGATTGACTGACTGGAATATAATGATTAATTTTATAATTTTATAATTCAGGGCTAAAGTTTGGGATTTTAGGAGTGAATCATTTGAGCCATTTTTGTCTAACTATGCGCTTATGATAACTTCAGAGATAGAATCAATACTAATGTATTTATCTCTCGCATGTGCAATTGCAGTAGCCTGACAATTAGTCCTCAGTCGGACAACCTCTCACTTATTAATTAACATGCAGCATTGGAGGGAGTGTCGCGTCTTGCGGCAGCTGCGCCGCCAATCAACTGCCTAGGCCAGCTGGCCGATGCGCTCTGTGTATCCGAGGATGACTTTTGATTTGACCTGACCAGCAGCCGCTCCCACAACCACATCACCGGCCATCATGTGAGCTTCTTATACTCATCTATGTTCTTTGCAACATTGTACCACGCTGCCCTGCGCAGAACGTAGATTTTAATTCAGTGTGTCGATCCTACATGCTTTAACCAACCAACCCCCCCCCCGAGCAAGCCATGTATTGAAAGAGTATACATTAATATTATTCGGACACATATTGAAGTGATAAACATTAGACAGAGTCATCGCTGCACGTTTGACCATGGCGCAAAAAGCAAGAGCGAGCCAAGCATTCAAAGCATGTGTATGAGATTGATTTAGAATCAACTTAAAGATACTTATATTCCATTACATGAAAGTTTGATGCTTAAAAGAAAATATTCAGATCACTTGGTAATAGCATACATTGGCTTTAAAAGACAGGCTATATTAGCATAGATGGATGGTGTATATAGTGCTTGCCCGTTAACCATTGCTCGAGTCTTGTACCTGCCGTCGGCAGGAAGGAAAGAACCTACGACCTAGGCGGACGAACAACCTAGCCGCACACTGCAGACAGGATCAGAGGCCTATAGAGGAACAAAAAGAATCAAGCGACTGTGTATAAAACAATAAGCAGATGATACACTTTATTAATTATTTTTCTAGCTGTTTTTCCTTTATCATCAGGCAGCACATATTAGTTGGGTAAGCAATAACCAGGTGGTACACTTGATATTGGAACCCCCATACATTTATTATCTTTATCATTCAAAGAACTAACCCGAGCAGGCATTGCAAGACTATTAAGAATCGGTATGAAACTAAGAAAAGTGGGCATCCTCTATAAACATGGATATTGACCAATGGCATATGAGCACACAATCACCCAAGAAGAAAACCACCAGGACAAGCATAAGGTAAAACAGAAATTTATGATACACGGTCTGTAGATAACAATATATATAGCTTCGAGTGCACTATACACCAGTAGACATGACCATGAGAACAGATTCAAAGCCAAATGGCATGGAAAGGAGTCAAATATATACCATAGAAAAACAAAACTGGGAATGTCAAAAAGACGTAAACAGAGTATACAGATACAACGGCACGGTAAGATAAATAACATGATGTAATAGTGGCTATGATTTGTTTCTGGTAAAACCATCACAGAGAAATAAAATTCACATGAAAATATTTGCTTCCTACAGGCTTACAATGATAGGTGTAACTACCTAAACTCACAATTGGATAAGAAGAATGTATGATAAAGGCTGGAAGATATAAAAGGACAACAAATTTAAACAGAGCCTTTGTTTCCATCATTTTTTCACCTAGAGAAGTGATGCATTGCTACATAAGAACGAAAAGCACAATCTGAGAGGAATCACAAAGCCAACCAGTACATACATTGTTTTAGAAGGACATGAACATATTTTTCTTCATTAGGACTTTTACAATTTATTAGGAGGAATTTGTTTCAGGAGATACAAAAGGCCAAGACGTTCCCGTGGTGCCCGCGATGATGACACAGAAGACGGCCTGCCGTTCCAGGCCATATGAAGCAACAGCTCAACCTAGTTCAACTCCTCCGCTTACTGTGTAAGGTAGCTTTGTGTATGGTCGTTTAATGCATATAGCCGTTCAAGTTTGTGCATGCGGCTGGGCTGGCTCTTGTGCATTCTTCTAAGACTGACAACCATTTGGGGCAACAAAGGGAAACCACAATGGGATGAATAACATCACAATAGTTAAAAATATATATAACAGAGTGAAATACACAGATAATGAGGCCACTTGTGTCAAACATCTACTTTAGTAACTCAAATTAGCAGCTTAAATGAAAACAATAAAGAAGTAAAAAAGGTAATTTGAGTGCTAGACATGCAGATAAAATATCAGATTAACACAAAAAATCCACATCGCATTGAGGCCTAACTTACTTACAGGACATACATGGTGTATTTTACGACAACGTCAGAATGAATCACTTAATTACTTATTTATTTCGTCATTTATACAGTTACGGAAAGCAAGAACACTAACTTACTATATAGACCATGCCTGTCACATGATCGGTCATCACAGAACAAATACTTGACAGAAAAGAGCGACTTTTACTTAAGGAAATGGATGACCAAGTGAAATAGCCCCCAACCCTCTAGACAAGCTAACTTTGGTCAGAACGAACTAAATATACGGTTTTTTTTTCATAGGATGAACTAACACCGTACACATCCTATTATTTCTTTGGACAGAATGAACCATGTATAAGAACAGAGAGAAAACATGACAGCAGGACTGGCTGTGCTTTCCAGGCAACAAATGTCCTTCTCTTTTCACTGAACCAGCAACACACGCCAGCTCCATCTTCTCTTCTGGTGAGGGCGTGTGTGAGAGGATGGAGAGGGCGAGGGCGTGTGTGGCAGCGAGAGAGGATGGAGGCAAGGACGCGAGGAATGACCTCTCGAGTGGACAGACGATTGCGCGAGAGCCGGATGGAGTCGGCCGTCTCTGCATATGGACAAACTGACAGGGTTTGTGCTTCAGGAACCGAGAGAGTTGGGGAGAGGGAGAAGCATACCTAATAGAAATTTCACCGGCACGTCAACCTCCTCTTTATTCTCGAATTTCAGTTCCACCGTTGAAGGAAGCCCAACCGTCTCATGAACAACCTTTAGAGTGAAGCTCATTGATGATGACACTGTTAGCAGACAGAAACTGTATAAGTGAGATTATTCCTCTTTGGCTATATTAAATAGCTTCTACATATCTGTTTTAGAGTAAAGAGAAAAAATGATATCAACCAAGCATATCTAAATTCCATCATAATACATGCAAAGAATGTGTTACATCTGAAATAAAATGGAACTTGCAAATTAGATAGTTACTTATAAGCGAAATGTGATTTAGGTGTGTTTTCACCAAAGAGATATGGTGAACAGTCGAGCATATAATTATAAATTGATAATTACCAGTAAGATCTTCGCACTTCTTGGGAAATAAATAAAACTGGAAACCATATATCTTATTCAAAACCGTAACTAAACGGAGAGACATCTTGACTGCATATATAGGGTAGATAATCAAAAATCTGAAAGCATCTTAGAGGAAGCTCTCACTAAGAACCTCTCACTAAGAACCTTGACAAACGTTCATGAAGCCGCGCTTACATTAGCTCTATCTTCTTTTATCCACAGATTCATATACATGACCAGGAATCACTCAAATTTGGTGTAGTACACAAAGAACATCTTCTTGAGAGACATGATCCTACCCTGCATCCAAAATAGCTATATAAATGATACTTTTGCCTTTTTTTCATTGTATCGAGCAGGTAAAATCTGTAACAAAAGAAATGCTGACATACATGGAAGTATGAAATTCCCTTTATCGATCAATATAACCAGATATGAAATGATTTTCGTAGGCAGATGTTGTCATATTGAGCATCATGGCCATCAATTTGGCAAACAAGACCGCTATAACCCAAAATTGAACCCATGCGTAAATAATCACTATTATTTTCTGATCTAAGCAGAGTTTTTTTTGGGTTGATAGTGGAAAAGTCATTCATGTGTTTACCCACGTGAACAATCACAAGTCTAATTATTATCTTATATTCTACTAACAGAAAGAAGCACCATATCATTTCTTCCTTTCCTGCTAAATCACTAAGCATGAACATGAAGCACCATAAATCTGTTAACCTACAGAAACCACAACCACAATGGAGAAAAGTATGGAAGAACAATGCAAGTATATGGCAACAAACTCTAATACAGGTGGTAAAGGCAAACCTTCTGATGGGGGTATGAGCAGTGACGGTGAGTCGGTGACAGACTAAACGCTGATTTGGAGCTTTTATTACCATGCAACTCGATATCATAGAATCCTTGCAAATTCCATTTAAACATTCCCTGGTAAATTCAAATGGTTGAACGTGGGCGGGCTTCTTTGGGACTGCAGTTTCGGAGGATTATGTAAGCCATCAGACAGAAAACTGGTATTGAGAAGGCAGATCAAAAACATAATTGTGATTTTCTAAACATAGGATCACCAAAAAGGAAGATTCATTTGCGTATAATATTCAAGAATAGAGTATTTACTCATTATCCATTAGCTTCAGAATGATCTTAATAAATTTTCAAACATTTTCCTGGTAGACAAACGATTTTAAGATTCAACATCGTTGTGTTGAGGCCAATAGGATATGAAGATTCCAATAAATTTAGGGAAATGGACGATCAATGACTAAATTGACCAAAACAAATAATAGCCAGACAGGAACACGATTCCAAGAAACCACCAAGCTGTAAAAATTCCTTGCAGAATAACATAAGATATTGTTTTGTTGCTGGGTATTGTCAAGGTAAAGTTGGATAGCAGTTCAATTCAAGTGCAGGAACTAAAGTAAAGCATTTACCTGAACTCCCTTTAGCTTATCGGCCAGGTTTGCTGCTAATGGATCACCACTAAGAAGAGAAAGTGTAGACGAACCATCCAGTCCCAACATATCAAATAGGATGGGTGCATGGGTTGTACATTGGGTGCAATACATTTGACAATATTAGCAACGAGATGTTTAGCTCAACTGTTCTATACTATACAGTTGTAGAGAGAAAAATAAGTTGGTTTTACATGAGCGCCGAGGAGTATACTCGTCCACGAGATATCCTGATGGCAACACCTGCAGTACAATGGTTTGCCGCTTTGATTTCCTGACAAACAAACAAATAACCTGAGAGCTAGCTCCAACAGATTTACACTATGAAGAAAGTACACACAAAAAACTTCCTACTGACATCATTTGCAAAGACATGGACATCTACATCAGGTTTAGCATGGCATTAAGTTAAACAAAGGTAACAAGTTAATTTCCAAACCAATATAGCATCTCAGATTTACACACTAAATCTAAACCATCTGTTCATCACACAAAAATTAGCAGTCAGTAGCTAGGATGCCGACCAAATATCATCTGTAGCAGCAGCTCACAAGAGTTGGAGACACCTGTGTTAACAAGTTGAGAGGGGATTCCTCATGAAGTTGAGGAACTTGCTCTCCTGTCACCCACATCACACATGCATAAAAAAACAAACGAAGAAGCGTCCATGAGTGGCAAAGTACAGGTAACAGCAATGAATGTAGAGTAGAAGCAAAGCCAAACCTCCTTCTCCTAGAGCCGAAGATTTGTAGGGCTGCATCTCAGGTTCTCAAACAGAGAACATAGCAAGTAGAAACCAATTCAATCCAATCCAATCCTCCTGCAGCAGAGAAGGAGATGCACAAACGCGAACACGAACAGAGCACAACAGCCATTTGCGTGCGTGAGAAAACTCAATCAGAGGACCAAATCGAATAGAGGGACAGGCACATGAAGGAGAAGAGGGACGAGGGGGCACCTTGACGAGCTCCGTGGCATCGGCGGCCCAAGAAGACGCACACGGACGGCGGATGTAGTGGCCGACCTCCTCTCCCTTGACGCGAATGCGAGGATCTTGTCGAGCGTGGCTGCCGCCGGCCGGCCTCCCTTCTCGGTTTCTTCCCGCGGAGGGAGATGGCGAGCAGCACGAGGAGGACGACGGCATGGCCCAGGGGCGAATTCCTTCTCTCCTCGTGTACCCGATCCACCCCGTCATCTGTCTTCCTCCCTCTTGGGCGGCGTCGGCGGCGGCGATGGAACAAGCCCGCTTGCTCCCGCTTTTTCTTTGGGTGCTCCACGCGCACGGCGAGCTCCCGCGGCTTGGCGGCTTGCTCTGCGTCGCTGCGACGGCCAGCGGCACGAAGAGGAGGGAGGGGCTCGCGGCGCCGGGGACGGACGGGGGAAGGAAGGGGTGGCGGCACCAGGAGGCTAGGGTTCGTGGGAGGGGATCAGGGAAGAGAGCAGAGTGGGTGGGTGGGGGCGCGAGTGCGGGCTCGGGTGCGGGCGGAGGCAGCGGCTAGGGTTTCTACACGGGCGGGCTGCGTTTTATATGCCTGCGCATGAAATGACTAAAATGCCCTTGGTGGGGCACGGAATTTACAGGCGGTGGCACGAGTACTGTTCATAGCGATTTAAAGGAGACGTGGAGGCAACGGTTGCGACTACGAGTTCTTGAGGGTTTATATGTTCAATGTTGTTGTATTCAGAGATGCTCTGTATTTTGTGGAAGGAATTTAAGCTCTAAGGACATAATTATTCAGCCTGCAAGATTTTTTCTTTGGGTTTCAAAAAACAGTATAGCAACATCTTTACTGTAGTACCTATGTGCATGTCTACATGATCATCTTCTTCTTGGTGGGCTGATTAGAATTATGCTAATTATTTTGATTTGCACTTGGGGTAAACAGGCCAGACTAAAAAGTACGATACTAGTGGCGAACAGCATGATACCGACCTGATGTGTAATAGTTGCAACTGACCAACTCAAATGAATACTAAGTATCTTCTCGGCCTGTTATCTCAGTATGTATTGCTCTTTTATTTGCTATTTGCCCAGAATTTGGGACAGTATGGTCCCATCTATATGCTGGCTCCCATCTATTCTAGCTTGTGGCCATATCAAGGGTTCTCGTTGTCTAATTTGGTGGATATTAGCTTTGTTCTCATAGAGATTGTCCCTGAGATCATCATTAGGCTATTGGTTGTTCCTGGCCGTCCTCATGAATTTATTTCAGATTTGAATTTATAATCAAACACTGCAATCTATATTTCTATTAGTATAATGGCATGTCATCTATCGTATTTTCTGCAGGTACACATGAATCTATGATCCAGATTCTAGGTACATCCTTTACTACAGCAATCCGGGATATACTGAAAAGTGTACTGCTTATATGGTGAATATCTTCAATTCATCACACATACTCATAAAGTAATGAATCTATATATGCTGCATGTTTCTGCAGTTATAAGAATTCAACATTCAATTCTGGTTCTATCTCATGCCTTCTAGTGTTTTGTGTTTCAGTTGTGTTGCCCTAATCTCTTTGTATTTGAGTGTCATTTATTGAGCTCTTTGAAAATTTGCAGTGCAACTTTTTACATGTTATGTCCATGTGTTATACAAAATAGTAAGAGAGCAAGTGGAATGGGCGCTTGCCAACCTGGCACTGCCCAACTTCCTCTCAAGAGGCGCCACACGGTGGCGCCCCAACCCCTAGTAGATACCACATGACACATGTGGTAAGAAATTCAAACTATTAAAAAAACAAGGTAGATAGATTCACAACAGCGAGACACGGTCGTGAGTCATGGTGAGCAGCCGGGATACGGATGAACAGAAAACATAAATGGAAAACGACTGAACAGGAGCTACCTAATTTGTGCTGGGTCAGTTCGGTCAAAGATTCTGTAGTGTAATCCCAAACAGTACAAAAGGGGCAAATCATCAAGAATCCATGAAAGATGTAGCAAATAATCGATGGTAGAGAAAACAACGGAAAATCCTCAAAGCGCAAACTAACATGTGGCAAGTCCTCGAATTCCCCCCAAATTAAAGCCCACATTGCATTAGGCACCATTCAGTGTCCAATTTGTCATAATTTCTCAAGTTTTGTTACAAAATTTGATTTAAATTTTGTGACATATTAGATATCAATAATACATATGTCACGTATGTTTTTCATAATTTGTTGAAATTTACAAAAGCATCAACATGTGTTGGGTGCAATGGTTGCACCACAAGGGTGTGTCCACCAGATACTTTCCTGCCATAGGGGGATGTGGGCTGTTGGCTGGAAAAAAATTGACAGCATTTCCGATTATTGAAATATCTTCATTTTTGTTTTGAAAACACTCTAGTTCTTAAGGAGCCAGCTTTCACTTGAAAGTTTGCACTATATACTTGTTTAAATGTTTTTCTTTGATCATCTTCATACATATTGCCCCGTTTAAATATAAATTATTTCCATCAAAAGAATAAGACAATGGTAGGATCGGTCTGGGTGGTGCCCGCGGGCGTCGAGGTCCCTCCCCTCACGGGTGTGGTGGATGTTGGCGGTAGTCGGGACATCGTGAGTCCTATTGGAAATATGCCCTAAAGGCAATAATATTGTATTATTATAATTCCAGTTTCATAATTAATAGTTTATATTTCATGTTATAACTGCTATGATCCTGGAATATGCGGTTCAGTGGAAATCTCATATGCATGTGTGAGATGATAAAAGGTAAATAATAGGTTCCTAGTCTTGCCTCTAAGACTGGCTCAAGTGTTGTTGGTGATCATATTTTCCGAATTTTAGGATATCGTTCAGTGGAGCGATAGTCCTAAAACACACATTGAGAGTATGACATTATAAGAACGATCATATTGAATCGACCCAAATCCTGTTTGTTATACTTTGATATAATATTGTCTGAAATCAATTGTTATAACACGGAGTGTAAGCATGTGTTTTAATTCCTCAGACCATGAAGAACTTGATAATTCTCTTTCAGTTCGTCCTAATCGTGGTGTTGCTTTTATCATGTGGTTGCATGTAGACATGCAGTGACCACTTTGTTGTTTATTGAGAAGGCACTTGTGCTAAATAACTACTTTGTGAATTCATATCAAGTTTGTGTGGACCATATATGACCCTTTTCTGAGTTTGTTGTTAAGTATGTGACTTCATATGAAGTCTGTGTATTGTATATCCGTTTTCGCTTTAGGGTTAGATGAAAAAGAGACAGAAACAATGGTGACAATGCATCTTTGCCGAGAGCAGCTCTCGGTAGAATAACCTTTTCTGAGAGTAGCACTCGGAAAAGGAGAGTGTCTGTAGCTAACGGTTTAAGTTAAGCTGAGAACGACTCTCGGCAATGTTCATGTGTTTGCCGAGTGTCGCTCTTGGCAAAGACCTGACGGAACCAATGACCATGAAGTGAGCTTTATTTTGCCGAGATGCATTGTTTGGTTCTCGGCAAACAATTTGCCGAGTGTCCCGATGGATGGCTCTCGGCAAAGTTCCGTTTGCGTGAGAGGTATACGTCGGGTGGTCTTTGCCGAGAACAAGTCTTGCAAAGGTTTTGTCGAGTGTATTTGGCCCTTTGCCGAGTGTTTCTGGCACTCGGGGTAGAGTGTAATTCCAGTAGTGGGTACATGGTACTCCTTGACGGACTATATCAGTTCCTCTACAAAAACTAACGAAAGAACTCTCAAGCATGTGGTGAAGTTTGAATCAATAAAACAATACAGCGAGCAGTGATCCGAATTTGCAAAATATTAAAACGAATCCCATTTTTCCACAAAAAAAAACTGAAGGTGGTTCTCATAGAAAAGACCAGTTAGAGTAAAATATTTATGTTCTAATGAAATGAAAGATTCACTTGTGTGCATAGACAAGTACAATTATCTGTAGCAAATATAAATGGATTGAAGTGACTTAACAGAAACACCAATAAAATGCATATAGTACAATACAGTGGCCTTTCATCTTAAATATCCCCAAAATGAGAATTTTTCAAGATTTCCTAAATCTAGCACATCATGTGTTGTGCGTCACAAAGATGTACTGTAGAAATATTCAGAGTTCATTAGTTCTCACCTTACTTCAAGAATGAATTGTGCAAGAAATTAGAATAATTGTTGACATAAAGGTTGATTGGTTTTCTCCGTTCCCAATTCGAAAAAGTTAGTGATTGCAGCAAAATCCAAACACAGTTGATAATAGAAACAATGCTATTTTTAGTCAATAGTTACAATTTTAATCTTCCTAACCCTGCAACCTACTTGAGACTTGATAAAGCTATTATATATGAAAGTCATTCTAAATTAAATTTAGAACTATAGCACATGAAAAGTGCAAGAGGTGGGAGAACAAGGCAATTGCCTCTCATGTAGGTTCATGTTAATTTTATATAGTAAAAGAGAATTCATTAGATTTTGCAGTGTCCATTTTCTTTGTCAAAAATGACCAAATTAGACAAGGCAAGCCAACTGCGATAAGGGCATGAAGGAAATATGCCCTAGAGGCAATAATAAAATTGTTATTTTATATTTCCTTATTCATGATAAAGGTTTATTATTCATGCTAGAATTGTATTGATCGGAAACTTAAATACATGTGTGAATACATAAACAAATATTGTGTCCCTAGTAAGCCTCTACTAGACTAGCTCGTTGATCAAAGATGGTTAAGGTTTGCTAACCATGGACATGTGTTGTCATTTGATAACGGGATCATATCATTAAGAGAATGATGTGATGGACAAGACCCATCCGTTAGCTTAGCATAATGATCGTTCAGTTTTATTACTATTGTTTTCTTCATGTCAAATACATATTCCTTTGACTATGAGATTATGCAACTCCCTGAACCGGAAGAATGCCTTGTGTGCTATCAAATATCACAACATAACTGGGTGATTATAAAGATGCTCTACAGGTATCTCCGAAGGTATTTGTTGAGTTGGCATAGATTGAGATTAGAATTTGTCACTCCAAGTATCAGAGAGGTATCTCTGGGCCCTCTCGGTAATACACATCATAAGCTTGCAAGCAAACGACTAAGGAGTTAGTCACAAGGTGATGTATTACGGAACGAGTAAAGAGACTTGCCGGTAACAAGATTGAACTAGGTATGAAGATACCGACGATCGAATCTCGGGCAAGTAACATACCGATGGACAAAGGGAATTACGTATGTTGTCATAACGGTTCGACTGATAAAGATCTTCATAGAATATGTAGGAGCCAATATGGGCATCCAGGTTCCGCTTTTGGTTATTGACCGGAGAGGTGTCTCGGTCATGTCTACATAGTTCTCGAACCCGTAGGGTCCGCACGCTTAACGTTCGATGACGATATAGTATTATATGAGTTATGTGATTTGGTGACCGAATGTTGTTCGGAGTCCTGGATGAGATCACGGACATGACGAGGAGTCTCGAAATTGTCGAGAGGTAAAGATTGATATATAGGACGATGGTATTCGGACACCAGAAGTGTTTCGGGGGGTATCGGGTACTTATCGGGTCACCAGAAGAGGTTCCGGACACCCCTGGCAAAAGATATGGGCCTTATGGGCCAAGAGGGGAAACGCACCAGCCACAAGGGGCTGGTGCGCCCCCCATATGGGCCGGCCTAAGGAGGAGAAGCAAAGGGGAGAAGGGAAAGGTAAGTGTGGATTAGGATTCCCACTTCCTTCCCTCTTCCCCCTCTTTCCTTCCCCCTCCGACAAACATGGCAGGGGGGCGCGGCGAAGGGCAGGAGCCCAAGTAGGATTCGGACCTACTTGGGGCGCCCCTTGGCCTCTCCCCTCTCCCTCCAACCTATATATATATGAGGAGGGGGCACCTAGCACACCCCAGACAATTGCCTAGCCGTGTGCGGCGTCCCCCTCCACAGTTTACACCCCCGGTCATATTTTCGCAGTGCTTAGGCGAAGCCCTGCGGTGATCACTTCACCATCACCGTCACCACGCGGTCGTGCTGCCAGAACTCATCTACTACTTCGCCCGTATTGCTGGATCAAGAAGGCGAGGACGTCACCGAGCTGAACGTGTGCTGAACGCGGAGGTGTCGTACGTTCGGTACTCGATCGGCTGGATCGCGAAGAAAGTTCGACTACATCAACCGCGTTGTGAAACGCTTCCGCTTACGGTCTACGAGGGTACGTAGACATACTCTCCCCCTCGTTGCTATCCATCTCCATGGATAGATCATTGCGTGTGCGTGGAATTTTTTTTGTTTTCCATGCAACGTTTCCCAACAGTGGTATCAGAGCCAGGTCTATGCGTAGATGATATGAACGAGTAGAACGCAAAGAGTTGTGGGCGGTGATAGTCATACTGCTTACCACCAACGTCTTATTTTGATTCGGCGGTATTGTGGGATGAAGCGGCTCGGACCAACCTTACATGTCCACGCACATGAGACCGGTTCCATCGACTGGCATGCAACTAGTTTTGCATAAAGGTGGCTGGCGGGTGTCTGTTTCTCCTACTTTAGTTGAATCGAATTTGACTACAGCCGGTCCTTGAAGAAGGTTAAAACAGCAAACTTGACGAATCACTGTTGTGGTTTTTGCCGTAGGTAAGAGCGGTTCTTGCTAGAAACCCGTACCAGCCACATAAAACTTGCAACAACAAAGTAGAGGACGTCTAACTTGTTTTTGCAGGGTATATTGTGATGTGATATGGTCAAGACATGATGTGATATACGTTATTGTATGAGATGATCATGTTTTGTAAATTATCGGCAACCGGCAGGAGCCTTATGGTTGTCTCTTTATTGTATGAAATGCAAACGCCATGTAATTGCTTTACTTTATCGCTATGCATTAGCAATAGTTGTAGAAGCAATAGTTGGCGAGACGACCATGACGCAACGATGGAGATCAAGGTGTCGAGCCGGTGACGATGGAGATCATGACGATGCTTTGGAGATGGAGATCAAAAGCACGAGATGATGATGGCCATATCATGTTACATATTTTGATTGCATATGATGTTTATCTTTTATGCATCTTATTTTGCTTAGTACGGCGGTAGCATTATAAGATGATCTCGTCACTAAATTTCAAGGTAAAAGTGTTCTCCCTGAGTATGCACCATTGCTACAGTTCGTCATTTTGAGACACCACATGATGATCGGGTGTGATAGACTCTACGTTCATATACAACGGGTGTAAGCCAGATTTACACACGCGGAATACTTGGGTTAAACTTGACGAGCCTAGCATGTACAGACATGGCCTTGGAACACTGAAGACCAAAAGATCGAACATGAGTCATATAGTAGATATGATCAACATATAGATGTTCACCATTGATGACTACCCCATCTCACTTGATGATCGGACATGGGTTAGTTGATATGGATCATGTATCACTTAGACAACTTGAGGGATGTTGATTTAAGTGGGAGTTCTTTAGTAATTTGATTAATTGAACTTAATTTATCATGAACTTAGTCTTGATAGTTTTGCATATATATGTTGTAGATCAATAGCTCGCAATATAGCTCCTATATATTTTTGATATGTTCCTACAGAAAACTAAATTGAAAGATGATAGTAGCAATGATGCGGACTGGGTCCGTGATCTTAGGATTATCCTCATTGCTGCACAGAATAATTATGTCCTTGATGCACCGCTAGGTGACAGACCTGTTGCAGGAGCAGATGCAGACGTTATGAACGTTTGGCAAGCTCGATATGATGACTATGTGATAGTTTAGTGCGCCATGCTTTACGGCTTAGAACCGGGACTTCAAAAATGTTTTGAACGCCACGGAGCATATGAGATGTTCCAAGAGCTGAAATTGGTAATTCAGACTCATGCCCATGTCGAGAGGTATAAGACCTCTGACAAGTACTTTGCCTACAAGATGGAGGAGAATAGCTCAGCCAGTGAACATGTGCTCAGAATGTCTGGGTACTACAATCACTTGAATCAAGTGGGAGTTAATCTTCCAGATAATATAGTGATTGACAGAGTTCTCTAGTTACTATCACCAAGCTACTAGAACTTCGTGATGAACTATAATATGCAAGGGATGACGAAAACGATTCCCGAGCTCTTCACGATGCTGAAATCGGTGAAGGTAGAAATCAAGAAAGAGCATTAAGTGTTGATGGTTAACAAGACCACTAGTTTCAAGAAAAAAGGGCAAGGGAAAGAAAAAGAACTTCAAGAAGAATGGCAAGCAAGTTGCCTCTCCCGTGAAGAAGCCCAAAGCTGAACCCAAGCCTGAGACTGAGTGCTTCTACTACAAAGGAAATGGTCACTGGAAGCGGAACTGCCCCAAATACTTGGCGGATAAGAAGGATGGCAAATTGAACAAAGGTATATTTGATATACATGTTATTGATGTGTACTTTACTAGTGTTCATAGCAGCCCCTAGGTATTTGATACCGGTTCAGTTGCTAAGATTAGTAACTCGAAACAGGAGTTGCAAATTGAACAGAGACTAGTTGATGGCGAGGTGACGATGTGTATTGGAAGTGATTCCAAGGTTGATAAGATCACCATCGCACACTCCCTCTACCTTCGAGATTAGTGTTGGACCTAAATAAATGTTATTTCGTGTTTGCGTTGAGCATGAATATGATTGGATCATGTTTATTGCAATACGATTATTCATTTAAGTCAGAGAATAATTGTTGTTCTGTTTACATTAATAAAACCTTCTATGGTCATACACCCAATGTAAATGGTTTATTGAATCTCGATCGTAGTGATACACATATTCATAATATTGATGCCAAAAGATACAAAGTTGATAATGATAGTGCAACATACTTGTGGCACTGTCGTTTAGATCATATTGGTGTAAAGCGCATGAAGAAACTCAATGCGGATGGGCTTTTGGAATCACTTGATTATGAATCATTTGATACTTGCGAACCATGCCTCATGGGCAAGATGACTAAAACTCCGATCTCCAGAACAATGGAGCGAGCTAACAACTTATTGGAAATAATACATACCAATGTATGCGGTCCAATGAGTGTTGAAGCACGCGGCGGGTATCATTATTTTCTGACCTTCACAGATGATTTGAGTAGATATGAGTATATCTACTTAATGAAACACAAATTTGAAACATTTGAAAAGTTCAAAGAATTTCAGAGTGAGGTGGAGAATCATCGTAACAAGAAAATAAAGTTTCTACGATCTGATCGCGGAGGCGAATATTTGAGTTACGAGTTTGGCCTTCATTTAAAACAATGTGGAATAGTTTCACAACACACGCCATCTGGAATACCACAGCGTAATGGTGTGTCTGAAAGTCGTAACCGTACTTTATTGGATATGGTGCGTTCTATGATGTCTCTTACCGATTTACCACCATCGTTTTGGGGTTATGCATTAGAGACAGCTGCATTCACGTTAAATAGGGCACCATCTAAATCTGTTGAGACGACACCGTATGAACTATGGTTTGGCAAGAAACCTAAGCTATCGTTTCTTAAAGTTTGGGGTTGCAACACTTATGTCAAAAGGCTTCAGCCTGATGAGCTCGAACCCAAATCGGAGAAGTGCATCTTCATAGGATACCCAAAGGAAACAATTGGGTACACCTTCTACCACAGATCCAAAGGCAAGATCTTTGTTACCAAGAATGGAACCTTTCTAGAGAAGGAGTTTCTCTCGAAAGAAGTGAGTAGGAGGAAAGTAGAACTTGATGAGGTAATCGTACCTTCTCTCGAATTGAAAAGTAGCACATCAGAGAAATCCGTTCCCGTGATGCCTACACCAACTAGAGAGGAAACAAATGATAATGATCATGAAACTTCAGATCAAGTTGCTACTGAACCTCGTAGGTCAACCAGAGCACGATCCGCACCAGAGTGGTACGGTAATCCTGTTCTGGAAGTCATGTTATTATACCAAGGCGAACCTATGAACTATGAAGAAGCTATGATGAGCCCAGATTCCGACAGACGGCTTGAGGCCATGAAATCTGAGATAGGATCCATGTATGAGAACAAAGTGTGGACTTTGGTGGACTTGCCCAATGATCGGCAATCCATAGAAAATAAATGGATCTTCAGGAAGAAGACTGACGCTGATAGTAATGTTATTGTCTACAAATCATGACTTGTCGTAAAAGGTTTTCGACAAGTTCAAGGGGTTGACTACGATGAGACTTTCTCACCCTTAGTGATGCTTAAGTCCGTACGAATCATGTTAGCAATTGCCGCATTTTATAATTATGAAATCTGGAAAATGGACGTCAAAACTGCATTCCTTAAAGGATATCTTAAAGAACAGTTGTATATGATACAATCAGAAGGTTTTGCCGATCCTAAAGATGCTAACAAAGTGTGCAAGCTCCAGCGATCCATCTATGAACTGGTGCAAGCATCTCGGAGTTGGAATATATGCTTTGATAAGGTGATCAAAGCATATGGTTTTATACAGACTTATGGTGAAGCCTGTATTTGTAAGAAAGTGAGTGAGAGCTCTGTAGCATTTCTGATATTATATGTGTATGACATATTATTGATTGGAAATGATATAGAATTTCTGGATAGCATAAAAAGGATACTTTAATAAGAATTTTTCAATGAAAGACCTCGGTGAAGCTACTTTTATATTGGGCATCAAGATCTATTGGGATAGATCGAGGCGCTTAATAGGACTTTCACAAAGCACATACCTTGACAAGATTTTGAAGATGTTCAAAATGGATCAGTCAAAGAAAGGGTTCTTGCCTGTGTTACAAGATGTGCAGTTGAGTAAGACTCAAAACCTGACCACGGCAGAAGATAGAGAGAGAATGAAAGTCATTCCCTATGCCTCAGCCATAGGTTCTATAAAGTATGTTGTGTACCTTGCCATGAGTTTGGCAAGGGGGTAAAATCGTGATCCAGGAGTTGATCACTGGACAGCGGTCAAAATTATCCTTAGTTACCTAAGAGGACTAAGGAAATGTTTCTCGGTTATGTAGGTGATAAAGAGTTCGTCGTAAAGGGTTACATCGATGCAAGCTTTAACACCGATCCGGATGACTCTGAGTCTCAATCTGGATACATATTGAAAGTGGGAGCAATCAGCTAAAGTAGCTCCATGCAGAGCATTGTAGACATAGAAATTTGCAAAATACATACGGATCTGAATGTGACAGACCCATTGACTAAACTTCTCTCACAAGCAAAACATGATCACTCCTTAGTACTCTTTGGGTGTGAATCACATGGCGATGTGAACTAGATTATTGACTCTAGTAAACTCTTTGGGTGTTGGTCACATGGAGATCTGAACTATGGGTGTTAAATCACATGGTGATGTGAACTAGATTATTGACTCTAGTGCAAGTGCCCTAGATGCCCTAGATGCAACAATAAAATTGTTATTTTATATTTTCTTATTCATGATAAAAGTTTATTATTCATGCTAGAATTGTATTGATCGGAAACTTAAATACATGTGTGAATACATAAACAAATACTATGTCCCTAGTAAGCCTCTACTAGACTAGCTCGTTGATCAAAGATGGTTAAGGTTTCCTAACCATGGACATGTGTTTTAATTTGATAACAGGATCACATCATTAGGAGAATGATGTGATGGACAAGACCCATCCGTTAGCTTAGCATAATGATCGTTCAGTTTTATTGCTATTGCTTTCTTCATGTCAAATATATATTCCTTCGACTATGAGATTATGCAACTCCCGGATATCGGAAGAATGCCTTCTGTGATATCAAACGTCACAACGTAACTGGGTGATTATAAAGATGCTCTACAAGTATCTCCGAAGGTATTTGTTGAGTTGGCATAGATCGAGATTAGGATTTGTCACTCCAAGTATCGGAGAGGTATCTCTGGGCCCTCTCGGTAATACACATCATAAGCTTGCAAGCAAACGACTAAGGAGTTAGTCATGAGATGATGTATTACGGAACGAGTAAAAAGACTTGCCGGTAACAAGATTGAATTAGGTATGAAGATACCGACGATCGAATCTCGGGCAAGTAACATACTGATGGACAAAGGAAATTACGTGTGTTGTCATAACGGTTCGACCGATAAAGATGTTCGTAGAATATGTAGGAGCCAATATGGGCATCCAGGTTCCGCTGTTGGTTATCAAACGGAGAGGTGTCTCGGTCATGTCTACATAGTTCTCGAACCCGTAGGGTCCGCACGCTTAAAGTTCGATGACGATATAGTATTATATGAGTTATGTGATTTGGTGACCGAATGTTGTTCGGAATCCCGGATAAGATCACGGACATGACGAGGAGTCTGGAAATGGTCGAGAGGTAAAGATTGATATATAGGACGATGGTATTCGGACATCGGAAGTGTTTCGGGGGGTACCGGGTACTTATCGGGTCACCGGAAGGGGTTCCGGGCACACCCGGCAAAAGATATGGGCCTTATGGGCCAAGAGGGGAAACGCACCAGCCACAAGGGGCTGGTGCGCCCCCCATATGGGCCGGCCTAAGGAGGAGAAGGAAAGGGGAGAAGGGAAAGGTAAGTGTGGATTAGGATTCCCACTTCATTCCCTCCCCCCCCCCCCCCCCCCCCTCTTTCCTCCCACCTCCGACAAACATGGCAGGGGGGCGCGGCCAAGGGCAGGAGCCCAAGTAGGATTCGGACCAACTTGGGCGCCCCTTGGCCTCTCCCGTCTCCTTCCCACCTATATATATGAGGAGGGGGGCGCCTAGCACACCCCAGACAATTGCCTAGCCGTGTGCGGCGTCCCCCTCCATAGTTTACATCCCCGGTCATATTTTCGTAGTGCTTAGGCGAAGCCCTGCGGTGATCACTTCACCATCACCGTCACCATGCCGTCGTGCTACCGGAACTCATCTACTACTTCGCCCGTATTGCTGGATCAGGAAGGCGAGGACGTCACCGAGCTGAACGTGTGCTGAACGCGGAGGTGCCGTATGTTCGGTACTCGATCGGTTGGATCGCGAAGAAATTTCGACTACATCAACCGTATTGTGAAACGCTTCCGCTTACGGTCTACGAGGGTACGTAGACACACTCTCCCCCTCGTTGATATGCATCTCCATGGATATATCATTGTGCGTGTGCGTAGATTTATTTTTTGTTTTCCATGCAACGTTTCCCAACAGGGCAGTCAAAAGCTTACACAACCAAGTTTCAAAAAAATGCAGAGCAACCCTAGCTGAATAGTGTGGAACCAAATCAAAGCTTGCAGTCTGCTGATACGGATGTGGTAGATGGTTACATATAACTAAACCATGGAACAAAAGGGAAAGAGTTCTCTAAAGAAAACACATACCTCTTTCATACTTCTTTCCACCCCACTTCCATCAAAATCTCCTCTTACATCCAAACATTGCACAATCCATCTCGACTGGTGCTCTACATGTTCAACATTTTATCATTGTTAATTAATCCATTAAAAAAAATGATGACACAAGGCAATAGTTTCGCCCATAACAAAATTGTGATCATAGTATCATCTTAACGGCTGACTGGGCAGCTATCAGATCTAAAAATGCAATAGAAATTTAGAATAGCATGTCACTTGAGGAAACACGGTTTCTCTTCAAGTCAGTAGTCAAGAATTGGTGACATATATTTATCTAAATTGTTGGTGTTTGTTAGATCATGAAATGGTGTCAGTATCCCATTACGCTGAGTCATATGCAGCTGTGAATCAACACCGGACACAAAGCATCACCTTTCAAATACATTAATAAATAATAAATAAATTCTAAGATGATTTAGACTTTTTATTCATCATCCTACACGATTCTTGTCCTATACTGGTATCAATTTATTACGATAACAACAAAAGCCCAAAGAAAAATGCAGTATATGCAACCCAGTTTGCGTACATCAATTAGTAGAGATATATTACATGATGTTGCAGTTTGCATTAATAAGAAGGCGGCATTCATTAATACCTAAAGCATTTGATGAAAGTACAGTTTACTTGCAGAACAGGATCACACCTACAAAACAGCAGCAGGTGTTCAATTCAAACATATATGCAGACATGCGTACAGTATGTACGACAAACAAAATTAGGCCCTTGCTAAGCTGAGATGTCAATACATGCAAGAACTACACCACACCAACCCGATTATTGTAGACAACATTTGCTAAGTGCTCTTACGATCGAGCACAGATCGTAACTTATAATTCAAAGATATGTATGTGCGTGCTCTCAGTGGGCACCTCGCTTCTACGATCAGTTACTTGAGATTGTGGAAGCCGGCGCCGGCCCGGATGGAAATCTTGCTCGGCGTATAGCTCTCGTCCTGCTTGAAACTCATGTAGAGTGAAACAAGCGGGCCCAAAAAAAAAAATTAGAACCGAAAAAGAATCATGCATCTAGAAGATTAGATCGGTATATGCGATGGTTGTACTCAGCTAGCTCTTCTCGACCACTTCACATGCCATGCACATATATAGATATACATTTGGCAGGAGGAAATATCTCTCTCTCTCTCCCTCCCTCCCTCCCTTGGAATTGTTGGAATTATGTGTCCTGCAACTATATTCAAGTTACTAGGAATTAATAATATTCAGAATACCTCATTATGGAGTTATACATGTATTTATGCATGGAATTACTTTACATAATTATCATGGAATTATCACTTGTTGGAAATGTACTTAAGTTATATGCTTAAGGAAGCTGGTCGATTATCAGTGGAATACAATATATTTTATATATTAGAAAGACTACCCGGGTATAGTGATAATCGGAAGGAGTAAGATCATATAGTTAGATTACAGCCCTAATGTTGATCTACATAATTAGAAGAATTTACACTCTATTATGGCGCATTGCTCACAAGTGTGTGCTTCGGAGACATAACAGGTAGAATCCATTAATAGACAAATATGATAGTGGTTGATAATTTGATCTGAACTCTATCCTGGAAACTAGTTGCAATGACTAGGAATCTTATATGTATATAAGAGATGGACTCTTTGGAAAGACAGTATAAGAAAGTCTCTATCCCCTGATCTCAAATATGCGAATTGTGAGCCGCACCATGAATAAGCGGAGACCACGAACCCTAAATTTCTAACATTGACATCCGAGCTAGGTTCACCGCCCTAATCGATGTTGATCGGCTGCGCGTTCTGCCGCACTCTGTGCCAAGCCACCGGACGGATCCCTCGCGTCCGCTTCGCCTCCAGCACGTTGGTGTCCTTCATCATGGATTTGTTGCCGTCCAGAAACGGGAACAACCCGGCCCGCGCTGTCTCCGCTTGCGTAAGCGCACGGATCGAAGACTATTAGTACTGCTGGCTTGGTGTTCGTCTTATCAATCCATAGGAAAAACGTCTTCCGCTGCTACTTTCTCGTGGAGTACAGGGTACTAGTCCACTCCCGTACAAGTCAAGATTGCATGTAACGTCATCGTCGACGGAATTGTTTTTCTGTTTTTCACACAAGATCGGGAAATTGATCTGCACTCGAAACCACGGATCGGTATCATCACGATCTGTTGAAGAACAAGGAAAAGGATTGGAATACAGTATGGAATACGCTGCGTCTCTAGATTGAATCCACCCATGCCACAAACCCGCCCGCTGCGCACAACGACCTCGCCAGTGTCGAGCTTGCGGGTCCGACGACTTTGCAGTTTGCTCCGCCGCACAAGGCCGCCACTTGTAGCAACCCGACGCGTTACGTTCGGCGTTCTCCCCCTCTGTGGTAGTTCGGGAGCCTGCCAATTTCTATTCTATCCAACGCAGACGTCGAGTGTGCTACTCCTTGGCGAGCGCACGGAGATAGATTACACGGAATCTGCGACTAGCTAAGTTCCACTACTGCAACAGGAATAACTTGAGGTGTTTTTTATTTTTTTTGTAGGAGAAATAACTTGAGGTATTATTATTATTATTATTATTATTATTATTATGTTGCTGCTGGAGTGCGTGTAGTACTCGGAATATGCAGGAAGGGCGAGAATATGAACGTGGAGCGTACTTGTACGAGCAACGGCCTGCCAGCCGGAAGGAACACACGTACGCACCATGAGGACCCATGCTTTCAAGGAAAGTGAATTGAATGCATATACTGCAAGGTAACTTTGTTCGACTGATTTATTTTATTAGACCATCAAAGAAATTCATTAGGAACTCCGGATTAAATCTGTGGATGGACTGCACGGAGCAAATGATTACAAGCTGAAAAATTGCCATTGCTAAAAATATTGTGCGGAAAATTATGCATAACCTGGAAAAGGATTTCGGAGAAGTGTTATTATTGAGCATCACTTTCTTATGGAGGAAGATGGGAGTCACTCCGAGGAAAAGGAAATTTGCTCTTCATCTATCGGTACGCCTAATGATAATATTTGCACTATAAATATATTTATTGGTGTCTATTCTTTCAAAATAGTTGGATATGGTGTTTGTTTATATGCATCATATATTGTTCAAATACAATAGCAACTTTATTGGCATGCAACAATTCCAATGGAAAATTGGTGTACTTAGGAATTAATGCTAAATTTGACGTACTTTGGATTGGAAATTATCCATCAAACTCCCTTGTGGAGGAAAACTATTACTGGTATAGAACACTTGTTTAACTTTAGTGAGGTGGGATTTGATTTATTCTATCTTGAAATCTTTTGAGTATGACATACTATTTGGAAAAGGAAGAGTGGAAATATTGCTCAATATTAAAATTAGTGCATTATTGAATTTTACACAATGGTCTCTTCTTTCTTGATGGTCAATTGGAAGTTACCCAAATTGTTTATTTGGGGAAGATAACTCCATAGGGAGGAAGATTAATAATGGAAACACATGCTTGGAATCATATTACTTATATCATCCACGACTTGGTGACATATCTTGGAACAGGATCAAGAGGCTTACTGATTCTGGAATTTTAACTTTAGTGGGAGGACTGCTGTAATTGTGAAGAGTATACAATGGTAATTTGGACTATAGACATTTTCTAAAGGTGGAAAGAGATAAAAAGCTTCACATCATTATTTATTCTGGTATATTTATGGTTTTTTCTTTTGGACACTACCACTAGAGGTCAAACTATTTATTTTATTTCGTTCATCGATGATTGCACTTGATATCGTTATATTTCAAAATACAAGTCGGAAAGTTTTATTGTGCTAGTCACATGTTGAACTGAAGTGGAAAATCAGTTGATTAAAAGATTTCAAAGGTTTAACAACGGATTGGTGGGGGAAGTGCACTTCAGGAATATATCAATTGAACACGTAAAGATCATGGAATTATTAGCCATTCTAATACATCGTACACTCCACAATTGAATGGAGGAATTGAGTGTCTTTTATACTCCCTTGTTTCTTGTTTTGAAAGAAGCATTGCATAGTGTCATTTGTTGATATCATTCTTCATCTAACACAGTCTCTATACATCTTTTAGACTGGAAGGAAATATTTTATTTTGGCAGGAAATTCTCAGTTACTACAAAGCACATACCAGGAATTTTCTCATGGTTATTCTAGTGGATCAAAGGGTGATTTATTTTTTATTTGAAAAAGGAAAACTGGTGGAAAGTAGTAAACAATTATGTTTTATGATCAAGGGTGGAATTATAGACAATCATAGTGGAATATAACCTTGACCCCAATGGAAACCACAAGTGAAACTCCCGATACTAACATGCTTAGGATAAGTGGGAGGAATTAACTTGAAATTTCATCTATGGATAATTGTTGTGTTGTTGGGGGATGTCACTCTAAATTTTAGAGGAATAACTAAATTCTATTGAGAAGGTTTTTTCGTCAATGTCAACTATGGGTGGAAGAATTGCGGGAAGAAATAAACTCAAATGAGGAAGAGCATAGTTTGGGAACTTATTATCATACCAAACAACCGCAAGCCTATTGCCTGGAAGTGTTTTTTTTGTAAGGAAATTTGGCTCACTGGAATATTATAATGTCACTCTTGTTGTTCAATTCTTCACACAAAGAGGAATATACTTTGTGAAAACACTCTCTCTTGGAATTTGGGAAAGAGGAGACATGGTTTGCTAATTGAATATATTGATGTATGGTCTTATAACAAGCTTCACATCAATGGCATAGCAGGTCATATGATTTTCTAAATGAAGCAAGGCGGTCATCTACAAATGTATTTTTTTTTTTGCATTATTATTGTATACGTTAACATTGTTTTGTTGTTTGCAATGATAAAATCACATTGATGGAAGTGAAAGCTTGGTCATGTTTTAACTTTCATATGAAAGGAACGTTTGAAGCTTCCTATGTGTTGG
This sequence comes from Thinopyrum elongatum, assembly GCA_011799875.1. Classification (NCBI taxonomy): domain Eukaryota; kingdom Viridiplantae; phylum Streptophyta; class Magnoliopsida; order Poales; family Poaceae; genus Thinopyrum; species Thinopyrum elongatum. Next base: position 499,113,070 of record CM022302.1, on the reverse strand, counting down.
GAGTGGAACTACATAGGGTACATTTTGAAACATGTTCTATGGAAAATTGCAAACTTGTTAAATGTACGTGGAACCAAACTTAGTGAGAAATTATGTTTGAACTCCTGAGGAAAAAGGGATAATAAATGGTGTTAAAACTTACTTTATCTTCGCTATACAATCATACCTTAGCTTTCGGAATTTATGCTGCATTCAAGCAGTGGAAGGAAAGATGAGTAGCTAAGGGAATCTCACACATCATATAAGAATGTGGAAAGTGCATCACAACCTATCTCTTTTTTTGGAATTTATATTAAAGGTAAACACATTGAGGAAGCTATTACTGTATCTACGAGATGACAAATAAGTTCAGGTACGCATATTCAATTATTATTTTTAGTACTAATATGGTGCAGGTTCACTGACCTAAGTCGGGAATTTCTTCCAAAACATGGTTACTGATGGAACTTCATTTACGGATTGGATTTGATATTTATGTGGTTTTGAAAATTTATTCAACATGGTTATCATATATTTTGACTCAATGTGGAATTATTCATATTATTGATATATGTGACTGAAAATAATTGATGCGGAATTTCACTTGAGGAAACAAAATACTCAAGGTGCCTATAAAGGTGGAATTACACTCGAGGAAATTATAATCAAGGCGCCAAGGACAGCTATGCTGGAATAATTAGGCGGAAACTAAAGATCTCTAGTGATCTTAAGTGTCATAACAAGGAAACATATTGAAGGGAAGTATCACCATATATTTATTTATTTATTTATTTCGGTTTTCAACATAGTGCTAATATGATTGTTGATCCCTTGACTAAGCCTCTTAGTCAGGAGGTATTTGGTAAGCATGTTAAGGCTATGGGTTTATGAATATTTGAATGGTCGTTTTGGAAAAGTGGGAGATGTTGGAATTATGTGTCCTGCAACTATATTCAGATTACTAGGAATTAATAATATTCGGAATACCTCATTATGGAATTATACATGTATTTATGCATGGAATTACTTTACATGATTATCATGGAATTATCACTTGTTGGAAACGTACTTAAGTTATATGCTTAAGGAAGCTGGTCGATTATCAGTGGAATACAATATATTTTATATATTGGAAATACTACCCGGGTATAGTGATAATCGGAAGGAGCTAGATCATATAGTTAGATTACAGCCCTAATGTTGATCTACATAATTAGAGGAATTTACACTCTATTATGGCGCATTGCTCACAAGTGTGTGCTTCGGGGACATAACGGGTAGAATCCGTTAACAGAAAAATATGACCGTGGTTGGTAATTTGATCTGGACTCTATCCCGGAAACTAGTTGCAATGACTAGGAATCTTATATCTATATAAGAGATGGACTCTTTGGAAAGACAGTATAAGAAGGTCCCTACCCCCTAGCCTCAAATATGCGAATTGTGAGCGGCACCACGGATAAGCGCAGAGGAATAGGGGGTAGAACACAAACCCTAAATTTCTAACAGGAACAAGCGCCACTATGTACGATTAAATTCGATCAGTCTGCTTGCAAAGCGATCGAGTCATCTATGTATTCAAGTAGGAGTATTTAGCAAACATTGTTCGATACGGCTTGCATGTATAAACTGATCTGGTTTATTGAAGACTCGATGCACAATATTTATGCCTGATTAAGCTCTTAATTAACTACTCCTTAACTCTCTGGTATATTGAAGACTGGATGAAAGGAATCACCCACCGTCCAAACAAAATTGAGTGAAAGTACATCAGATCGGTGACTCATCGTGCTTACCTGCAATATCACCTTCTTCTGAAATTGGATGTTGACTAGGTGCGGCTGCGCGCACGTCCGACCTGACAGAAATAAAATCCACCAACCAAGGCTTAGCCTGTGATTCCACGGAGAGAAGGGAGAGAATTTGAGGGGGGGCGCGGGAGAAAAGGATGGGCTCTTACTGCCGGACGGTGACTCAAGGGCAGTGTTGGAAATATGCCCTAGAGGCAATAATGAAGTGGTTATTATTATATTTCCTTGTTCATGATAATTGTTTATTATCCATGCTATAATTGTATTGACCGGAAACTCAAATACATGTGTGGATACATAGACAACAACATGTCCCTAGTAAGCCTCTACCGGACTAGCTCGTTGATCAAAGATGGCTATGGTTTCCTAGCCATGGACATGAGTTGTCATTTGATAACGGGATCACATCATTAGGAGAATGATGTGATGGACAAGACCCAAACCATAAGCATAGCATATGATCGTGTCAAGTTTATTGCTCTTGTTTTTCTGCATGTCAAGTATATGTTCTTATGACCATGAGATTATGCAAATCACTCACACCGGAGGAGTACCTTGTGTGTACCAAATGTCGCAACGTAACTGGGTGACTATAAAGGTGCTCTACTGGTATCTCCGAGGGTGTCTGTTGAGTTGGCATGGATCAAGACTGGGATTTGTCACTCCGTATGACGGAGAGGAATCTCAGGGCCCACTCGGTAATACAACATCACAATAAGCTTGCAAGCAATGTGACCAATGAATTAGTCACAGGATCTTGTATTACGGAACGAGTAAAGAGACTTGCCGGTAATGAGATTGAACTAGGTATGGAGATACCGACGATCAAATCTCAGGCAAGTAACATACTGATAGACAAAGGGAACTGCATACGGGATTAGCTGAATCCTTGACATTGAGGTTCGACCGATAAGATCTTCGTAGAATATGTAGGAACCAATATGGGCATCCAGGTGCCGCTATTGGTTATTGACCATGGAGGTGTCTCAGTCATGTCTGCATAGTTCTCGAACCCGCAGGGTCTACACACTTAACGTTTGGTGATGATATAAGTATAGTAGAGTCATTATGGTGGTTACCGAAGGTTGTTTGGAGTCCCGGATGAGATCCCGGACATGATGAGGAACTCCGGAATGGTCCGGAGGTGAAGATTGATATATTGGACGAACGGTATTGGAGTTCGAAATTGTTCCGGGGGTACCAGGTGATGACCAGGATGACCGAAAGGGGTTTCGGGACGCCCCCGCAAGTGTTGTGGGGCCTCATGGGCCTAGAGGAGGGGGCACACAAGCCCACTAAGGGGTTGTTCGTCCCCTCACCCCATCCTACGAGACCAGGGAGGTTTGGTGCGCCCGTAGGGTTGCCTCCCCCTTGCTTGGGGGGCAAGGCACCTCGGGAGGGCCACCCAAAACCCATCTAGGGTTGCCTTGTGGCCGCCGGCGCCCCTAGGGGAAACCCTAGGGCGCCTCCTCCTCTCCCCTTCCCCCTATATATAGAGGGGTAGAGGGAGGGCAGCCGTACCCATCTATGCCACGGCGCTGCCCTCCTACTCCCTCGTAGCCATCTTCTTCTCCGTAGTGCTTAGCAAAGCTCTATCGAGATTCCACCACCACCACGCCGTCGTGCTGCCGGAGGACTCGAGCTACTACTTCACCATCACTCGCTGGATCGAGGAGGTGAAGGCTCCATACATGTGTTGAACGCGGAGGTGCCATCCGTTCGGCACTTGGATCGAAGTTTGCAGGACGAATCGTGATTGGATCGCGAAGACGTTCGACTATATCAACCGCGTTTCTTAACGCTTCTGCTTAGCGATCTACAAGGGTATGTAGATGCAATCTCTCCTCTTGTAGGTGTTCATCTCCTAGATTGATCTTGGTGAGCGTAGGAAATTTTTTGTTTCCCATGCAACGTTCCCCAACAGTGGTATCAGAGCTAGGTCTATGCGTAGATGACATCACGAGTAGAACACAAAGGAGTTTGTGGGCGTTGATATTCAGATTGCTTCCTTTCTTGGTCTTTTTTTGATTCAGCGGTATTGTGGGATGAAGCGGCCCGGACCAACTTTACATGTCCACGTACATGAGACCGATTCCATCGACAGACATGTGACTTTGTTGCATAAAGATGGCTGGCGGGTGTCTGTCTCTCCCACCTTAGTTGAATCGAATTCGACAAAGGCGGTCCTTGTAGAAGGTTAAATAGCAACTTCCATATCACCGTTGTGGCTTTGCGTAGGTAAGAATTGTTCTTCCTAGATACCCATAGCAGCCACGTAAAACATGCAACAACAATTAGAGGACGTCTAACTTGTTTTTGCAGGGTATGTTGTGATGTGGTATGGCCAAAACGTGATGTGATGATATATATTTGATGTATGAGATGATCATGTTTATAATAGTTTATATCGACTTGCATGTCGATGCATACGGCAACCGGCAAGAGCCATAGGGTTGTCTTTAATTATTGTATGACCTGTGTGTCAATCATTAAGCTCTATGTAATGCTTTACTTTATCGCTAAGCGGTAGCAATAACAGTAGAAGCATGGTTGGCGTGACAACCCCGATGGCGACATAATGATGGAGATCATGGTGTCATGCCGGTGACGATGGAGATCATGTCGGTGCTTTGGAGATGGAGATCAAAAGCACAAGTTGATGGCCATATCATGTCACTTATGATTTGCATGTGATGTTAATCCTTTTATGCATCTTATTTTGCTTAGGACGACGGTAGCATTATAAGGTGATCCCTCACTAAAATTTCAAGATAAAAATTGTGTTCTCCCCAAGTGTGCACCATTGCGAAAGTTCGTCGTTTCGAAGCACCACATGATGATCGGGTGTGATAGACTCTACGTTCACATACAACGGGTGCAAGCCAGTTTTGCACATCAGGCACACTGGGGTTAAACTTGACAAGCCTAGCATGTACAGACATGGCCTCGGAACACAAGAGACCGAAAGGTCGAACATGAGTCATATAGTAGATATGATCAACATGGAGATGTTCACCATTGAAACCACCTCATCTCACGTGATGATCGGACTTGGGTTGGTGAATTTGGATCATGTTACACTCGGACGACCGGAGGGATCTCAATTTGAGTGGGAGTTCTTAAGTAGTATAATTAATTGAACTCTTTATCATGAACAATAGTCTAAAGTTGCCTTTGCAAATTTATGTTGTAGATCAATGGCTCGTGCAGTAGCTCCCCTGAATTTTAATGCGTTCCTAGAGAAATCTAAGCTGAAAGATGATGGAAGTAACTTTGTGGACTGGGCCCGTAATCTGAGGATTATCCTCACGGATGCCCAAAAGGCTTATGTCCTTGATGCACCGCTTGGTGCGCCACCCCCTCCAGCGACTATGGACGTTGTGAACTCCTGGCAGTCGCGTGTTAATGACTACTTAATAGTTCAATGCGCCATGTTGTATGGCTTAGAGCCGAGACTTCAAAGGCGTTTTAAACGTCATGGAGCATATGAGATGTTCCAGGAGTTGAAGTTTATCTTTGAGAAGAATGCCCGGATCGAGAGGTATGAGACCTCCGATAAGTTCTATGCCTGCAAGATGCAGGAGAACGGGTCTGTCAATGAGCACATACTCAGAATGTCTGGGTACTACAACCGTCTGGCTGAGTTGGGAGTTGAGCTCCCGCCAGAGGCTGTCACTGATAGAGTTCTTCAATCGCTACCACCTAGCTACAAGAGCTTTGTGTTGAACTATAACATGCAAGGGATGAACAAGTCAGTCTCTGAGCTGTTCGCGATGCTGAAAGTCACTGAGTTAGATATCCAGAAGGAGCAGCAAGTCTTGATGGTGAATAAAACCACTAGTTTCAAGAAAGGCAAGGGAAAGAAGGGAAACTTCAAGAAAGGTGGCAAAGCAGTTACTCCTCCCGTGAAGAAACCCAAGGCTGGACCCAAGCCAGAGACTGAGTGTTTCTATTCCAAGGGAACTGGCCACTAGAAGCGGAACTGCCCCAAGTATCTGGCTAACAAGAAGGGGGCCAACATCAACAAAGGTATATATGATATACATGTTATTGATGTGTACCTTACCAACTCTCGTTGTAGTGCGTGGGTATTTGATACCAGTTTGGTTGCTCACATTTGCAACTCAAAGCAGGAACTACGGAATAGATGGAGGCTGGTGAAGGACGAAGTGACGATGCGCGTGGGAAATGGTTCAAGGTTGATGTGATCGCCGTCGGCACGCTCACTCTTCGATTACCATCGGGGTTAGTGATGAACCTGAATAATTGTTAGTTAGTGCCTGCGTTGAGCATGAACATTATATCTGGATCTTGTTTAATGCGAGACGGTTACTCATTTAAATCAGAGAATAATGGTTGTTCTATTTATATGGGTAATATCTTTTATGGTCAAGCACCCACTGTGAGGGGTTTATTCTTATTGAATCTCGATAGTGATGATACACATGTTCATAACATTGATGCCAAAAGATGTAGAGTTGATAATGATAGTACCACTTTCTTGTGGCACTGCCGCTTAGGTCATATTGGTGTTAAGCGCATGAAGAAACTCCATGCTGATGGACTTTTGGAGTCATTTGATTTTGAATCACTTGACACATGCGAACCATGCCTCATGGGCAAGATGACCAAAACCCCGTTTCCCGGAACAATGGAACGGGCAAATGACTTGTTGGAAATCATACATACTGATGTGTGCGGTCCGATGAGCATTGACACGCGCGGCGGATATCATTATTTTCTCACCTTCACCGATGACTTGAGTAGATATGGGTATGTTTACTTAATGAAGCATAAGTCTGAAACGTTTGAAAAGTTCAAGCAATTTCAGAGTGAAGTTGAGAATCATTGTAACAAGAAGATCAAATTCCTACGATCTGATCGAGGGGGAGAGTATCTGAGTTATGAGTTTGGTAATCACTTAAGACAATGTGGAATCGTTTCACAGTTGACGCCACCTGGAACACCACAGTGTAATGGTGTGTCCGAACATCGTAATCGAACCTTATTGGATATGGTGCGTTCTATGATGTCTCTTGCCGATCTGCCACTATCATTTTGGGGTTATGCGTTAGAGACAGCTGCATTCACTTTAAATAGGGCACCATCTAAGTCTGTAGAGATGACATCATATGAACTGTGGTTTGGCAAGAAACCTAAGCTGTCGTTCCTTAAGGTTTGGGGCTGCGATGCTTATGTCAAAAGGCTTCAGCCGGAAAAGCTCGAACCCAAAGCGAACAAATGCGTCTTCATAGGATACCCAAAGGAGACGATTGGGTATACCTTCTATCTCAGATCCGAGGGAAAAGTGTTTGTCGCTAAGAACGGGTCCTTTCTAGAGAAAGAGTTTCTCTCGAAAGAATTTAGTGGGAGGAAGATAGAACTTGATGAGGTTGTTGAACCTTTACTTCAACCAGTGAGTAGTGCAGCGCAGAAAGATGTTTCTGAGACACCTACGTTAGTTGAAGAGGAAGCTAATGATGGTGATCATGAAGTTTTGGATCAAGTTACTATCGAACCTCGTAGGTCGACAAGGATACGTACCGCTCCCGAGTGGTACAGTAACCCTGTCTTGGAGGTCATGTTGTTGGACAACAACAACGATGAACCTACGAGCTATGGAGAAGCGATGGTGGGCCTGGATTCCAACAAATGGTTAGAGGCCATGAAATCCGAGATGGGATCCATATATGAAAACAAAGTATGGACTTTGGAAGTATTACCTGAAGGGCGAAAGGCCATTCAGAATAAATGGATCTTCAAGAAGAAGACAGACGCGGACGATAATATCACCGTCTATAAAGCTCGACTTGTGGCAAAGGGGTTTTCACAAGTTCAAGGAGTTGACTACGATGAGACTTTCTCACCCGTAGCGATGCTTAAGTCTGTCAGAATCATGTTGGCAATAGCTGCATTTTTCGATTATGAAATCTGGCAAATGGATGTCAAAACAGTGTTCCTTAATGGTTTCCTTAAGGAAGAGTTGTATATGATGCAACCAGAAGGTTTTGTCGATCCAGAGAATGTTGACAAAGTGTGCAAGCTCCAGCGATCCATTTATGGGCTGGTGCAAGCATCTCGGAGTTGGAATATTCGCTTTGATGAGGTGATCAAAGCATTTGGGTTTATACAAGTTTATGGAGAAGCTTGTATTTACAAGAAAGTGCGTGGGAGCTCTATAGCGTTTCTAGTATTATATGTGGATGACATATTGCTGATTGGAAACAATATAGAACTTTTGGAAAACATGAAGGAATATTTGAACAAGAGTTTTTCAATGAAGGACCTAGGAGAAGCTGCTTTCATATTAGGCATCAAGATCTATAGAGATAGATCGAAACGCTTGATAGGACTTTCCCAAAGCACATACCTTGATAAGATTTTGAAGAAGTTCAAAATGGATCAGTCCAAGAAGGGGTTCTTGCCTGTTTTGCAAGGTGTGAAGTTGAGTCAGACTCAATGCCCAGCGACTACAGAGGATAGAGAAAAGATGAGTGTCATCCCCTATGCCTCTGCCATAGGCTCTATCATGTATGTGATGTTGTGCACAAGACCGGATGTCAGCCTTGCCATAAGTATGGCCAGAAGGTTTCAAAGTAATCCAGGAGTGGATCACTGGACAGCGGTAAAGAATATCCTTAAGTACCTGAAAAGGACCAAGGAAATGTTTCTCGTTTATGGAGGTGAACAAGAGCTCGTCGTAAAGGGTTACGTTGATGCAAGCTTTGACACTGATCCAGATGACTCTAAGTCACAGACCGGATACGTATACATTCTAAATGGGGGAGCGGTAAGCTAGTGCAGTTTCAAGCAAAGCGTGGTAGCTGATTCTACATGTGAAGCGGAGTACATAGCTGCCTCGGAGGCGGCAAAGGAAGGTGTCTAGATGAAGCAGTTCATGACAGATCTTGGAGTTGTGCCCATTGCACTGGACCCGATGACTCTGTTCTGTGACAACACTGGTGCCATTGCTCTAGCCAAGGAACCAAGGTTTCACAAGAGGACTAGACACATAAAGCGACACTTCAATTCCATCTGCGATTACATCAAGGAGGAAGACATAAACATTTGCAAGATACATAAGAATCTGAATGTTGTAGATCCATTGACTAAACCTCTTCCACGGGCAAAGCATGACCAACACCAGAACTCTATGGGTGTTAGATTCATTACCATGTAATGCTAGATTATTGACTCTAGTGCAAGTGGGAGACTGTTGGAAATATGCCCTAGAGGCAATAATGAAGTGGTTATTATTATATTTCCTTGTTCATGATAATTGTTTATTATCCATGCTATAATTGTATTGACCGGAAACTCAAATACATGTGTGGATACATAGACAACAACATGTCCCTAGTAAGCCTCTACCAGACTAGCTCGTTGATCAAATATGGCTATGGTTTCCTAGCCATGGACATGAGTTGTCATTTGTTAACGGGATCATTCAGAATGATGTGATGGACAAGACCCAAACCATAAGCATAGCATGTGATCGTGTCAAGTTTATTGCTATTGTTTTTCTGCATGTCAAGTATATGTTCCTATGACCATGAGATCATGCAACTCACTCACACCGGAGGAGTACGTTGTGTGTACCAAACGTCGCAACGTAACTGGGTGACTATAAAGGTGCTCTACAGGTATCTCCGAGTGTGTCTGTTGAGTTGGCATGGATCAAGACTGGGATTTGTCACTCCGTATGACGAAGAGGTATCTCAGGGCCCACTCGGTAATACAACATCACAATAAGCTTGCAAGCAATGAGACCAATGAGTTAGTCACGGGATCTTGTATTACGGAACGAGTAAAGAGACTTGCCGGTAACGAGATTGAACTAGGTATGGAGATATCGACGATCGAATCTCGGGCAAGTAACATACCGATAGACAAAGGGAACTGCATACGGGATTAGCTGAATCCTTGACATCGAGGTTCGACCGATAAGATCTTTGTAGAATATGTAGGAACCAATATGGGCATACAGGTGCCGCTATTGGTTATTGACCGTGGAGGTGTCTTAGTCATGTCTGCATAGTTCTCGAACCCGCAGGGTCTACACACTTAACGTTTGGTGACGATATAAGTATAGTTGAGTCATTATGGTGGTTACCGAAGATTGTTTGGAGTCCCGGATGAGATCCCAGACATGACGAGGAACTCCGGAATGGTCCAGAGGTGATGATTGATGTATTGGACGAAGGGTATTGGAGTCCGGAATTGTTCCGGGGATACCGGGTGATGACCAGGATGACCGAAACGGGTTTCGGAAGGCCCCGGCAAGTGTTGGGGGGCCTCATGGGCCTATAGGAGGGGGCACACCAGCCCACTAAGGGGTTGTTCGCCCCCTCACCGCATCCTACGAAACCAGGGAGGTTTGGTGCGCCCCTAGGGCTGCCTCCCCCTTGCTTGGGGGGCAAGGCATCTAGGGGGCACCCAAAACCCATCTAGGGTTGCCTTGTGGCCGCCGGACCCCCCTAGGGGAAACCCTAGGGCGCCTCCTCCTCTCCCCTTCCCCCTATATATAGAGGGGTAGAGGGAGGGCAGCCGTACCCATCTATGCCACGGCGCTGCCCTCCCTCTCCCTCGTGGCCATCTTCTTCTTCGTAGTGCTTAGCGAAACTCTGCCGAGATTCCACCACCACCACCGCCATCACGCCGTCGTGCTGCCAGAGGACTCGAGCTACTACTTCACCATTGCTCGCTGGATCGAGGAGGTGAAGGCGTCATCAAGCCGTACGTGTGTTGAACGAGGAGGTGCCGTCCGTTCGGCACATGGATCGGAGTTCGCGGGACGGATCGTGATTGGATCGCGAAGAAGTTCGACTACATCAACAGCGTTTCTTAACGCTTCTGCTTAGCGATCTACAAGTGTATGTAGATGCAATATCTCCTCTCATAGATGTTCATCTCCTAGATTGATCTTGATGAGCGTAGAAAATTTTTTGTTTCCCATGCAATGTTCCCCAACAGACAGCAGCTGGGCCACAGAGAGAGACGCTGCGGAGGCATCGATGGCAGTGGTTGGACGGCTGAGAGAGGCATCGTGGCTAGCAGACGCCGATGATGCGTCCAGGATGGATCTCGGCTGGATCCAGTGACCTGGGGAGAAGGGCCACGCCGCCACGGACTCGGCTGTGCCGTCCAGATCAGGGGCGTGCATGGAGATACGACGCTGTCTCAGCTAATCATGGGTGTACGGGAAGGACGGAGATGACCGCTCCACCTCCTCTGGCCAGGGACAAAAGGCTAGTTCGTTTAGACCCACATCGGCTAGCGAGGTAGAGCAGGACCGGTTTATAAGCCGCGCGCTGCTACTTGTATCGTCCCTTCCGGGACACCCGACAAAGATGCTTAACATGCGGTTCCACGATGCACAAAATTGGTTGTCGAAAAAAGAGGCTGAGAGTTTTTTTTTTGCCCCTCACGAGTTATACTAATTTTACATAATGTCCTCATCGTTCTTATTTTGAGATCCAAAATTTTAGGATTTTCACGCACCATCTTTTCATCTCCTCACGTGTACTACTATTTTTATTAAAAGGTTCACATAATTTCATTTCCATCTTTTGAGATCCTTACCGCTGCCAAATTTTGGGTGGCAAGTCAACATCTAATTTTTACTCTTGTTTTTTTTCCCTCACGAGTTGTACTGATTTTACACAAAGGTCCTCATAGTTCTCATTTCCATATTTTGAGATCCAAAATTTTAGGATTTCACGTGCCATCTTTTCAACCCCTCACATATACCACTATTTTTTATTGAAAGGTCCACATAATTTCATTTTTCATCTTTTGAGATCCTTACAGCTGCCAAATTTTGGGTGGCAGGTTAACTGCCAATTTTTACTCTTGAACCATGGCATTTTTTGTGGCCATGTATACACATGAAATACTGCCTCTGTTTCATTTTACTTAGCGTATTAGATTTGTCTGAAGTCAAACTTTGCGACGTTAGACCAAATTTATATTAGAAAATATCAGCATCTACAATATCTAATAAGTATAATATGAAATTATATTTTATGATGGATCTAATGATGTCGTTGTTGTATTGTGAATGTTAATAAATTTTTGTATGAACTTGGACAAACTTTGAAGAGTTTGACTTCAGACAAATCTAATATGCAGGGTAAAAAGAAATGAAGGGAGTAGATATATAGTCCTTTTTTTGTGGGGTGGGATAGTAGCGATGATGCACGATGCAAACAAGCTATGTGTTAATTTTCACGACTCGAAATGGCAGGATTCTTAAATTCATTAAGAAGAAAAGAGTTGCTTAGTTAATTATATATATATATATATATATATATATATATATATATATATATATATATATATATATATATTAGTAATTCTTCACCCTGGTCGTTCCTACCCAGCCGGTCTGGCTCAAGCCTTACTTAGACTAGTATAATGCACATGCGTTGCTACGGGCTTTTGAGATATTTTGATGGAGTTATGTAAACATATTACATGTTAAATTTCACATGTAGAGACAAGATAGTATAGGCACAATCACGTAATAATTGAAGCCCACTTAACTTGCATTGTAAATTGATAAAAAAAAGGCAAATTGTATGGTTCAAGAAGAGACTGTATGGTTCATAGTTCGAACTCTGACATGAGTCTCGCATTGAACTCCAAAGCAGAGCAAAAAAAGCACACAAAAAAGATGTGCACGAATGAATGAAAAATTGGGACGACAGATGATGTCACAGCGAAACTCGCGTTGAGCTCAATGACAAAAGAGCAAAAGTACACAAAACCGAATGAAGTATATGGTTAGTTCTCCTCGCCGTCTTCCCTGACCTCCCGTTGGAGCTCCAGACCCACACACAGGTAGCTAGAGCTCGACAGGGATGGGGAAGTGAAGTCCGGTGGCAGACCAACGGTCGGAGGAGGCGATATTGTTTCTACAACATATACAACATATAACTTGGGCTGTTCTATAATTATTTTCTCCCATTTATGGAAGAGATTCTCAGAGCTATCATATGACTCCGGTGGAAAAAGTAACAATTCCATGATACTTAGGTTGAGCTGCACAGCCTTCATTCAGTCGTTCGGAGACGTGTTGCTTTTGTGGCTACTTTGTCCTGCATTTCAGAGAAGGAAATCTCTTCAGTAGATTTCTTACCAATTAAGGCCGGAGAGGGAAAGGTTGGCTTTAGTAAGACTCTAGACAGGGTTTGATAGTTCAAGATTCTACTTGTGACTTAGCTGTATGTTCTGAAAGAGAACTCAAATGTCCAGTATGCTATATGCCTAGCCGGTGAAATAAATATTCTTATGAAATTGTGATCCCTGGAAATGAGCAAATGCCAGCCACCTCACCATCCTTCAGCTGCTTTCCATTCTCCTCAGCCAGCCCCTAAAACCCGAAACCCTAACATCTTGCTCCGTGGGCAACAACGAAACTAGGGCCTGGGTGGCACAGGCGGTGACTTAAACGTGTTGCCACAACGATGGAGCGCCGGTTGCCATAGTAGAAACGAGCAGAGCACTGGGCACTATGTATGGTGATGGCAACTCGGTGGGGCCCGTCCAGCAGGCAGATGAAGAGCACCATGACAACCACATACAGATCAGCAGTCGTGGCTGAAGCCTGCGTGTGGCTAGAGAGCCAAGTTTAGGAGGGGCAGGGGCAACAACTTGCACTGGCTTGGTGTGGTCCTTTGGGTTTACGAAGTCAGTGCAGCCAAACTTCTTAGCTTAAAATTTACATGTTACTAAGGTTCAGTGTGTTGTCCATAAACCATGGTCCACCAGAATGGATTTCTTTTTCTTTTTGAAGATAGAAGCAGATTGTACCTTGTTCGTATTTTGCAGGGTTCAAGTCCACACCGATGACCCCTGATGCCCCAGCCACCTTGGCCCCTTCCATGGGCTGATCGTGTGAACACATAAATCAATCAATCATGGTTATAGATAATAATTCTCATCAACCTGCAGTAGTACATTGTGTGGAAGATAAATATCTTTCGCCACTTACAGCAAGGCCTACAGCTCCAGGACCAAAAATTGCCACCGTCGAACCCTTTTTCGGTTTAGCGACATTGAGAGTCGCACCAAGGCCTGAAGAAAAAATACTTTTGAGTAACTTATCATTGAGAAATTATGAATATGGTGTTTCATTGGGAAATATCAATCAGAACAATCTCTTACCAGTTGAGATACCACACTTGAGAACACAAACTTTGTGCAGAGGTGCCTCGGGGTTGATCTTCGCTAGGCACCCAACATGGATCACTGTGTACTCGCTGAAGGTAGAGGTTCCAACGAAGTGGACTATCGGTTTCCCACTGATGGGAAGCGGGACTGCCTATCGCCGATCATCACGCCCTGGTCGACATATCCTGAGGAGGTCACAAAGGTTGCTCTCCTCTGACTTGCAGTGAGCACAATCCTTGCACTCGCCAGTAAACACCGGCGGAACATGGTCACCTGGCACAAGCTCGGTCACGCCCTCACCCATGCTCTCACTGTTAAGAGTAAGACAATATTAATTAAAATGCCAACTAAAGAGTGAATTGACGGCAGCAAAGGAAATTAGTCACTCTAAATAAACTACAAAATATGTAGTATGTGCTTGTCGTTGTCTTGGAGAGTAGATGCATGCATTAATTTCCTACAGAACATGAAAATAATTATTCTATAAAACAAAGCACTTTGAGGCAACTCGTGTGACAAAGCTGTCCCATCATTCTTAAGACGTTGTTTTTATACCATGGCAATAAAATATGGACACTTATTGTATATAGTTAGCTACCACTAAAAAAAGGATTCAGTATGCCTATAGTTATTAGAAAGCTAACATGAATAAACAAACGGATACTTGTTGTACTTACTAAGATTCCACCAAATTAATCAGCAAAACTGTAACTGAATAAGATAGAGACAGAGAAGATGCGTACCCTCCAGCCTCATGGCCTAAGATCTAGGGAAAACCGGAGTTTGCCCCTACAAAAATGACGCCAAGTTAGCCACTGTTTTTGCCATGCCTCGATCTTCTTCTTGGGAGGGATTGTGATGGCCATGGTGGTGGCGTCCATGGAGACCATGGTGTAGCGGCATCACAGGGGAGAGCCAGCATGAACGAGCGGCAGCCGAACCAGCAACACGCAGCACACGGATGAGCGGCAACCAAACGAGGACGGCTAGCTGCAATAGGTGCGGGCTCAGGACAGTCCATATAGTCTCGATTCAATCGAAGACGCAGCCAGGCGTTACCCTGCAGGCAGACCAGCGGACCGGAGTAAGGAGAGGAGCCGGCCAATTGCTGGGCACGGGAGGCCTGCGGGCGTCGCAGCCTGGTCCAT
Organism: Thinopyrum elongatum; assembly: GCA_011799875.1. Classification (NCBI taxonomy): domain Eukaryota; kingdom Viridiplantae; phylum Streptophyta; class Magnoliopsida; order Poales; family Poaceae; genus Thinopyrum; species Thinopyrum elongatum. The sequence goes on along the minus strand of CM022302.1, from coordinate 499,097,958 downwards.
CGGCAGACCTGCATGGCGGAGGCATGCAGCCGTGTGGCGGCTTGAGCTCATCTAGGGCGGCCGAGATCCAATCGGGCAGCGGCGTTCCCTCCTGAACAAGTGGGCGGCGGCATGATCCAATCGGAACGGTGGCAGAGAGGTCCTGTGATAGGGGCAATTCGTGATCTACACCTGATAGGCCGCCCACCCGCGCTTGAAAAGAAGGAGAGCAGAGCTGATGGCAGATCAGGGATGGGGAAGGGTCGGCGGTGCGCGGGGCAGGCTGGGGCGGCGTGGGGGTGAGAAGTAGGTGACTCATACGGGGCGGGCGGCGGCGGCAGGGGGTGGTGCAATCTGGAATCTGTTTACAAGGAAATAGTGGAGAAAAAAATAAACCAGTGGGGTGGTGGGAGGGGGGACAAAAAAACCAGACGAAAGTGGTGGGACAAAAAAACCTTGGATGCAATCCTACCAACTGCGCCATTAGGAGTAGAGATTAGAAAAGTATAGCAATTGAGAAAACATTAAAATTGGAAATGATATCTTGAAAGCCAAGTATATGGTATACGTGAGAATAGTAGGGACCAGAATATGCATTGCTTAATGCCCCAACAATCCGTTAATACAAAATGTGTATCATACATGCTACACACACATCTAGTTCTCGACCACCATAAGTAGAGAACATCGTAACCTTTAGGAAGTTAATCTCTTGCTCTATTTTTGTGATATCAGACTTTTCTAGCAGTGGTATTTAAGCTTGGATAAAGCTTATTCCCAGTTGATCAATCACCGCTGCAATAACATCACATATGTAACTCGTTATACTCTCAAGGATTCTACAGCAACACACAAGAAACTAAAATGTAACCATCAATTCTGTTAAAGGAAAAGCAAGAAAACATTATAGCAGCAACAAAAAATTCAAGATAAACTTTTATTCTCATACCGAGGAATGCCTTATCAAACAGATCCGTCACCTACTGCAGTTGAGATCATAGATCCTTGAGCTCCTTCAATCCAAATGCACCAGACAACACAAAAATATTAGTGCCCTGCACATGATTGGAAAGGAAGAAAGAAGTACTCATCTTTGAAAGTGCCATGTCTAAACCACGAACCAACCTACGTCAATGGAGACTACGGGTCGCTCATTGCTAGTTCTGCGTCTTACAACTTAAATTACTCAGGATAATGTTTGCAAATTCAGGTTTGACGACCTCAACCACATATCATCTATGTTTCTAGTTCTGGAGAAGAAAGGCACATGCTACAAAAATCATTTCCAGAGCTATGCCGCTGACATCCTTTTCAACCATGCAAGCTAGTTATCCTTTGAGTAATCTTTGCAACTTTTCACGTGTGTTGCAAAAGGGCATAATTTATATATTTTTGGCGCTAATTTTTCAGTGAGCTTTTGTACAAAATAACCGTGATTAACCTGGCATTTTATTGTTAGTGTGATTGCATACCCAAAAAAGACTTTAATTCGGTTGAATTAGCACTTATTAGTTTTCCAAAGAAAGCATGATTTTTATTTTGTAAACCAATAAACCATGTCATAGTTGAGGTGTTTTTTTGTGAAAACCAGGTGAAAAAATCAGAGATTTGAGAGGGGGTGAAAACGGGGAGGGGGAGGACTACCTAGGGAGGTGGGATGTTGTAGCTAATGAATTAATACCATTTCTGCAACCTAGCCTGTTTAACTCATTAGACTAATGTAACAGCCCATGTATTAAGCTACAGTGATCACCCTTTTGATTATGCTATGTCATCATGATCAATAGTGATTAATCATCATTAGTATCATATCTCTTTTCAAATTCAAATTCAAATGGAAATTCAAACTAAAAGTGAAAATAAAAGTTGTTCAAATTTGAAAACTAAATTGTTCATAATATTGTAAATAATCCAGAGACAATTCTAAAATTATATTCAACATATAGTAAATAAATTACGTGACTCTAACAACCACAAAACAGAGTTATTTAATCCTTTTTCAATTAAATAAAATCCAAATGAAAACATATGGACTCCAAACCATTTTCTATCAGTGTTAAATATTGCACTATATTTATTGGACAAAGCTACTTATTTTACAAAAACTATAATTGCGACACATAATTTGGCAAAAGACAGAAAGAAAAAGAGAAAACAGAAAAAGCTAAAAATAAAAAATAAAAACAGAACTCCCCCCCCCCACTGGGCCGTGGCCAGCTGGACCGCCAGGCCGGCCACCCACTCCCCATAACCCCCCCCCCCCCCACCCCCCCCCCCCCCCCCCCCCCCCCGCTAGCCCAAACCCTAACCACCGACAACCCCACTCCCCCAAAATCGCTCTCCCTCCCCCCCCTCCCCCCGATCTAGATCGAGATCGGGGGCGTGAACCCGTCGCGGCCGCCTGTCCCTGGCGCCACCTCGCCGACGCCGCCCGGCGCTGCCCCGCCGTCGTCGGACCGCCGTTGCCTCCCCGACCTCCACCCCGCCGGCGCCAACGAACCTCGCCGCCCCCTGTGCCTCTACGCTGCCAGTGAGGAACCCGGCCTCATCTTCTCCCTCTCTCTCCCGTCGCCAGATCGGCTGCGCCCGCGCTCGCGGTGGGCACGCGCTCACCACGCCCCCGTGCACCGTTCGCGCTTGCGCGCTCGCCACCACACCACGCCCGTTGCCTCACCGCGCCCCGGCCAGTTCTGCCGCTGCTGTCGCGCCCGCCCGCTCGCTGCGCTCACGCCGCCCGCCTCGCTGCCCCGCTGCTCACCCTACTCGCCGCCACCGCTCGCCCACATGCTGCTGCCCGCAGCTGCTCTAACCGCCTGCCACTGCTCGCCCTTCGTCGGCCGCGCCGGCCCTGCTACCCGCCCGCTTCTGCGCTCGCCGGCGCCGCCGCTCAGCTCGATCGCTAGGCTGCCTCCGGCCCCCTCGCGCCCACCGCCCTGTTCCGCCTACCCCGCTGCCGGTCGCGGCCTTGGCCTCGCCGGGGCCAAGTCCAGCCGCCGCGCCCTCTGCCCCTCCCCTGTGTGAGTTCGTTCACAGGAGGGAGGTGGCCAGAGCCACTTACAGGTGGGGCCATCCCCCAGTAAATCAAAAAAAGAAAAAGGAATATAAATAAATAAATAAAAACAATTAATTAATTAAACAAATAATTAATTAACGTAATTAACTCTGTTTTATTAACTTAATTATCTAGTTAACCTAATTAAACTTTAATTAGTATAATTAAGCCCTAATTAGCCTGACGTGACACTGACAGGTGGGACCCACTAGTCCTGACGTCACAGTGACGTCATGCTGACGTCACTTTTACTGTTTTGGATAATTCGAATTTAAATAATTAAATAAATTCCAGAAAATCGATAAAACTTTAAAAATTAATATAAAATAAATCGTAACTCGGATTAAAATACTTTGTACATGAAAGTTGCTCAGAACGACGAGACAAATCCGAATACGCGGTCCCTTCGTCCGTCACATGTCCCTAACTATCCGAACATGGAACCATTCCCCTCCGGTCATCTGTCTGGCAAATGTCCGGAACTGGGAAAACCTTCCTGGATGGATTCCCCCTTCCCCGGTGACATGCAACCATACGTTAGGTCACCCCTAGCACCGCGTATTTGCCATGCTACGCTTTGTGATGCTTTGATTGCTCTGTTATTTATTGTGCTTCCCCTCCATTACTTCTTTCCGGTAGATTCTGGTACCGATGTAGTCCCCGAGACCGACGCAGCTCTGGAGATCGACGACCCCTGACGACCTTGCCCTTGCCGCCGAGCAACCAGGAAAGCACCCCCGCCTTTGAGCATACCGATATCGCCTATTCTTTCTCTCTCATGCTTGCATTAGAATTGCTGCTGCTACTGCTTTACCTATTCTGATGCATAGCCTGTTTACTGTAACCTGCTGTTCATAATTACCTGCATATCCTAAACTGCTTAGTATAGGCTGGATAGAGACCTATTAGTGACCCCGCTAGTCCCGATTGCCCCGCTGGATTATCAGAAGACCCGATCAACGGGATTGAAGACCAGGCCCCGGCACCGCACATCACCCCCCCCCCCCTTAGTTGTAACGACACTGCAGCGTTACTGTCAAGTGCCGAGGGTGAAACCTCTTGTAGCACTTCTGATGTTAACTCTGTAGAGAAGCTGTTCGGTCGTGGTCATCGAGGGTGATTCCTCCTTCACCGCTTCCGATAACGACGCCGTCGTACAACACCACAAGTGTGAACCCAGTGAGGGTGATTCCTCCAAGTTCACCTTGACGGATACATCGAGTGGGAATTCAACGAGGGTGATACCTCGGATTCCCCTGATGTTATGGACACACGGATACTTGGACCTTACACTATTACTTGGATAGGCGGGTCGACCCTGAGGGGTACCCGCGTGCGCCTAAGTGGCGAGTGTTGTGAAGACGGGTTGCCTGTATGGTGCCCGAGTGATGAATACGAGGCGTGGCCGGGCATTCTTGGCCCTTGCCGCAAGTCCTCGAGATGGGGCGATGGGGTCACATCTTTCGTGAGTCTCTGCTCGTTACCGCAAGCCCCTAGTCCACTAACGATTTGGATATTTGATCCGAGAGGGCCTCTGGCCTGATAGCACTAACCATCACGTGGGCATAGTATGGGCGTTCTGCATCGTAGCATCAGCCGAAAGCTCTGTCAGACGTCTAGTTCAGCCTGGCGGCCGGGCTGGGTCAGCACCATCCTAAGGGGTGGAGCCTGGTTCGCCCGGCACGCAACGACCCGAAGGGCGAGGGGCGATGGACAAGACCCCCTTGCGCTTAGGATGTAGACCGACGGGGACCTCTCTGCTGAGCTGTAGGTAGGGTTGCGGTGTATCGTTTGGCCGAGGCCGGGCATGACCCTGGAAAGTGTGTCCGGCCGGAGTTAATCGAGCGTGTTGGGTAAGTTGGTGCACCCCTGCAGGGAAGAACACATCTATCGATAGCCGGTCCTACGGTAAAGGACACTCGGAGTTGTATCCCGATCGACACAACTAGACCGTGCGATGATACCTGGATATATGGCTCTGGGATTGCTTCTCGCAGGGAGTCGAGAAGGGATCTCAGGACGAGGTTGATGACTGTATGGCTCTGGGATTGCTTTCTCGCAGGGAGCCGAGAAAGGATCTCTGGGTGAGGTTGAGACTTAATGATACTGCTACATTATATGGTACTGTTCTACTCTCTTCTATTGCTGCAAGACCGCTGAAGATGCTAGTCTTTGATAGGACTAGGCCTTCTCTCTATTCTGGCATTTCTGCAGCCCAGTCCACATATACAGCCTTCCTTTGATAATGTTGCATATGTAGTGTAGATCCTTGCTTGCTGAGTACTTTGGAGTACTCACGGTTGCTTTGCTTTCTTTTTCTCCCCATATCAGCTTGTCGTGACCAGCTGACGGAGCCCCCTGAGACAGCTGTCCCTGCCGACGATCGCTACTACTACCCCGAGGGTGGTTACTACTACGAGTTGGCTGACGACCAGGAGTAGGATCGGAGGGTCCCAGGCAGGAGGCCTACGCCTTTCGATCGTAGTGTTTTTCTTTTGCCCCGCCTTTCTAAAGCATTTCTGTGTTTTCTTTTATATCTGTACTCAGATATCTGATGCTTTCGCTGACGCTTGTATGCGAGCTTATGTATTCGAGCCCTCGAGGCCCCTGGCCTGTAATATAAAGCTTGTATGACTTTATTTATGTTTTAGAGTTGTGTTGTGATATCTTCCCGTGAGTCCTTAGGCTTGATCGTGTGCATTTGCGTGTATGATTAGTGCACGATTGAGCCGGGGGCGTCACAAGTTGGTATCAGAGCCGACTGCCTGTAGGAATCCCCCTTCCCAACTCCTTGGCCGAAGTTGAGTCTAGTGGTCCAAAAACGGTTTTACTAACATGGCTTTGTGGCTTACGGGCCCACGTCGCCAATTGGGTGGTATTAGTATCTTTTATTCCTCGTCTTTACTCTGGGACTCTGATCTCTCTTCTATTCGGGTTAAAATTTTACTAACTCCAACATTAGGTTCTCGTGATCACATCCACCCGGTGTTCTGAAAATTTCCCCCTCCCTTCAAGTTTGTGGGCTAGGTTCTGCTTGCAGGATCCTCTTATCGAGGGCACCCTATGTTGTCACTTGCAGATTCCTCGCCCCAACAGTTTTCTCCGACGTATTGTAGCCTTTGCTATGACACGTTGTTGTAATCCTCACCACGTGCCTGCGCGCCGCCTAGTTTGTCTAGCTGCGAGCATTCCCGTGCACATACTATCCGTTTGAATCCAACTCTGTGCATGGATTGGTATGTCTTTGACGACTACTATTATATATCTAATGCCTATCCTGTTCTGTCCCGTGTTACATCATGAATAACTTCATACACCTGCAGTTTTACTTGCTAAACTGCCCCCTGTTGAATTCGCAGGATGGCTAACGATCCTCCACCTCCACCCTATATTGCCGCAATGATGCAGCAGTTTGAATTGAACCGTCAGCTCAACGAGAGTCTGGTAAAACATTTGGAACGCAACGATGCTCGTTAGGAGCCTGGATCGATCTCGCTGCCAGAATTTGTGCGCCTCAACCCGTCCATTTTCCGCAACTCCACCAATCCTATGGATGCTGATGATTGGCTTCGTGACATCCTGTTTGAAATGGAGCAGCTAATGTTGTCCCTGACAGTTACGTCACCTTGCGACATTCCACTTAAAGGGTCCAGCTGCTCAATGGTGGGAAAGCCACAAGGGTATGTTACCTGCTGAGACTGAAACCACTTGGCAGGAATTTCAGTCAGCTTTTCGTGCATGTTACATTCCTCAAGGTTTGATGGACCAAAAGAAGCAGGAATTCCGCAAACTCACCCAAGGAACAATGACTGTGAATGAATATCAGAGGAAATTTCTCGAATTGTCCCGCTATGCTGTAGATGACGTCTGCACTGACGCACGCAAGCAGGAGAAATTCCGTGAAGGACTGCGTACCGATATAAACCTTGCACTTGATGTCCATGATTGCACCGACTTCGTAACGCTTGTCAGCAAATCTTTCCAAGTTGAAACAGCTCTGACTAAGTACCAGGAGTCGCTCAAGCGCACTCGTGATGTTGGTTCGTCTTCGGGTCGACCTGTTCAGAAACGTACAGTGTGGATCCCGCACAATATACATCACCGACCTGCCCCTGCACCGAGACCGTCATATGTTGCACCTCGTCTGCCTTCACCACCGAGGCAGCTGACGATTCAGGGTGGACAACCCAATGTTGAAGCTCCTCTCCATAATGATGGTTTATGCCGCAAGTGTGGACAGCCAGGGCATCGTGCTTTCAACTGTCCTCAAGGTCAGCCACAAAATTCATCACGTTGTTCTGTTGACCGTAAAAGGGGCCGACGAAACCATCCTAGCAGAAATCGTAATGCTAGACCACCTGCTAGTCAGCTTGTTCATGTTAACCATGTCAAGACTGAAGAAGCTCAACAGGACACCAACATTGCGATGGGCACCCTTCTAGTGAATTCAACCCCAGCTTCTATACTCTTTGATTCTGGAGCATCGCACTCCTTCATGTCCGAAAGTTTTGCACGAAGTCATGATATCCCTTTCGAGAAGATGTCCACTCCATTAGTAATTCAGTCACCCGAGGCTAATTGGCAAACTACTAGGGTAAGCCACGGTAATCACATTGTGATTGGAGGATTGATGTTCCCCGTTTCTCTCATTGCCCTCAAGACCTCCAACATAGACATTATTCTGGGTATGGACTGGTTGAAGCCCAATAAAGCTTTGATTGACTGTGCCACTGAATCAGTCCGCATCACACACCCTTCCGGCCAAACCGTCAGATACTCAGCTCGAACAGTTCAGGACGCCGAAGCTCAGATATATGTTCTGAATGCATTGAATGCCTCACCCCTTGAAGGCATCGAGAACGTTCCAGTTGTTCGTGATTTTCAAGATGTCTTTCCAGAAGAACTTCCAGGAATACCCCCTGCTAGAGCTGTCGAGTTTGTCATCGACTTGAAGCCTGGCACAACACCTATTGCGAAGCGTCCTTATAAGATGCCTCCGCATCATCTTCTCGAGCTTAAGGAAGAAATCGACACATCACTTAAGAAAGGTTTCATCTGCCCTAGTTCCTCTGCTTGGGGAGCACCTTCACTATTCCTTAAGAAGAAGGATGGAACTAACCGATTGGTTCAGGATTACCGGCCCATTAACCAAGCCACAATTCAGAATAAATATCCGCTTCCTCGGATCAATGATTTGTATGATCAACTTGCTGGATCATCGGTCTTTTCTAAACTCGACTTGAGGTTGGGTTATCATCAGATCCGAGTCCGCGAAGAGGATTTTCTCAAGACAGCATTCGTTACTCGCTATGGTTCTTATGAGTACACTGTCATGTCATTTGGCTTAACAAATCCTCCAGCTACGTTTTCCCGCCTGATGAATTATATCTTCATGGATTACCTCGACAAGTTCGTCGTGGTTTATCTAGATGATATTCTAGTCTATTCTAAGAATAAAGAAGAACATGCTGAACACCTCCGTCTTGTACTGGAAAGGCACCGAGAACACCAGTTGTATGCCAAATACTCCAAGTGTGAATTCTGGCTTTCTGAAGTAACTTACCTTGGCCATGTGATTTCCAAGGATGGAATTGTTGTTAACCCGGAACGAGTTCAGGCTATTCTGGACTGGACTCCTCCGAAGAACGTCAAGCAAGTGAGAAGTTTTCTCGGCCTTGCAAGCTATTGCCGTCGATTTGTCCAGAACTTTTCCAAGATTGCTAAGCCTTTGACTGATCTGCTTCACAAGGGCGTTAAGTTTGAATGGACAGACAAATGTCAAGAAAGTTTTCAAACACTCAAGGACAAGCTAACATCTGCCCCAGTACTTGCTCCTCCAGATTCCCGCAAAGACTTTGTGATTTATTGTGATGCATCCCGTGAAGGATTAGGCTGTGTCCTAATGCAAGAGCGTAAAGTGATTGCCTATGGCTCTCATCAGTTGCGCCCACATGAAGAGAATTATCCGGTACATGATCTAGAACTAGCTGATGTCATCTATGCACTGCAATTGTGGCGACATTACCTTCTCGGTAATCGTTGCGAGATCTACACGGATCATAAAAGTCTGAAGTACTTGTTCACTCAACCATCTCTAAACCTCCGTCAGCAAAGATGGATGGAGGCCATTGCGGACTATGATGTGGGTATTTCCTATACCCCTGGCAAGGCTAACATGATGGCTGATGCCTTAAGCCACAAGTCCTATTGCGACAACCTCATGGTTAGGCGAGCTCAACCTCGTCTTTTTGAAGAACTGTGCAAGCTGAATCTGCATATTGTTTCACAGGGTTCTCTTAATAACCTTGTGATACAACCAGATCTTGAGAAAGCTGTTAAGAATGCGCAAGCTAAAGATGCTGAAGTTGATCTGATGAAGAAAAATCTCCATCTTGAAAAGTACAGGGATTTCTCGCTGTCTGAAGATGGAACCTTGTATTTCAGAGACCGCATCGTGGTACCTCGCTTAGAGCTTATGACTGACAAAGTCATGAAGGAGGCACATGATACCCCGCTGTCTATTCATCCGGGTAGCACCAAGATGTATCGTGATCTCCGTCAAAGGTACTGGTGGTCTAGAATGAAGCAAGACATTGCTCGTTATGTTGCTGAATGTGATGTTTGCCGTCGCATTAAAGCAGAACATCAGAAGCCTGCTGGAATTTTGCAACCACTTCCTATTCCTCTATGGAAATGGGATAAGGTTCAGATGGATTTCATTACTGGCCTTCCCAGGTCACAGAAGGGACACGATGCTATTATTGTCGTCGTCGACCAACTTTCTAAAGTTGCACATTTTCTGCCTGTCAAAGAGACTATCACTGCTAGCCAGTTAGCAGAGTTGTATATCTCCAGAATTGTTTCACTCCACGGCATTCTGAAGGAGATCAGTTCGGACCGTGGCGGCCTTTTCACTTCCAAGTTCTGGGAAAGTTTCCAAGAAGCTATGGGAACTCATATTACCTGGAGTTCAGCTTATCACCCCCAGTCCCAAGGCCAAGTCGAACGAGTAAATCAAGTGCTTGAAGACATGCTTCGGGCTTGTGTTATTTGTTTCGGCAAGAAGTGGGAAGAATCTCTCCCGTACGCCGAGTTCTCTTATAACAACAGCTATCAAGCCAGCTTGAAAATGGCCCCCTTCGAAGTACTATATGAACGTAAGTGTCGAACCCCTCTGAATTGGTCAGAAACTGGGGAACGACCGCTCGTGGGTCCGGATATTATTCAACACGCCGAAGAACAAGTTCGTATTGTCCGGGAAAATCTCAAGGCGGCTCAGGACCACTAGAAGAGCAACTATGATCGCAAACGATGGGGTTTGACTTATCAACCTGGTGATCAAGCTTATTTGCGAGTCACTCCTATGAAGGGCACTCACCGTTTTGGAATCAAGGGCAAGCTAGCTCCGCACTACATTGGTCCTTTCCGCAATATTTCTAAACGTGGTCAGGTGGCATATAAATTGGAGTTGCCGCCGCAATTCTCTCATATCCACGACGTCTTCCATGTGTCGCAACTTCGTCGTTGCTTCAAGGAATCTCCGCACCGAGCTGTGGATCATGAGATGCTCGAATTGCAAGATGATCTTCCATATAAGGAACATCCGATCCGCATCCTCGATGAATCTGAACGTCGAACACGTCAGAAAGTTACCAAGTTCCTCAAAGTGCAGTGGTCAAATCATACTGAAGATGAAGCCACTTGGGAACGCGAGGATAATCTTCGTGCGGAATACCCCGAACTTTTTCCTTATACCTCTTAATTCTCGGGACGAGAATTCTTGTTAGTGGAGGAGATTTGTAACACCCCATGTATTAAGCTACAGTGATCACCCTTTTGATTATGCTATGTCATCATGATCAACAGTGCTTAATCATCATTAGTATCATATCTCTTTTCAAATTCAAATTCAAATGGAAATTCAAACTAAAAGTGAAAATAAAAGTTGTTCAAATTTGAAAACTAAATTGTTCATAATATTGTAAATAATCCAGAGACAATTCTAAAATTATATTCAACATATACTAAATAAATTACGTCACTCTAACAACCACAAAACAGAGTTATTTAACCATTTTTCAATTAAATAAAATCCAAATGAAAACATATGGACTCCAAACCATTTTCTATCAGTGTTAAATATTGCACTATATTTATTGGACAAAGCTACTTATTTTACAAAACTATAATTGAGGCCACATAATTTGGCAAAAGACAGAAAAGAAAAAGAGAAAACAGAAAAGCTAAAACAAAATAAAATAAAAAGAAAAAATAACAGAACCTCCCTCCTCCACTGGGTCGTGGCCCAGCTGGACCGCCAGGCCGGCCACCCACTCCCCCATAACCCCCCTGCTAGCCCAAACCCTAACCACGAACCCCCAATCACACCCACTAGCTCCCTCCACCCACAAGCACACACGGATTGGATAGAGATCGGGGGCGTGAACCCGTCGCCGCCGCCCGTCCCTGGCGCTACCTCGCCGACGCCGCCCGGCGCTGCACCGCCGTCGCCGGACCGCCGTTGCCTCCCCGACCTCCACCCCGCAGGCACCAACGAGCCTCGCCGCCCCCTGTGCCTCTACGCCGCCAGTGAGGAACCCGGCCTCCTCTTCTCCCTCTCTCTCCCGTCGCAAGATCGGCCGCGCCCGCGCTCACGGTGGGCACGCGCTCATCGCGCCCCCGTGCATCGTTCGCGCTTGTGCGCTCGCCACCACACCACGCCCGTTGCCTCGCCGTGCCTCGGCCGGTTCTGCCGCTGCTGTCGCGCCCGCCCGCTCGCTGCGCTCACGCCGCCCGCCTCGCTGCCCCGCTGCTCACCCTACTCGCCGCCATCGCTCGCCCACATGCTGCTGCCCGCAGCTGCTTTGAACGCCTGCCACTGCTCGCCCCTCGTCGGCCGCGCCGGCCCTGCTACCCGCCCGCTTCTGCGCTCGCCCTCGCCGCCGCTCAGCTCAGTCGATAGGCTGCCTCCGGCCCCCTCGCGCCCACCACCCTATTCCGCCTAGCCCGCTGCCGGCCGCGGCCTTGGCCTCGCCGGGGCCAAGTCCGGCCGCCGCGCCCTCTGCCCCTCCCCTGTGTTCGTTCGTTCATAGGAGGGAGGTGGCCAGAGCCACTTACAGGTGGGGCCATCCCCCTGTAAATTAAAAAAAGAAAAAGGAATATAAATAAATAAATAAAAACAATTAATTAATTAAACAAATAATTAATTAACGTAATTAACTCTGTTTTATTAACTTAATTATCTAGTTAACCTAATTAAACTTTAATTAGTATAATTAAGCCCTAATTAGCCTGACGTGACACTGACAGGTGGGACCCACTGGTCCTGACATCACAGTGACGTCATGCTGATGTCACTTTTACTGTTTTGGATAATTTGAATTTAAATAATTAAATAAATTTCAAAAAATCAGTAAAACTTTAAAAATTAATATAAAATAAACCGTAACTCGGATTAAAATACTTTGTACATGAAAGTTGCTCAGAACGACGAGACGAATCCGAATACGCGGTCCCTTCGTCCATCACACGTCCCTAACTATCCGAACATGGAACCATTCCCCTCCGGTCATCTGTCTGACAAATATCCGGAACCGGGAAAACCTTCCCAGATGGATTCCCCCTTCCCCGGTGACGTGCAACCATACGTTAGGTCACCCCTAGCACCGCGTATTTGCCATGCTGCGCTTTGTGATGCTTTGATTGCTCTGTTATTTATTGTGCTTCCCCTCCGTTACTTCTTTCCGGTAGATTCCGGTACCGACGAAGTCCCCGAGACCGACGAAGCTCTGGAGATCGACGACCCCTGACGACCTTGCCCTTGCCGCCGAGCAACCAGGCAAGCACCCCCCCTTTGAGCATACCGATATCGCCTATTCTTTCTCTCTCATGCTTGCATTAGAATTGCTGCTGCTACTGCTTTACCAATTCTGATGCATAGCCTGTTTACTGTAACCTGCTATTGATAATTACCTGCATATCCTAAACTGCTTAGTATAGGCTGGGTAGAGACCTATTAGTGACCCCGCTAGTCCCGATTGCCCCGCTGGATTATCAGAAGACCCGATCAACGGGATTGAAGACCAGGCCCCGGCACCGCACATCACCCCCCCTTAGTTGTAACGACACTGCAGCGTTACTGTCAAGTGCCGAGGGTGAAACCTCTTGTAGCACTTCTGATGTTAACTCTGTAGAGAAGTTGTTCGATCGTGGTCATCGAGGGTGATTCCTCCTTCACCGCTTCCGATAACGACGCCGTCGTACAACACCACTAGTGTGAACCCAGCGAGGGTGATTCCTCCGAGTTCACCTTGACGGATACATCGAGTGGGAATTCAACGAGGGTGATACCTCGGATTCCCCTGATGTTATGGACACACGGATACTTGGACCTTACACTGTTACTTGGATAGGCGGGTTGACCTTGAGGGGTACCCACGTGCACCTAAATGGCGAGTGTTGTGAAGACGGGTTGCCTGTATGGTGCCCGAGTGATGAATACGAGGCGTGGCCGGGCATTCTTAGCCCTTGCCGCAAGTCCTCGAGACGGGGCGATGGGGTCACATCTTTCAAGAGTCTCTGCTCGTTACCGCAAGCCCCTAGTCCACTAACGATTTGGATATTTGATCCGAGAGGGCCTCTGGCCTGATAGCACTAACCATCACCTGGGCATAGTATGGGCGTTCTGCATCGTAGCATCAGCCGAAAGCTTTGTCAGAGATCTAGTTCAGCCTGGCAGCCGGGCTGGGCCGGCACCATCCTGAGGGGTGGAGCCTGGTTCGCCCGGCATGCAACGACCCGGAGGGCGAGGGGCGATGGCCAAGACCCCCTTGGCTTAGGATGTAGACCGACGGGGACCTCTCTGCTGAGCTGTAGGTAGGGTTTCGGTGTATCGTTTCGCCGAGGCCGGGCATGACCCTGGAAAGTGTGTCCGGCCGGAGTTAATCGAGCGTGTTGGGTAAGTTGGTGTACCCCTGCAGGGAAGAACACATCTATCGATAGCCGGTCCTACGGTAAAGGACACTCAGAGTTGTATCCCGATCGACACAACTAAACCGTGAGATGATACCTGGATATATGGCTCTGGGATTGCTTCTCGCAGGAAGTCGAGAAGGGATCTCAGGACGAGGTTGATGACTGTATGGCTCTGGGATTGCTTTCTCGCAGGGAGCCGAGAAAGGATCTCTGGGTGAGGTTGAGACTTAATGATACTGCTACATTATATGGTACTGTTCTACTCTCTTCTATTGCTGCAAGACCGCTGAAGATGCTAGTCTTCGATAGGACTAGGCCTTCTCTCTATTCTGGCATTTCTGCAGCCCAGTCCACATATACAGCCTTCCTTTGATAATGTTGCATATGTAGTGTAGATCCTTGCTTGCTGAGTACTTTGGAGTACTCACGGTTGCTTTGCTTTCTTTTTCTCCCCATATCAGCTTGTCGTGACTAGCTGACGGAGCCCCCTGAGACAGCTGTCCCCGCCGACGATCGCTACTACTACCCCGAGGGTGGTTACTACTACGAGTTGGCTGACGACCAGGAGTAGGATCGGAGGGTCCCAGGCAGGAGGCCTACGCCTTTCGATCGTAGTGTTTTTCTTTTGCCCCGCCTTTCTAAAGGCATTTCTGTGTTTTCTTTTATATCTGTACTCAGATATCTGATGCTTCCGCTGACGCTTGTATGCGAGCTTATGTATTCGAGCCCTCGAGGCCCCTGGCTTGTAATATAAAGCTTGTATGACTTTATTTATGTGTTAGAGTTGTGTTGTGATATCTTCCCGTGAGTCCTTAGGCTTGATCGTGTGCATTGGCGTGTATGATTAGAGCACGATTGAGCCGGGGGCGTCACAACTAAATCAGTGACGTAAGAAAAAAAAACCAGTTGGTAATCCAAAAGACTGAAAAATGGCATCAATCATGAAAGAAAAAACGAGATTTCCGAAGTTCTTTTATTGGGTGAAGAAACAAAGACATTGCTTTTTCTACCCTCTATTTCTCTGTTCTAGAAGGCATTAGCAGACACATTAGATGGGCGGTAGTGTTTACCTTTAGACCTCAATATGTGCTTCCTCCAAGATTTTGTGTCTTTTTAAATAATGTCATTCAACTTGCTGGTGCTTACACAATTGCTGGCTTGATTCTTTGTTCGGACCAGCAATGCCTAGTATCACTGAAGGTTAAACCATATTAGAGATCAGAAATCAAATAAGTGCATGGGTAGTTTTGTTGCATGTAGCTATGTAGCTCGCATGTAGCCCTGAGAAAGTACGCTTGTTGTTCTAGAGGTTTCTATTAACACTTATTGTGCACATAACTAAGCAACTGTAGTGGTCCTGAAAAATAAGAAGACAAACTACTAGAAATCTATAAAATGTTATGGAACAACTGGATGAACCAAAGCTGAAGAAATTTGTCCAAAGTCGATGCCATTAGCAAGAAAATGTTTAAAAGGATGAATAGCAAGAAATTTTAACCTCTGAGTGCAAATGAGATATGAAAAATGGAAATCATACAAAATTGACATGCCTCCCTCAACTATACTGTTGTTAGAGACATATGAAAGCGAAATCCCATGGCTACTAAACTGATTTCTTGGATCCATAATCCATCCCTAACCATTATTTCATTAATTTACAGGCCTGATAGTGCTTATCAAGACCATGCCTTGAGGAGATGATATGAAAGCGTACCCATGCGAACAATAAAAGGCTTAATTAACTAAGATGTGGGAGAAGGGACCAAACGGGTCACAGGCGACGACGAGGACTACAAATGTAGCATAATATAGAAAGACAGTTAACTGGTGCAATCTTGACTAATGGAAATTCAGATGAAGAACTCGCTACTACCCTGGTGTAAAATAGAGATAACCCAATGCAGTCACAGTTAAGAAAATCCTAGCAAATTTTTATAGCGAAAAATGGACCAGCCAGGATAGAAACTGCCTGTTTCTAATTATTAAAGTTAGACCTATGCTTTACATTGTTGCAGCGTAATTGTGACGAACTTCTTTGTGAGAAAAGTGGAGTTGTGATGACTAAAATCAATACAATATGAGAAAATTCTTATTGTGAATCCTTCTCACCTGCTTCTATGTGCAAAGGGCTGCATGATGGATGTCTCTGCAGAGCATAATCCCTATCTTGAGGCCGCAGGGAGAAGCCGATCTGGATAGGGATGCAACATCGAGGGCTTCAGATGTGTCTCGGCTAACATGAGTGGTACGAACAGACAACAGATGTCCACAACAAAGACTTCAAATTTAACCCATGAACGTAGATTTTCTGAAGATAAAATCTAGCGAGCATCGAGAAGGGGTGCAGACACAAATATGTGGAGATGACAGGAACAAAGCAGCTCCACTGCGGGCACGCACACACATTTGTAAGTTGCAGTATAGCAGCAAATTATGGGAACAAAAAATTGACCTTTAAAAGTGCCATCCCTTTAAAAATCATCAGGTAGATTATTTGATTACAGGCTATACTACCACATACCTGAAGGGTATAGATGTTCCGCTATACATTTGTCCAACATTATGCAGGCGTTATGTTTCAACCCAATATTTGTTGGCATGCATGTAGTGTAGAGGACTATAGGCACAATATAGTTATCTTGAATTTCAGAGAACAACACAAAGTATGAACAATGATTAAAGAGTCGTCATATTTTTCTTAATAGACGTCATATTGTGCAGTTTTCGCCCATCTACCTTACCCCCATATCCGCAAGCTCATCCTCTTGTTATTGTAGTTGTTCACTAACACATGTATCATGCATTGTTTTCAATTATCAACATGCATGCAAAGTCAATAAATCAATTATCTGAATTGAATGAGGCACAACATTTTACATATACATCACATATGTTTTTTGAGCAGTTTTAACATGATCCCTCTTACCTCCTCATTTCACATGAGAGGTAAGAGTATATAATAGATCTAAGCCATTGATTTCATTAAGGAAGGGGCCTGATTAACTCTTACCTTCTTACCTATCATGTGAAAAGAGGAGGTAAGAGGGACCATGTTAAAATTAGCCATGTTTTTAACTACTACAAAATCAACAAAGAGAACTACACCATAACTGGGACGCTCATATGCGTGCTTCAACTACTCGATGGAAAGTAGAAATGTTGACAAATGAAAAATAGTCCGCATCCTGCTAGGTACTATACTAATATATATGGAGCATGATGTTGGGAAACGTTGCAAAGAAAACAAAAAAATTTCTACGCACACGCAAGATCTATCAAGGAGATGCATAGCAACGAGAGGGGAGAGTGTGTCTACGTACCCTTGTAGACCGTAAGCGGAAGCGTTTCACAACGCGGTTGATGTAGTCGAACTTTCTTCGCGATCCAACCGATCTAGTACCGAACGTACGGCACCTCCGCGTTCAGCACACGTTCAGCTCGGTGACGTCCTCCACCTTCTTGATCCAGCAAGACGGCAAGGTAGTAGATGATTTCCGTCAGCACGACGGCGTGGTGACGGTGATGGTGAAGTGATCTCCGCAGGGCTTCGCCTAAGCACTACGAAAATATGACCGGGGTTGTAAACGGTGGAGGGGGGCGCCGCACACGGCTAACAATTGATCTGTCGTGTGCTAGGCGCCCCCCTCCCACATATATATAGGTGGGAGGGAGGGAGGAGCAGCCAAGGGGGGCCCCCAAGTAGGGGGAATCCTACTTGGGGTCTCTCCCAAATCGCGCCCCCCTTTTCTTATTTGGAGCGCGGGGAAAGGCAGGGGAGGGTGGCGCCCTCCCTTTCCTTTCTCCCAGGAGAGGGAAAGGCAGGAGGGGCTAGCCCTCCCCCTTTTCCTTCCCTAGGGCTGGCCAACCAAGGGAGGAGGCGCACCAGCCCCCTTGTGGGCAGGTCTGTCCCCTCCTTTGGCCCATAAGGCCCATAACTCGCCGGGGGGGTGCCCGGAACCCCTTCTGGTGACCCGATTCCTTCCCAATACGTCCCGAAACACTTCCGGTGTCCAAATACCATCGTCCTATATATCAATCTTTACCTCTCGACCATTTCGAGACTCCTCGTCATGTCCATGATCTCATCCGGGACTCCGAACAACATTCGGTCACCAAAACATATAACTCATATAACACTATATCGTCAATGAACGTTAAGCGTGCGGACCCTACGGGTTCGAGCACTATGTAGACATGACCGAGACACCTCTCTGGTCAATAACCAATAGCGGAACCTGGATGCCCATATTGGCTCCTACATATTCTACGAAGATCTTTATCGGTCGAACCGTTATGACAACATACGTAATTCCCTTTGTACATCGGTATGTTACTTGCCCGAGATTCGATCGTCGATATCTCTATACCTAGTTCAATCTCGTTACCGTCAAGTCTCCTTACTTGTTCCGTAATACATCACGTTGTAACTAAGTCCTTAGTCATTTGCTTGCAAGCTTATGATGCGTATTACCGAGAGGGCCCAGAGATACCTCTCCGATACTCGGAGTGACAAATCCTAATCTCGATCTATGCCAACTCAACAAACACCTTTGGAGATACCTGTAGAGCATCTTTCTCCTAATGATGTTATCCCGTTAACGGATGGGTCTTGTCCATCACATCATTCTCCTAATGATGTGATCCCGTTATCAAATGACAACACATGTCCAGGGTTAGGAAACCTTAACCATCTTTGATCAACGAGCTAGTCTAGTAGAGGCTTACTAGGGACACAGTATTTGTTTATGTATTCACACAGGTATTTAAGTTTCCGATCAATACAATTCTAGCATGAATAATAAACTTTTATCATGAATAAGGAAATATAAAAGAACAACTTTATTATTGCCTCTAGGGCATATTTCCTTCAGTCTCCCACTTGCACTAGAGTCAATAATCTAGTTCACATCGCCATGTGATTAACACCCATAGTTCACATCGTCATGTGACTGCTAGTTCTTGAGCTTGCGTTGGTTTTTTCCTTGCAGAGGAAAGGGTGATGCAGCACAGTAGAGGTAAGTATTTCCCTCAGTTAAGAACCAAGGTATCAATCCAGTAGGAGAAGAACGCACAAATCACCAACACCTGCACAAACAATCAAACACTTGCACTAAACGCGCTAAAGCGGTTGTCAATCCCTTCACGGTCACTTGCAAAGGTGAGATCTGATAGAGATAGATCAACAAAAGATAAAATATTTTTTGGGCTTTTTGGTATATAGATCTGAAAATAAAAGATTGCAAAATAGTAGATCGGAAAGTAATATGATGGAAAATAGACCCGGGGGCCATAGATTTCACTAAAGGCTTCTCTCATGAAGGCAAATAATACGGTGGGTGAACAAATTACTGTCGAGCAATTGATAGAAAAGCGCAAAGTTATGACGATATCCAAGGCAATGATTATGCATATAGGCATCACGTCCGTGTCAAGTAGACCGACTCCTGCCTGCATCTACTACTATTACTCCACACATCAACCACTATCCAGCATGCATCTAGAGTATTAAGTTCATAAAGAACGGAATAACGCCTTAAGTAAGATGACATGATGTAGAGGAATTAACTCAAGCAATATGATGAAAACCCCATCTTTTTATCCTCGATGGCAACAATGCAATACGTGTCTCGCTACCCCTACTTTGTCACTGGGTGAAATCACGCAAGATTGAACCCAAAGCTAAGCACCTCTCCCATTGCAAGAAAAACCAATCTAGTTGGCGAAACCAAACCGATAATTCGAAGAGAAATACAAAGATATTAAATCATGCATAAAAGAATTCAGAGAAGATTCAAATAATATTCATAATTAAGCTGATCATAAATCCACAATTCATCGGATCTCGACAAACACACCGTAAAAGAAGATTACATCGGATAGATCTCCTAGAACATCAAGAAGAACGTTGTATTGAGAATCAAAGAGAGAGAAGAAGCCATCTAGCTACTAGCTATGGACTCGTAGGTCTGAGGTAAACTACTCATGCATCATCGGAAGGGTAATGGAGGTGATGTAGAAGCCCTCCGTGATCGATTCCCCCTCCGGCAGGATGCCGGAAAAGTCCCCAAGATGGGATCTCATGGGAACAGAAGGTTGCGGCGGTGGAAAACTGTTTTCGTGGATGCCTCTGGTGGTTCTGGAATATCTGTGAATATATAGGAGGAAGACCTAGGTCAGGAGGTCACCGAGGGGCCCACAAGGTAGGGGGGCGCCCCCCCTAGGGCGCGCCCTCCACCCTTGTTGCCGCCTCGTGGCTCTTCTGACTTGGACTCCAAGTCCTCTCGGTGTATTCTGGTCCAAGAAAAATCATCGTGAAGTTTTATTCCGTTTGGACTCCGTTTGGTATTCCTTTTCTGCGAGGCTCAAAAACAAGGAAAAAACAGAAACTGACACTTGGCTCTAGGTTAATAGGTTAGTCCCAAAAATAATATAAAATAGCATATTAATGCATATAAAACATCCAAAACAGATAATATAATAGCATGGAACAATCAAAAATTATAGATACGTTGGAGACGTATCAAGCATCCCCAAGCTTAATTCCTGCTCGTCCTCGAGTAGGTAAATGATAAAAACAGAATTTTTGATGTGGAATGCTACCTAACATACTTATCCATGTAATTTTCTTTATTGTGGCATGAATGTTCAGATCCATAAGATTCAAAAGAAAAGTTTAATATTGACATAAAACAATAATACTTCAAGCATACTAATAAAGCAATCATGTCTTCTCAAAATAACATGGCCAAAAAAAGTTATCCCTACAAAATCATATAGTCTGGCTATGCTCCATCTTCGTCACACAAAGTACTCAAATCATGCACAACCCCGATGACAAGCCAAGCAATTGTTTCATACTTTTGATGTTCTCAAACCTTTTCAACTTTCACGCAATACATGAGCGTGAGCCATGGACATAGCACTATAGGTGGAATAGAATATGGTGGTTGTGGAGAAGACAAAAAAGAAGGAGATAGTCTCACATCAACTAGGCGTATCGACAGGCTATGGAGATGCCCATCAATAGATATCAATGTGAGTGAGTAGGGATTGACATACAACGGATGCACTAGAGCTATAAGTTTATGAAAGCTCAAAAAGAAACTAAGTGGGTGTGCATCCAACTTGCTTGCTCATGAAGACCTAGGGCAATTTGAGGAAGCCCATCGTTGGAATATACAAGCCAAGTTCTATAATGAAAAATTCCCACTAGTATATGAAAGTGACAACATAGGAGACTCTCTATCATGAAGATCATGGTGCTACTTTGAAGCACAAGTGTGGAAAAAGGATAGTAGCATTGCCCCTTCTCTCTTTTCTCTCATTTTTTTTTATTTTGGTGGGCTTCTTTGGCCTCTTTTTTTTTGTGGGCTTTGTTGGCCTCTTTTATTTTTTTTTCCTCACATGGGACAATGCTCTAATAATGAAGATCATCACACTTTTATTAACTTACAACTCAAGAATTACAAATCGATACTTAGAACAAAATATGACTCTATATGAATGCCTCCGGCGGTGTACCGGTATGTGCAAGGACTCAAGAGTGACATGTATAAAAATTATGAACGGTGGCTTTGCCACAAATACTATGTCAACTACATGATCATGCAAAGCAATATGACAATGATGGAGTGTGTCATAATAAAACGGAACGGTGGAAAGTTGCATGGCAATATATCTCGGAATGGCTATGGAAATGCCATAATAGGTAGGTATGGTGGCTATTTTGAGGAAGGTAAAAGGTAGGTGTATGGCACCGGTGAAAGTTGCGCGGTACTAGAGAGGCTAGCAAAGGTGGAAGGGTGAGAGTGCGTATAATCCCTGGACTCAACATTAGTCATAAAGAACTCACATACTTATTGCAAAAATCTATTAGTCATCGAAATGAATTACTACACGCATGCTCCTAGGGGATAGATTGGTAGGAAAAGACCATCGCTCGTCCCCGACCGCCACTCATAAGGAAGACAATCAATAAATACCTCATGCTCCAACTTCGTTACATAACGGTTCATTATACGTGCATGCTACGGGAATCACAAACTTTAACATAAGTATTTCTACAATCCACAATTACTCACTAGCATGACTCTAATATCACCATCTTTATATCTCAAAACAATCATAAGGAATCAAACTTCACATAGTATTCAATGCACTTTATATGAAAGTTTTTATTATATCCCTCTTGGATGCCTATCATATTAGGACTAAATTTATAACCAAAGCAAATTACCATGATGTTTACAAAGACTCTCAAAATAATATAAGTGAAGCATGAGAGTTCAACAATTTCTATAAAATAAAACGACCGCCGTGCTCTAAAAAGATATAAGTGAAGCACTAGAGCAAAATTGCCTAGCTCAAAAGATATAAGTGAAGCACATAGAGTATTCTAATAAATCATGATTCATGCGTGTCCCTCTCAAAAGGTGTGTACAGCAAGGATGATTGTGGCAAAATAAAAAGAAAAGACTCATATCATACAAGACGCTCCAAGCAAAACACATATCATGTGGTGAATAAAAATATAGCCTCAAGTAAATTTACCGATAGACGAAGACGAAAGAGGGGATGCCTTCCGGGGCATCCCCAAGCTTAGGCTCTTGGTTGTCCTTGAATATTACCTTGGGGTGCCTTGGGCATCCCCAAGCTTAGGCTCTTGCCACTCCTTATTCCATAGTCCATCAAATCTTTACCCAAAGCTTGAAAACTTCACAACACAAAACTCAACAGAAAACTCGTGAGATCCGTTAGTACAAGAAAATAAAATCACCACTTTTGGTACTGTTGTGAACTCATTCTTTATTTATATTGGTGTAATATCTACTGTATTCCAACTTCTCCATGGTTCATACCCCCCGATACTACCCATAGATTCATCAAAATAAGCAAACAACACAAATAAAAGAATCTGTCAAAAACAGAACAGTCTGCGAAGATCTGAATTGTTCTGATACTTGTTTAAATCCAAAATTTCTGAAAAATTAGGACAACATAGGAAATTTTTATATAAATCCTGTGTAAAAAATTCAGAATTTTTTCAGGCACCAGTGAATTAATAAAATTCTGTGACTGGACGCAAAAGTTTCTGTTTTTCAGCAAGATCAAATCAACTATCACCGTAAGCCATCCCAAAGGTCTTACTTGGCACAAACACTAATTAAAACACCAAAACACATCTAACCAGAGGCTATATGAAAAATTTATTGAAAAACAGAACCAAAAAAGCAATAACAAAAATAAAATTGGGTTGCCTCCCAACAAGCGCTATTGTTTAACGCCCTTAGCTAGGCATAAAAACACATAGATCTAAGTATTGTCATCTTTGGTATGCAATCCATAAGTAGCTCTCATAATAGATTCATATGGCAACTTAATTTTCTTTCTAGGAAAGTGTTCCATGCCCTTCCTTAACGGAAATTGAAATCTAATGTTTCCTTCTTTCGTATCAATAATTGCACCAATCGTTCAAAGGAAAGGTCTACCAAGAATAATAGGACATGTAGGATCGCAATCTATATCAAGAACAATGAAATCTATGGGCACATAATTCCTATTTGCAACAATAAGAACATCATTAATCCTTCCCATAGGTTTCTTAATAGTGGAATCCGCAAGATGCAAATTTAAAGAACAATCATCCAATTCGCGGAAACCTAACACATCACATAAACTTTTTGGAATTGTGGAAACGCTAGCACCCAAATCACACAAGGCATGGCACTCATAATCTTTAATATTAATCTTAATATTAGGTTCCCACTCATCATAAAGTTTTCTAGGGATAGAAACTTCCAATTCAAGCTTTTCTTCAAAAGATTGCATCAAAGCATCAACAATATGTTTAGTAAAAGCTTTATTTTGATTATAAGCATGAGGAGAATTCAACATGGATTGCAACAAGGAAATACAATATATTAAAGAACAATTATCATAATTAAAGTCCTTGAAATCCAAAAGAGTGGGTTCATTGCTACTTAAAGTCTTGACCTCTCAAATCCCACTTTTATCAATTTTTGCATCAAGATCTATAAACTCCGAATCATTGGGATGCCTTCTAACTAAAGTTGACTCATCTCCAGTCCCATCTTTATCAAGATTTATTTTAGAAAACAAAGATTCAATAGGAGTCACATCAATCACTTTAAGATCTTCATCATTATTTTCACAAGAACTAGAAGAACACGCTTTCACAAACCAATCTCGCTTAGCACGAATCTTAGAGGTTCTTTCCTTACATTCATCAATAGAAATTCTCATAGCTTTTAAAGACTCATTATATCATGCTTGGGTGGAATAGATCTAATTTTCAAAGAATCAATCTCAAGAGAAATTCTATCCATGTTCCTAGCCAAATTATCAACCGAAAGCAATTTTTCTTCAACCCTAGCATTGAAATTCTTTTGCGAACTCATAAATTCTTTAATACTATTCTCAAGATCAGAGGGTAACTTATCATAATTTCCATAAGAATTGTTGTAGGAATTACCATAATTATTAGAGGAATTACTAGGAAACGGTATAGGATTAAAATTACCTCTATACGCGTTATTACCAAAATTGTTCCTACCAACAAAATTCACATCCATAGATTCATTATTGTTCTCAATCAAAGTAGACAAAGGCATATCATTAGGATCAATAAGAGCACTCCTACTAGCAAACAATTTCATAAGTTCATCCATCTTTCCACTCAAAACATTAATCTCTTCAATCGCATGCACTTTTTTACTAGTAGAAGATCTTTCGGTATGCCATTGCGAATAATTAACCATAATATTATCTAGGAGTTTAGTAGCTTCTCCTAAAGTAATTTCCACAAAAGTACCTCCCGCGGCCGAATCTGAAAGATTTCTAGAAGCAAAATTCAATCCGGCATAAAAAAAATTGTATGATCATCCACAAATTTAAAGCATGAGTAGGGCAATTTCGTATCATCAATTTCATCCTCTCGCAAGATTATGCAACATGTTCATGATCAAGTTGCTTAAAATTCATAATATCGTTCCTAAGGGAGATGATCTTAGCGGGAGAAAAATACTTGGAAATAAAAGCATCTTTACACTTGTTCCATAAATCAATACTATTTTTAGGCAAAGATGAAAACCAAGTTTTAGCACGATCTCATAGTGAGAACGGAAATAGCTTCAATTTAACAATATCATTATCCACATCTTTCTTCTTTTGCATATCACACAACTCAACGAAATTATTTAGATGGGATGCGGCATCTTCACTAGGAAGGCCGGAAAATTGATCTTTCATAACAAGATTCAACAAAGCGGCATTAATTTCATAAGATTCCGCACTAGAGGCGGGAGCAATCGGAGTACTAATAAAATCATTATTATTAGTATTGGAAAAGTCACACAATTTGGTATTCTCTTGAGCCATCGTGACAAAGCAAGCAATCTAGCACACGAGCAAACAAAAAGCAAATGAAAGAGACGAACAGAAGAAGGGCGAATAAAAAGGCAAATATTTTTTAAAATCGTTTTAGAAGTGGGGGAGAGGAAAACGAGAGGCAAATGGTGAATAATATAATGCAAGAGATGAGAGTTTATGATGGGTACTTGGTATGTCCTGACTTGGCGTAGATCTCCCCGGCAACGGCGCCAGAAATTCCTCCTGCTACTTCTTGAGCTTGCGTTGGTTTTCCCATGAAGAGGAAAGGGTGATGCAGCACAGTAGAGGTAAGTATTTCCCTCAGTTAAGAACCAAGGTATCAATCCAGTAGGAGAAGAACGCACAAATCACCAACACCTGCACAAACAATCAAACACTTGCACCCAACGCGATAAAGGGGTTGTCAATCCCTTCACGGTCACTTGCAAAGGTGAGATCTGATAGAGATAGATAAACAAAAGATAAAATATTTTTTGGGTTTTTTCGTATATAGATCTGAAAATAAAAGATTGCAAAATAGTAGATCGGAAAGTAATATGATGGAAAATAGACCCGGGGGCCATAGGTTTCACTAGAGGCTTCTCTCATGAAGGCAAATAATACGGTGGGTGAACAAATTACTGTCGAGCAATTGATAGAAAAGCGCAAAGTTATGACGATATCCAAGGCAATGATTATGCATATAGGCATCACGTCCGTGTCAAGTAGACCGACTCCTGCCTGCATCTACTACTATTACTCCACACATCGGCCGCTATCCAGCATGCATCTAGAGTATTAAGTTCATAAAGAACGAAGTAACGCCTTAAGTAAGATGGCATGATGTAGAGGAATTAACTCAAGCAATATGATGAAAACCCCATCTTTTTATCCTCGATGGCAACAATGCAATACGTGTCTCGCTACCCCTACTTTGTGACTGGGTGAAATCACGAAAGATTGAACCCAAAGCTAAGCACCTCTCCCATTGCAAGAAAAACCAATCTAGTTGGCCAAACCAAACCGATAATTCGAAAAGAAATACAAAGATATTAAATCATGCATAAAAGAATTCAGAGAAGATTCAAATAATATTCATAGATAATTAGATCATAAATCCACAATTCATCGGATCTCGACAAACACACCGCAAAAGAAGATTACATCGGATAGATCTCCTAGAACATCAAGAAGAACGTTGTATTGAGAATCAAAGAGAGAGAAGAAGCCATCTAGCTACTAGCTATGGACCCGTAGGTCTGAGGTAAACTACTCATGCATCATCGGAAGGGCAATGGAGTTGACGTAGAAGCCCTCCGTGATCGATTCCCCCTCCGACAGGATGCCGGAAAAGGCCCCAAGATGGGATCTCACGGGAACAGAAGGTTGCGGTGGTGGAAAAGTGTTGCGTGGATTCCTCTGGTGGTTCTGGAATATTTGTGAATATATAGGAGGAAGACCTAGGTCAGGAGGTCACCGAGGGGCCCACAAGGTAGGGCCCCCCCTAGGGCGTGCCCTCCACCCTTGTCGCCGCCTCGTGGCTCTTCTGACTTGGACTCCAAGTCCCTTGGGTGTCTTCTGGTCTAAGAAAAATCATCATGAAGTTTTATTCCGTTTGGACTCCATTTGGTATTCCTTTTCTAAGAGGCTCAAAAACAAGGAAAAAACAGAAACTGGCACTGGGCTCTAAGTTAATAGGTTAGTCCCAAAAATAATATAAAATAGCATATTAATGCATATAAAACATCCAAAATAGATAATATAATAGCATGGAACAATCAAAAATTATAGATACGTTGGAGATGTATCAGTGACCAATACCCAAAGGGTTTACTAGAGTCAATAATCTAGTTCACATCGCCATGTGATTAACCCCCAAAGAGTACTAAGGTGTGATCATGTTTTGCTTGTGTGATAAGTTTAGTCATCGGATCTGCCACATTCAGATCCGCATGTATTTTGCAAATTTCTATGTCTACAATGCTCTGCATGGAGCTACTCTAGCTGATTGCTCCCACTTTCAATATGTATCCAGATTGAGACTCAGAGTCATCCGGATCGGTGTTAAAGCTTGCATCGACGTAACCCTTTACGACAAACTCTTTATCACCTCCATAACCGAGAAACATTTCCTTAGTCCTCTTTAAGGCATCTAAGGATAATTTTGACTGCTGTCCAATGATCTACTCCTCGATCACTATTGTACCCCCTTTGCCAAACTCATGGCAAGGTACACAACAGGTATGGTACACAGCATGGCATACTTTATAGAACCTATGTCTGAGGCATAGGGAATGACTTTCATTCTCTCTCTATCTTCTGTCGTGGTCGGGTTTTGAGTCTTACTCAACTTCACACCTTGCCATTAATTGAACCCTTTCTTTGACTGATCTATTTTGAACTTCTTCAAAACTTTGTCAAGGTATGTGCTTTGTGAAAGTCCTATTAAATGTCTCGATCTATCCCTATAGATCTTGATGCTCAATACGTAAGTAGCTTCATCGAGGTCTTTTCATTGAAAAATTCTTATTCAAGTATCCTTTTATGCTATCCAGAAATTCTACATCATTTCCAATCAACAATATGTCATCCACATATAATATCAGAAATGCTACAGAGCTCCCACTCACTTTTTTGTAAATACAGGCTTCACCGAAAGTCTGTATAAAACCATATACTTTGATCACCTCATCAAAGCGTATATTCCAACTCCGAGATGCTTGCACCAGTCCATAGATGGATCGCTGGAGCTTCCATACTTTGTTAGCACCTTTAGGATCGACAAAACTTTCTGGTTGTATCATATACAACTCATCTTTAAGAAATCCATTAAGGAATGCAGTTTTGACGTCCATTTGCCAGATTTCATAATCATAAAATGCGGCAATTGCTAACATGATTCGGACGGACTTAAGCATCGCTGTGGGTGAGAAAGTCTCATTGTAGTCAACCCCTTGAATTTGTCAAAAACCTTTTGTGACAAGTCGAGCTTTGTAGATAGTGACATTACTATCAGCGTCAGTCTTCTTCTTGAAGATCCATTTATTCTCAATGGCTTGCCGATCATCGGGCAAGTCCACCAAAGTCCCCACTTTGTTCTCATACATGGATCCTATCTCAGATTTCATGGCCTCAAGCCATCTATCGGAATCTAGGCTCATCATAGCTTCTTCATAGTTCGTAGGTTCGCCATGGTCTTATAACATGACTTCCAGGACAGGATTACCGTACCACTCTGGTGCGGAACATGTTCGGGTTGACCTACGAAGTTTTGTAGTAACTTGATCTGAAGTTTCATGATCATCATCATTAGCTTCCTCTCTGGTTGGTGTAGGCATCACGGGAACTATTTTCTGTGATGTGCTACTCTCCAATTCAAGAGAAGGTACAATTACCTCATCAAGTTCTACTTTTCTCCCACTCACTTCTTTCGAGAGAATTCCTTCTCTAGAAAGGATCCATTCTTAGCAATAAAGATCTTGCCTTCGGATATGTGGTAGAAGGTGTACCCAATTGTTTCCTTAAGGTATCCTATGAAGAGGCACTTCTCCGACTTGGGTTCGAGCTTATCAGGTTGAAGCCTTTTGACATAAGTGTCGCAACCCCAAACTTTAAGAAACGATAGCTTAGGTTTCTTACCAAACCACAGTTCATACGGTGTCGTCTCAACGGATTTAGACGGTGCCCTATTTAACGTGAATGCGGCTGTCTCTAATGCATAACCCCAAAATGATAGTGGTAAATCGGTAAGAGACATCATAGATCGCACCATATCAAATAAAGTACGGTTACAACGTTCGGACACACCATTACGCTATGGTGTTCCAGGTGGCGTGAGTTGTGAAAGAATTCCATATTGTTTTAAATGAAGGCCAAACTCGTAACTCAAATATTCGCCTCCGCGATCAGATCGTAGAAACTTTATTTTCTTGTTACGATGATTCTCCACTTCACTCTGAAATTCTTTGAACTTTTTAAATGTTTCAGACTTGTGTTTCATTAAGTAGATATACCCATACCTACTCAAATCATCTGTGAAGGTCAGAAAATAACGATACCAACCGCGTGCTTCAACACTCATCGGATCGCATACATCGATATGTATTATATCCAATAAGTCATCAGCTCACTCCATTGTTCCGGAGAACGGAGTTTTAGTCATCTTGCCCATGAGGCCTGGTTCGTAAGTATCAAATGATTCATAATCAAGTGATTCCAAAAGCCCATCTGCATGGAGTTTATTCATGCGCTTTACACCAATATGACCTAAACGGTAGTGCCACAAGTATGTTGCACTATCATTATCAAATTTGCATCTTTTGGCATCAATATTATGAATATGTGTATCATTACGATCGAGATTCAATAAACCAGTTATATTGAGTGTATGACCATAGAAGGTTTTATTCATGTAAACAGAACAACAATTATTCTTTGACATAAATGAATAATCGTATTGCAATAAACATGATCCAATCATATTCATGCTCAACGCAAACACCAAATAACATTTATTTAGGTTCTACACTAATCCCGAAGGTAAAGGGAGTGTGCGATGGTGATCTTATCAACCTTAGAATCACTTCCAACACACATCGTCACATCGCCCTTAACTAGTCTCTGTTCATTTTGCAACTCCTGTTTCGAGTTACTAATCTTAGCAACTGAATCGGTATCAAATACCCAGGGGCTACTATGAACACTAGTAAAGTACACATCAATAACATGTATATCAAATATACCTTTGTTCATTTTGCCATCCTTCTTATCCGCCAAGTATTTGGGGCAGTTCCGCTTCCAGTGACCATTTCCTTCGAAGTAGAAGCACTCAGTTTCAGGCTTGGGTCTAGCTTTGGGTTTCTTCATGGGAGCGGCAACTTGTTTGCCATTCTTCTTGAAGTTCCCTTTCTTTCCCTTTTGCCCTTTTTCTTGAAACTAGTGGTCTTGTTAACCATCAACATTTGATGCTCTTTCTTGATTTCTACCTTCGCCGATTTCAGCATCGCGAAGAGTTCGGGAATCGTTTTCGTCATCCCTTGCATATTATAGTTTATCACTAAGTTCTAGTAGCTTGGTGATAGTGACTAGAGAACTCTATCAATCACTATCTTATCTGGAAGATTAACTCCCACTTGATTTAAGCGATTGTATTACCCAGACATTCTGAGCACATGCTCACAGGCTGAGCTATTCTCCTCCATCTTGTAGGCAAAGTACTTGTCAGAGGTCTCATACCTCTCGACACGGGTATGAGTCAGAAATACCAATTTAAGCTCTTGGAACATCTCATATGCTCCGTTGCGTTCAAAACATTTTTGAAGTCCCGGTTCTAAGCCGTAAAGAATGGTGCACTAAACTATTAAGTAGTCATCATACCGAGCTTGCCAGACGTTCATAACGTTTGCATCTGTTCCTGCAATAGGTCTGTCACCTAGCGGTGCATTAAGGACATAATTCTTCATTACAGTAATGAGGATAATCCTTAGATCACAGACCCAGTCCGCATCATTGCTGCTATCATCTTTCAACTTAGTTTTCTCTAGGAACATATCCAAAAATAGGGGAACTACATCGTGAGCTATTGATCTACAACATAGATATGCAAATACTATCAGGACTAAGTTCATGATAAATTAAGTTCAATTAATCAAATTACTAAAGAACTCCCACTTAAATAAACATCCCTCAAGTTATCTAAGTGATACGTGATCCAAATTAACTAACCCAAATCCGATCATTACGTGAGATGGGGTAGTCATCAATGGTGAACATCTCTATGTTGATCATATCTACTATATGACTCACGTTTGACCTTTCGGTCTCCAGTGTTCCGGGACCATGTCTGTACATGCTAGGCTCGTCAAGTTTAACCCAACTACTCTGCATGTGCAAAACTATCTTACACCCGTTGTATGTGAACGTAGAGTCTATCACACCCGATCATCACGTGGTGTCTCGAAACAACGAACTTTCGCAACGGTGCATACTTGGGAAGAACACTTATATCTTGAAATTTAGTGAAGGGATCATCTTATAATGCTACCGTCATTCTAAGCAAAATAAGATGCATAAAAAATAAACATCACATGCAATCAAAATATGTGACATGATATGGCCATCATCTTGTGCTTTTGATCTCCATCTCTAAAGCATCATCATGATCTCCATCGTCACCGGCTAGACACCTTGATCTCCATCATTGCGTCGTGGTCGTCTCGCCAACTATTGCTTCTACAACTATCGCTAACGCATAATGATAAAGTAAATCAATTACATGGTGTTTGCATTTCATACAATAAAGAGACAACCATAAGGCTCCTGCCGGTTGCCGATAACTTACAAAACATGATCATCTCATACAATAACGTATATCACATCATGTCTTGACCATATCACATCACAACATGCCCTGCAAAAACAAGTTAGACGTCCTCTACTTTGTTGTTGCAAGTTTTACGTGGCTGCTACGGGCTTCTAGCAAGAACCGTTCTTACCTACGCAAAAACCACAACGGTGATTCGTCAAGTTTGCTGTTTTAACCTTCTTCAAGGACCGGCCGCAGTCAAATTCGATTCAACTAAAGTAGGAGAAACAAACACCCGCCAGCCACCTTTATGCAAAACTAGTTGCATGTCTGTTGGTGGAACCGGTCTCATGTGCATGGACATGTAAGGTTGGTCCAGGCCGCTTCATCCCACAATACCACCGAATCAAAATAAGACGTTGGTGGTAAGCAGTATGACTATCATCACCCACAACTCTTTGTGTTCTACACGTGGATAACATCTACGCATAGACCTGGCTCATGATGCCACTGTTGGGAAACGTTGCATGGAAAACAAAAAAAATTCTATGCACACGCAAGATCTATCAAGGAGATGCACAGCAATGAGGGGGGAGAGTGTGTCTACGTACCCTCGTAGACCGTAAGCGAAAGCATTTCACAACGCGGTTGATGTAGTCGAACTTTCTTCGCGATCCAACCGATCTAGTACTGAACATACGGCACCTCCGCGTTCAGCACACGTTCAGCTCGGTGACGTCCTCCGCCTTCTTGATCCAGCAAGACAGCGAGGTAGAAGATGAGTTCCGTCAGCACGACGGCGTGGTGACGGTGATGGTGAAGTGATCTCCGCAGGGCTTCGCCTAAGCACTACGAAGATATGACCGGGGTTGTAAACGGTGGAGGGGGGCGCCGCACACGGCTAACAATTGATCTGTCGTGTCCTAGGTGCCCCCCTCCCACATATATATAGGTGGGAGGGAGGGAGGAGCAGCCAAGGGGGCGCCCAAGTAGGGGGAATCCTACTTGGGGTCTCTCCCAAGTCGCGCCCCCGCTTTCCTTATTTGGAGCGCGGGGAAAGGCAGGGGAGGGTGGCGCCCCCCCCCCCCCCCCCTTTCCTTTCTCCCATGAGAGGGAAAGGCAGGAGGGGCTAGCCCTCCCCCTTTTCCTTCCCTAGGGCTGGCCAGACAATGGAGGAGGCGCACCAGCCCCCTTGTGGGCTGGTCTGTCCCCTCCTTTGGCCCATAAGGCCCATAACTTGTCGGGGGTGCCCGGAACCCCTTCCGGTGACCCGATTCCTTCCCGGTACGTCCCGAAACACTTTCGGTGTCCAAATACCATCTCCTATATATCAATCTTTACCTCTCGACCATTTCGAGACTCCTCGTCATGTCCGTGATCTCATCCGGGATTCCAAACAACATTCGGTCACCAAAACATATAACACTATATCGTCAACGAACATTGTAACACCCCAAAAATTTAATCATGTTTTTACTAAATAAAATTTGGCCAGAATTAAAATTATGAATTCTTGCTAGGTCTTTTATTAATTTCAGAACCATTTTTTTGTTTCTGTTTTTCAAAATTCTTCCCTCCATATAGGAATTTTCGGAAATAATATTGTGGCTCTGGTAGTGTTCTCAAAACATTTCATTTATATTTTAATAGTAGGAATTAATTCCATAATAAAATTTGCCTCTAAATAATTCTTTTAATAGCATTTTCAATGTTTGAAATGCCTCTGTTGCACTGCAACCTTTTTAAATAATTATTTTAAAATTCCAAAAAAATTGTGGGAGGTCATGTGATGCCTATAAATCACTTTTATGCAAAAACCCAACTTGGTGTTTTGGAAATTTTGAGTGAACCTTCCTCTTTTCCATTCTGTCCCATTCCTCAGTTACAACTACAACCCCAATTTTCCTTGCTCCAATAATTCTGAAATTTTTCCCACTTATAGTCCTTCCAACCAAAACCTTAAGTCCAGAAGATCAGCTTCATTTGCATCATTTAGATCTACCAAATATCCTCCTGTAGTTTCTATCCAGAAATGAATTCTGGTAAAACTTGCACTAGCAAGTTTCTCTTATTGACAAACCAACCCCACCATCATATCTAGCATCTAAAGAGACACCATACTACCAAGTATAATTGCCAACAAAGTTCCCTAGCTAGCTCTATCATTTTGTCAAACAGATTGTGTGCATGACAGAATTTGGCTACCTATCAAAACTACATTAGGAACTTGATCATCTGACCCAACTAGCATGTCTAGCATTCTAGTCATCTTAGAAAATGCCACCCTGCCAAAAACCAGATCTACAGGACCAACCTAGTGCCCCCTGGCATTGGGTCGAGCACCTGGAGTGCATGCTCAGAGCGTGGCCAGAGCACTGGTATTGCAGGCATCGGCATCGCCCTGGCGTCGTACCTCTGCCGCCTCCCTCGCTCGTGTCCCTCCTCTGCTAGCTTCATGGGCAAGTCACCGCCCTCGCCGACACTCTTCCCTGGCCTCTAGCGTCGACCAGCCGCCGTCCGCACCGTTCACCGCCTCTGGCGTCTCGGGCACGGCTCTGCCAGGACGCGTGGCGCGCCCTCGATCCAGCCAGCCACCCCCGGCGTAAATACGGGCGGCCACCGTCCTCACCGACTCCGCCGACCACCACCAACCTCGCCACCGGCCTCTGAATGCTATAAATGGCCGCCGCCGTCGTGCCTTCCTCTGGAAGCCACGGGCACGGCCACCCCATGCTATTTAAGCCGCCGCGAGCTCACTCCACTCTGGACCACCACACCTCCCCCTTCCCTACGAGCCTCCAAGAGCGACCAGACGACCGAAAGAGGCCGTCTTCCCGGCCTCCGACAAACACGGCCGCCGTCATCCTGTCGATGATTCCGTCGCAAACACAGCCCCTCTACTCCACTTTCCGCAACCAAACCACTCAGTGAGCACCCCTGCATCGACTCCGCACCTCAATTTTGTCGGAGGGGCATCGGAGACAAAATCCCCAATTTGGGTTCCGCCAGAGCCTCTCGGGAGACCTCGCCGCCGGCGAGATAGGGCTCCCCGACGACCGTAACGCACCTCAACAGGATCACCAACTCCTCCTGAGTCCGTCCCCGTTCTTACCTCCTTGATTGGCGCCGCCGTACGCCGGCGCCGGACGCCGGAGCTCCGCCCTGGTTCTGCCGTGGAAGGAGAAGGCGCGGGCGACCGGTCAAATATGACAGGTGGGCCCTAGGACCCACTGTCAGCGACCTGGCACCACGTCAACGGCCTCCCGCGCAGCCGAGCGTCTCTAGGCTTGGCCCAATAGCCCACGCGACTATACCCCGCCCAGGGCACACCTCTGTCCCTTTCCATTTTTCATTTTCAGTAAACTTCCAATAATTCCATAGCAATCTTTTCAAATCCAAATCCAGTTATTCAAATTTCTGAAGACTTATAAAATCATGCTCTATTATTCTAGCTAGGGTGAACATTTTTACTTAGCTTAGTTTTTGTTGGGTCTATTTAATAGTCCTTTTAATCATTTATTCCATCTTAGAATTGCTCTAAGTAATTCATATGAACTCCAAATAAATTGATTATTTTTTTTGAAATTCCTTATATTTCACCTAGTTTATTTTAGTATTTATTTCAAAAATTTCCAAACAACTTTTTAGTACTGTTTTTGAATTATGTGGTAATTGCTATAATCTTCAAAATAGGAAAAATGGAGGGAAGAAACTTTTCAAACTTTTGGAGCGCACCCAATATCTCTGCATACTAAAGGCAAGCATCTCGAACACTTGATATGGTGAATGCATGGTTGGTTATTTGCATGAATAGTGGAATTATGAATAATTTGAATTCTAATAAAATTTGGCATATGGCAATTTTTGCATGCATGCATGATCATGTATATATTTTCTCTTGCATGCACTCCACTCAAGTTCTGACCTGCAGAAATTGTGAGAATCTAGGAGCGTGCTCCTGCCTTGGACGTGCCGGTGGGCACGGGCCATTTTTGACACGATGGTGTCACGTGATATATGTGGAGCATGCAAGGGTTGTGACCCTGTTTGTTATTACTGTTGAGAAAATACTTGTTGTGCTAACCACTGCAGGAAATAATTGAGCCTCCTGAGTCGACCGTAGATCGAGTCTTGTTCCGGTAACCCCCAAACTTGATCCGTGCTACCACATGTCCCTACCACAGGTAGGGTATGGTTCAGTAAGTTGTTAACCCCTTTCCTGCACACACCGTACAGAGAGGCCATAGTGGAAGATACCATTGATCACTGGTAGGCATGCCACTTGGTCCGGGGGCATGGGTGTCTCCGATTGTAGTCGGAGAGGGGTCGCAACCCTATTTGCGCGCCGATATAAATATTGTGATCCCATGCTATTGGAGGTTGTAGCCTTCCCACTTAGAGTTTTACTCCATCATTGCCTTGGGTGATTCCTGGCTTTGGTAAGTTAAAGCTGGTATGTGCGGGTTAGGTGTGTTTTCAACCCAAAGACCGTAATAGGAATTAGTCAGTGTCTCGGTGCTGACTAAGGAAATCCTTTACTTGTGGGTAAAGAGTACATCCTCTGCAGAGTTTTAAACCTATTCGAATAGCCGTGTCCACGGTTAAGGGCTACAGTCTGGGTTGGTCAAGTGTCGGTCTTAGGGTCGGTCTTCGGAGGAAAATAATTAATTGGGCCTGAACTATTTTGCAGGACATTGTTATCATCACCAACGCCGTCATGGTTATTTGAATTCTATTGCTGTGAAAATTTTTATGGTTATGCATATTATTGTGAACTAACCTGTTTCTCTTATTTTAATTTTCCTGAGTGTCTCAGGGGCTGGCTAGACTACCCCGGGCACTCAATTTTTTTTTCAAGACCTTTTGTGGCGTCCCTCGAGTTAACAGGCGGTTTATCACGCCACTACTCTTGTGGACACCTGATTGGTATTTCTCTTCAAGTCCGACCGTGGCGTCACTTGACACCCGACTGGCATTTCTTTTCAAGACCTCTCGTGGCGTCGCCTGAGTTCTCGGATGGTCCTGTCTCGTCCGATTTCTCTTTTAGACACCCGTTTGGCATTTCTCTTCAAGATCTACCGTGGTGTCACTTGACATCCGACCGGCATTCCTTTTATTTTGTTTTCCTTTGACTTCCCTTGTTTATCACTAACAATTTTATATATTTTCACATGCTAATATTTTATCATGCCATGAATTAATTCCTGTCAGCATGCATTTTATATAGTCCAGAATGAGCATACGCATAAAGTTTGGTTCATCATGATCTTATATTTTAACTGCTGCACTCGGTATATCTTTTGTTCATAATGTTTGCGAGTACATTCCAACGTACTCACAGGCTTGTCCCTGGCTATTTACTTGGCCAGGTCAGGATTTCTACGAGGAGTACCACAGCGACGACCGTACGGAGCCTAGGATAGCAGCCATACGGGATAGGAATTATCCAGGTCAGCTGTTCCTGTGGGAATGGAGCCCCATCGACGTTGGAGAACCACGAGTTAATTCTGTCATCCACCACCAGACATCATTGTTGTATCATTGAACCTTTATGGTCTTGTATTCAACTCTTGTAATAGCTTGGTAATCTGTAACAAGGACGTGTCCACCAGTAACAGTAATCCTGGGCTGGTGATGACACGAGGGGTTAATTTCTGGGAATATATTGTGTCCCCGAAATCCGGCCCCGACAGCCTTGGTATCAGAGCCAGGCTGACCATTGGCTAATCCTATCTTAGCCTGGTCACTATCCCTAGGTTTCCACACCGCCCACATCTTTTCCTACCCACCGTCAAGCCCATCCCATCCGTTAAGCCTGCACAGTGGCCAGCCGACATCTTTTGATAGTCGGTGCCCAACCTATCAACCTAGCCCATAGGTCGTGTGCCTGTGGCCGACACCTGCGTTGTCCCATCCGCAAGCGTGCGATGGAAGACTCTACTGACTTATAAAGGAAGCCTCACCCCAACCCAGCACGGCACAGCACAGCCTTCATTCTCACTTTAATCCAAACCACCAAGATGCCTCGTTCCCTCATCTACCACGAGACCACCGCGCCGGAGCTTGATGGCTTCGTCCGCATACTCTCTAACGTCACCCGACGTGCCCATGGTTTGGAAGAATCACCACGATATGTGGTGTACCAAGCAAGGGATCGCAATGGCCTCACCCAGTTTTGGGCCACAGTATCTATTAATGGAAGGGCTTGGGCACAAGAACACTCTCACCGATTCACGAGAAGAGTAATGGCTGGTGAATATCAAGCCATCCAGTATGCCGCTAGAGTAGCCATTGCCCAACTTCGCCACCAAGATTCAATAACTCACAATCGCTCATTTTTCTACTAACCATCCAGATCCAGCTACGATAGAGGGATGCATTTTGCCAACTCCGAGCACGAGCAAAACCCTGCCCTGGAAAACTTGGTGCATTTTGTGACCGCACAAGAGTCACTGCTCACCCAAGTTGCCAGGGAACTCTCCATTACAAGGAGAGCCATTGCTCAACACCCACTAGTAAGGGGGAGTGCAGAACCATCAGTTATTCTGTCAGCAGTCCTAGAAAGTAATCCAAGAATCCCAGGGGACGACCAGTAGAATGGCCCGTCCCCCTCTTCTGGCTACTCTCGTCGAGTGTTTGGAGAGTACACAGCCAGGGTCTGAGCTGGAACATCTCATCCGGAACCATAGATGGTCACGAGTATGGTTGTTGCTGTGTCTAATGCTAGTTTACATAACGCAACCGTTGTATGATATTTTAGGGCATATATCATAAGAGCATTGCTATGTTTGCATTCTGCATATTATTGTTTGTTTTGATACGCATTTAATTCTTCCGCCCTTAACAAATCTCGAGGACGAGATTTTCTTAAGGGGGGTAGAGTTTGTAACACCCCAAAAATTTAATCATGTTTTTACTAAATAAAATTTGGCCAGAATTAAAATTATGAATTCTTGCTAGGTCTTTTATTAATTTCAGAACCATTTTTTTGTTTCTGTTTTTCAAAATTCTTCCCTCCATATAGGAATTTTTGGAAATAATATTGTGGCTCTGGTAGTGTTCTCAAAACATTTCATTTATATTTTAATAGTAGGAATTAATTCCATAATAAAATTTGCCTCTAAATAATTCTTTTAATAGCATTTTCAATGTTTGAAATGCCTCTGTTGCACTGCAACCTTTTTAAATAATTCTTTTAAAATTCCAAAAAAATTGTGGGAGGTCATGTGATGCCTATAAATCACTTTTATGCAAAAACCCAACTTGGTGTTTTGGAAATTTTGAGTGAACCTTCCTCTTTTCCATTCTATCCCATTCCTCAGTTACAACTACAACCCCAATTTTCCTTGCTCCAATAATTCTGAAATTTTTCCCACTTATAGTCCTTCCAACCAAAACCTTAAGTCCAGAAGATCAGCTTCATTTGCATCATTTAGATCTACCAAATATCCTCCTGTAGTTTCTGTCCAGAAATGAATTCTGGTAA
The DNA here is from genome assembly GCA_011799875.1 of Thinopyrum elongatum. Classification (NCBI taxonomy): domain Eukaryota; kingdom Viridiplantae; phylum Streptophyta; class Magnoliopsida; order Poales; family Poaceae; genus Thinopyrum; species Thinopyrum elongatum. The sequence goes on along the minus strand of CM022302.1, from coordinate 499,058,775 downwards.
AACTTGCACTAGCAAGTTTCTCTTATTGACAAACCAACCCCACCATCATATCTAGCATCTAAAGAGACACCATACTACCAAGTATAATTGCCAACAAAGTTCCCTAGATAGCTCTATCATTTTGTCAAACAGATTGTGTGCATGACAGAATTTGGCTACCTATCAAAACTACATTAGGAACTTGATCATCTGACCCAACTAGCATGTCTAGCATTCTAGTCATCTTAGAAAATGCCACCCTGCCAAAAACCAGATCTACAGGACCAACCTAGTGCCCCCTGGCATTGGGTCGAGCACCTGGAGTGCATGCTCAGAGCACGGCCAGAGCATTGGTATTGCAGGCATCGGCATCGCCCTGGCGCCGTGCCTCTGCCGCCTCCCTCGCTTGTGTCCCTCCTCTGCTAGCTTCATGGGCAAGTCACCGCCCTCGCAGACACTCTTCCCTGGCCTCTAGCGTCGACCAGCCGCCGTCCGCACCGTCCACCGCCGCTGGCGTCTCGGGCACGGCTCTGCCAGGACGCGTGGCGCGCCCTCGAGCCAGCCAGCCACCCCCGGCGTAAATACGGGCGGCCACCGTCCTCACCGACTCCGCCGACCACCACCAACCTCGCCACCGGCCTCTGAATGCCATAAATGGCCGCCGCCGTCGTGCCTTCCTCTGGAAGCCACGGGCACGGCCACCCCGTGCTATTTAAGCCGCCGCGAGCTCACTCCACTCCGGACCACCACACCTCCCCCTTCCCTACAAGCCTGCAGGAGCGACCAGACGACCGGAAGTGGCCGTCTTCCCCGCCTCCGACAGACACGGCCGCCGTCATCCTGTCGATGATTCCGTCGCAAACACAGCCCCTCTACTCCACTTTCCGCAACCAAACCACTCAGTAAGCACCCCTGCATCGACTCCGCACCTCAATTTTGCCGGAGGGGCATCGGAGGCAAAATCCCCAATTTGGGTTCCGCCGGAGCCTCTCGGGAGACCTCGCCGCCGGCGAGATAGGGCTCCCCGACGACCGTAACGCACCTCAACAGGATCACCAACTCCTCCTGAGTCCGTCCCCGTGCTTACCTCCTTGATTGGCGCCGCCGTACTCCGGCGCCGGACGCCGGAGCTCCGCCCCGGTTCTGCCGCGGAAGGAGGAGGTGCGGGCGACCGGTCAAATATGACAGGTGGGCCCTAGGACCCACTGTCAGTGACCTGGCACCGCGTCATCGGCCTCCCGCGCAGCCGAGCGTCTCTGGGCTTGGCCCAATAGCCCACGCGACTATACCCCGCCCAGGGCACACCTCTGTCCCTTTCCATTTTTCTTTTTGAGTAAACTTCCAATAATTCCATAGCAATCTTTTCAAATCCAAATCCAGTTATTCAAATTTCTGAAGACTTATAAAATCATGCTCTACTATTCTAGCTAGGGTGAACATTTTTACTTAGCTTAGTTTTTGTTGGGTCTATTTAATAGTCCTTTTAATCATTTATTACATCTTAGAATTGCTCTAAGTAATTCATATGAACTCCAAATAAATTGATTATTTTTCTAAAATTCCTTATATTTCACCTAGTTTATTTTAGTATTTATTTCAAAAATTTCCAAACAACTTTTTAGTACTGTTTTTGAATTATGTGGTAATTGCTATAATCTTCAAAATAGGAAAAATGGAGGGAAGAAACTTTTCAAACTTTTGGAGCGCACCCAATATCTCTGCATACTAAAGGCAAGCATCTCGAACACTTGATATGGTGAATGCATGGTTGGTTATTTGCATGAATAGTGGAATTATGAATAATTTGAATTCTAATAAAATTTGGCATATGGCAATTTTTGCATGCATGCATGATCATGTATATATTTTCTCTTGCATGCACTCCACTCAAGTTCTGACCCGCAGAAATTGTGAGAATCTAGGAGCGTGCTCCTGCCTTGGACGTGCCGGTGGGCACGGGCCATTTTTGACACGATGGTGTCACATGATATATGTGGAGCATGCAAGGGTTGTGACCCTGTTTGTTATTATTGTTGAGAAAATACTTGTTGTGCTAACCACTGCAGGAAACAATTGAGCCTCCTGAGTCGACCGTAGATCGAGTCTTGTTCCGGTAACCCCCAAACTTGATCCGTGCTACCACATGTCCCTACCACAGGTAGGGTATGGTTCAGTAAGTTGTTAACCCCTTTCCTGCACACACCGTACAGAGAGGCCATAGTGGAAGATACCATTGATCACTGGTAGGCATGCCACTTGGTCCGGGGGCATGGGTGTCTCCGATTGTAGTCGGAGAGGGTTCGCACCCCTATTTGCGCGCCGATATAAATATTGTGATCCCATGCTATTGGAGGTTGTAGCCTTCCCACTTAGAGTTTTACTCCATCATTGCCTTGGGTGATTCCTGGCTTTGGTAAGTTAAAGCTGGTATGTGCGGGTTAGGTGTGTTTTCAACCCAAAGACCGTAATAGGAATTAGTCAGTGTCTCGGTGCTGACTAAGGAAATCATTTACTTGTGGGTAAAGAGTACACCCTCTGCAGAGTTTTAAACCTATTCGAATAGCCGTGTCCACGGTTAAGGGCTACAGTCTGGGTTGGTCAAGTGTCGGTCTTAGGGTCGGTCTTCGGAGGAAAATAATTAATTGGGCCTGAACTATTTTGCAGGACATTGTTATCATCACCAACGCCGTCATGGTTATTTGAATACTATTGCTGTGAAAATTTTTATGGTTATGCATATTATTGTGAACTAACCTGTTTCTCTTATTTTAATTTTCCTGAGTGTCTCAGGGGTTGGCTAGACTACCCCGGGCACTCAATTTTATTTTCAAGACCTTTTGTGGCATACCTCGAGTTAACAGGCGGTTTATCACGCCACTACTCTTGTGGACACCTGATTGGCATTTCTCTTCAAGTCTGACCGTGGCGTCACTTGACACCCGACTGGCATTTCTTTTCAAGACCTCTCGTGGCGTCGCCTGAGTTCTCGGATGGTCCTGTCTCGTCCGATTTCTCTTTTAGACACCCGTTTGGCATTTCTCTTCAAGACCTACCGTGGTGTCACTTGACATCCGACCGGCATTCCTTTTATTTTGTTTTCCTTTGACTTTCCTTGTTTATCACTAACAATTTTATATATTTTCACATGCTAATATTTTATCATGCCATGAATTAATTCCTGTCAGCATGCATTTTATATAGTCCAGAATGAGCATACGCATAAAGTTTGGTTCATCATGATCTTATATTTTAACTGCTGCATTCGGTATATCTTTTGTTCATAATGTTTGCGAGTACATTCCAACGTACTCACAGGCTTGTCCCTGGCTATTTACTTGGCCAGGTCAGGATTTCTACGAGGAGTACCACAGCGACGACCGTACGGAGCCTAGGATAGCAGCCATGCGGGATAGGAATTATCCGGGTCAGCTGTTCCTATGGGAATGGAGCCCCATCGACGTTGGAGAACCACGAGTTAATTCTGTCATCCACCACCAGACATCATTGTTGTATCATTGGACCTCTATGGTCTTGTATTCAACTCTTGTAATAGTTTGGTAATCTATAACAAGGACGTGTCCACCAGTAACAGTAATCCTGGGCTGGTGATGACACGAGGGGTTAATTTCTGGGAATATATTGTGTCCCCGACATCCGGCCCCGACAAACGTTAAGCGTGCGGACCCTACGGGTTCAAGAACTATGTTGACATGACCGAGACACCTCTCCGGTCAATAACCAATAGCGGAACATGGATGCCCATATTGGATCCTACATATTCTACGAAGATCTTCATCGGTCGAACCGTTATGACAACACACGTAATTCCCTTTGTCCATCGGTATGTTACTTGCCCGAGATTCGATCGTCGGTATCTCCATACCTAGTTCAATCTCGTTACCGGCAAGTCTCTTTACTCGTTCCGTAATACATCACCTTGTAACTAACTCCTTAGTCATTTCCTTGCAAGCTTATGATGTGTATTACCGAGAGGGCCCAAAGATACCTCTCCAATACTCGGAGTGACAGATCCTAATCTCGATCTATGCCAACTCAACAAACACCTTCGGAGATACCTATAGAGCATCTTTATGATCACCCAGTTACATTGTGACGTTTGATAGCACACAAGGCATTCCTCCGGTATCCGGAAGTTGCATAATCTCATAGTCGAAGGAATATATATTTGACATGAAGAAAGCAATAGCAATAAACTAAACGATCAATATGCTAAGCTAACGGATGGGTCTTGTCCATCACATCATTCTCCTAATGCTGTGATCCCGTTATCAAATGACAACACATGTTCATGGTTAGGAAATCTTAATCATCTTTGATCAACGAGCTAATCTAGTAGAGGCTTACTAGGGACACATTATTTGTTTATGTATTCACACATGTATTTAAGTTTCCGATCAATACAATTCTAGCATGAATAATAAACTTTTATCGTGAATAAGGAAATATAAAATAACAACTTTATTATTGTCTCTAGGGCATATTTTCTTCACTTGATATCCTATTTATGTTGGGTTAAACTAAAACAACCTGGTCTTACTTTCCCGCAAAATGGAAAAAAGGCCGGTCTTTCTTCGTCCTCAATCAAGTTTGTGACCGTACTATGATAGATTGTACCTATCATATACACACCAAATAACACAGAATTAGTTTCAACACGAAAAAACCCAGAGGATTAGTAATAAGGATATGTGTTCTCATTATGCATATTGCTGAGCATCATAAATGAAAGAATCGAATCTCAAAATGCAACATTTTCACTGTCAGGCATGAGTATCAATGTGCAGGCAGGTACTGCAGGTTCAACAGGATCCATGCACAATGCAAAGAAATTCAGTACAAACTGCAGCTGGAGGGGACTCTCCTCATCAAAATGCTCACGTTATCAAATTCACAGAGTGTAATCAAGACTGATAAAATAGATGTCTTATTACCCCCGCCTTCAGGGGCTTGGGAATCAAGTCTGGCGATCATCTCATAACTATTTCTCAGAAAATAAAATAGAAAGGCAGTTTATGTGAAGAGGTCGAGCAATTCAAAATGCTCTACAATAAAACACAGAATTTGCTACAAATAAGTTCCCGTCTAAAAGGCAAAACTGATATACATGGACGTGTGTGAGATTCTATTTATTGTACAGTATGTATGGAATTATAATTTCAGCACATTACAAATTTGTCTCTAGATTCAAAATTACCCTTCGAAGCTTCCCTAATTTTCTCATAGTGCTGAATAACAGGCAGAGTTCATTCCTGAAAAACATCAAACTGCCACTGAATGGTGTCCATGTGTCATCATTTATTCCTTGTAGACAACCAGATTGGGTGACACCGTGACATGCAATCAAATGAGACAAGTTGGGCCTAATCAATCACAAACACAAACCTGATTTCAATGTAGAATGTGCCGCTCCATCTTTTCCCTTGAGCCATCAATCAATAGTACGAACTCATGGTCAATCTTAATCTGCTGAACAAGTGTACATGTGTGAAGCACACAACAGAACTGGTTTTTGCACTATGGAAGGTACAGAGAAGCATTCTTACAATATTCTCATATGCTTTGCGGTCTCTTTATCCTTCCTCTCATAGGATATACGACCAGAGAAAGAGTGGGATGGTGGCAGCCGCATCCAGGTAGAGCAGCCCGTGTGCGTGCATGAGGAGGGGGCTGCGGTGACCTGGGGCATCTGGGCAATGCCCTATACTCTGGATCTTTGAGGAGGCAGCAGGGATTGGGTGCTCTCCTTGATATTTGGGAGGCGGTGAAGTATGGTTGCTTCGTTGAGCCGGTGGCGACGACTCATGCTCGGCTGTCCCCTGAGCAGACGGCCCGGAAGATCCTGGAAGGCGCCGCCGCCAGGAGGCAGTTAAGGCGACAGGATCCTGCAATGCGGCGGCGAAGGCAGCTTGGGATGAGAGGATCCTGGGCGGAAAGGGGAAACTGCGGGGTGGGATCCTGCACGGGGAAGTCATGCAGCGGCGGCTAGGGAAGGCGAGGTCAGCGGCAGCTAGGGTAGCAAGCCATGCGGGGATCGAGAGGAATGGGGGTGCGTGCGTGGGGTGGGGGTGGGGTGAGGGGAAGGACGAAAAAAACGGAGACGAAAAAAATCAACAAAAAAACGGAAGAAAGTGGTGGGACGAAAGAAAACCGTGGAGGCTATTCTAGTGAGTGAGAGATTAGGAGTAGAGATTTATTTCCGTACGGATGTAAAATTATGGTCGGAGGCAAACCACCCCCTCCCACGATTTCCCAGTCCTCCTCCTCTATTCAGATGCCACCGCCGCCGCCACCGATGCCCGCGCCCCACTCCTCCGATCCCTCCGGCGCCGCAAGAGAATCCCAGCACCAGCTGCAACGATGCCTCCCCCTTCATCCTGTGTCGCCTCCCTCGACCGTGTAGGCACGTCGACATAACCTGGACGCCGTTGCTGCATAGATCGTGTAGATCAGGGCGCCTGCGACGCACGCGACACAGCCGTTTTCTTCGGCCGAGCGCTGAAAAGGGGCCGACGGCTGCACCGCCATGCCATTTGCAGCGCAAGATTTCTAAGCCGCACAAGGTCATCTCCGCCGCTTCACTTCTGGTCGCCTCTCTGCTCCTCCCCAACGCATCTATCTCTCAATTTCCATAACTGAAGGTGCTGGTGGCCATCCTTGTCCTCTTCTCCTTCCCGTCCCTGACCTGCCATCCTCGTCCTCACTCACCCTGATTGGTGTTCTTGTGTTGCAGGGTTGAAGGTCAAGGTTGGCGACCTGTATGTCCACAAGCTGTCCCATGGCTGTACGCTGTGGGATGTTGATCGAGAGGTGAGGCCTCTTTGTCTTTTGATCAGGTGCAGGGCCTCCCGCTTATTCCTACTTTCTTGCAGTCAAAGGATGGGGTTAAGTGAAACCAGAGCAAACTAAGGTCTATGGTTATTTCCCGTAAAAAAAAGGTGTATGGTTATTGAGAAATGTCTAACAGCTCCCGGGTGCCGCTACACCCTCATAAACAGTAAATTCATAAAAAATTGAAAAAACATCAAAAAATTCTGAAACTTTCAGGGATCAAAGATTATCAAAGGTTTGATGTTCCTGCAAAGTTTCAGCAACAAATAACCTTCGTGGAGCCCTCACAAAAAAAACAAAATCACTGCTAAAAAATGTACATAAACTTTGAACAATGATTTTATTTTTTTATTTGAGTGCTGTTCAAATGTTATTTTTAGCTAAAACTGTGCAAGATCACCAAAAGTTTCATGATGTTCGATGTCCCAAAGTTTCAGATTTTTTTGAATTTGTTTTGAATTTACTGTTCATAGAGGATGTAGGGGCACCTAGGTGCTGAAAATCCTGTCTCATGGTTATTTTAATTCCCTGTTCTTTCTTTTAGAAAAGTCACTGTTATTCGTAGCCATATGATACATGCATGTGTGTCAAGTTTCATTTGTAATAAATTACATTAGCTGGATTTAAACAGATTACGTTCCCTAATGCAGGGCGAAAGCATGGTGTATTCAGTTTGATCTTGTTCCCATATTTATTTGTTCTGGGCATAGCTAAACTCTCAAATTGTAAAATCAATTTGTCCAGTTTACATAAGTTCAATCAGAAGTCATCTTGTTTCGTTCATAGATTGTGTCATTTATAGTTTAACTTTCCTCGTCATGTAATTATCTGTTTCTACCTATTGGAGGGCATAGCACATAACCTGTGAGGCGACGGGATGTGGTTTTCAAATGTTATTTTACCCCTCGTGTCTATTATAGGCTAGGTACATTTCTGTCATCTTATTAAGTACTCAGATTTCTATTTAATGAACTCAGGTTTAAAGACAATAGTCCTTTCCCAATAATAAAAGATGTATTTTATGAGGTTGTACAGTCGTAGACTTTTGTTATGTTCTGATTTGTCATTCCACCTTGCTGAAAGAGATTGTAAATTTGTAATTGGTTCAACAAATGGCATAAACTTCCTTTCGGTTTGAAAAATCTGAACTTTGTAGCTCAGCGGCTACTTTGCGGGTGTATTTAAATCTTTTGGCCACACTAGGAAAGGGTAGACTAGTTTAGGTGATAAGTCGGTTGGTTAATGTTGTAGTCCCTTTTTTATTGGAATGTTTTATGTTTCTCTACATTAGTTTTGGTAGAAAATCCACACCTACAGTGGCATCTCTTCTGGATTTGGTGTTCTCCTGAAAGAGCGAAGGGGCAAAGGGTTTCTTCAGTATTGCACAAGACTTTGATCTATCTGGCTGGTTCTGCTTCAGCTGTGGTTATTGCCGATGTTTCCCTCTGCTCTATGGAGGCAGCGGCGTATCTTGGATTCTGAATTGGGGTGTAAAGAGAAAAAAAACTCCACTAGACACGTACATTTTTCTTTTGAGGGGTACCCAGCCATGTACGTATGCTCGAGCTATAGAGAAAAAACTGTTGCTCACTCTGGAACCCACTGATCGATCGGGGGAATTGCGGTTCTGGTCTGATGGCCTTTTACGTGCTAGGCCAGCTGCTTAGTTAATGGCTTGAGGGGGAAATATAAAGGGTGTTAGATGATAGGAGGTGGGCAGGGCTGCTTTGCTACAAGGTACTACATTTTCAGATTATTATAGCTAGCAAACTGCACATATATGTATATACCCACGTACTAGCGCTTTTGTTTTGGCAAAAATAATGGGTGTACAGATGTACACCCATGTACCTACTTGGCTCCGCCCATGTATGGAGGTTGTGCAAGTCCGTGTTCAAACACAACTTGCCTTTGCAAGAGGTTTATCCGATGGGCTCCCTAAGTTTGTGAAGGCTGAAGGATATGCTGGGTAAGTTAAGGCAAGTGACTGAAATATTGAAATATATTGTTCTCTGTAACTATAATCTTGCTCTTCATAAACAACTCTCGGTATGTGGATTGTACAAGCGAATTGTTCCGCTTGGGGGCCGACAAATTACGTGTAATTATCTGTTCCATGCCTTGGTTGTCACCACGAATTCAGATTTCTTTTCTTAGGAAATAATTACTACTCTAAATCATATAACGTTTGGTCACCCTGTGAGACAATCGCTACTCCAAATCATACATAAATACTCACGGCCTGTTGTTTTAGTTGCTCAAAAAACTTGCTACAGCAAGAATTTTTGTTCATCCAGGCTGTGCTGCCAATTTACCCTTTTATCAATTGATGTTAGGTACCCATTTTCATCACGAGTATAGGCCGTGGTAGCCTACTTTTCAAGATATTTAAGTTCCGATGCTACAAAATTCACATTCACGAGATGGGGTGTGGACAACTTCCAATCCTTACCCCTTTAGTCTTATGCTACTCCAATTGTATCTGGCACAATTTGATAATCACGCGGTTTAGTGTGCATTGAAACAGTAGTTACAGAGTTTGGCCTCTCTGTCTTGTTTCTGTGTATACTTCTGATTCAATCCTGCAACTAGCGTGTTCGTGTGATTCCGATGAATTTGGTACATTCAAACTTCCATTGGGATTTCTCTGATTTTGATATTATTCCCAGTTTAAGGTAGTGAAGCCTCACGTAACTCTCGAGTGTTATATGTTCTTGTGTGTTGGCAGCCTCTACCTCTTTGTTGGTATGCTTCTAGCAACTGAAAATAATATGTTTTTTCTTCAGGTGTCTGTTCAAGTGGATATGAATGTTTCCTCCGCTGGAGAGATTCTTGGACAGATGAAATTGCTGGGAAATCTTTGGCCACCTGCAGGTTAAGCTGCATGAAGACCAAGTTCAAAACATGTATGATGGCAGTGAAGTTGCGCCTCTGAGTCTCTTTGCATCCTGATGTAATTAGTCCGGTAGTATTCAGTTCTGTAGTAATTATTTCTGAATTATTCCTCCTGCTGGTTATCGAGTTCCAAGTGACATTCAGTGTTCTCCAAAGGAACTTTATTTGTACTACTAGTAGGGATGATTTTTATTACGTTAGACATATCCCGGAACCATCGTTTACTCTTCTACATGGAATCTATCTATTACGTATATGGCTTTGTTATTGATGGGCCATGTCGTTGATTATATGACTTTACGGCCATCAGGCTAGTTCTTATATTGGCTCTCAAATTCTGTACATCAATGCCTCTCACGGTTCGTTTTTAGATTGGTTCCATAATATGTACGTGGGCTGCTGATTTTTCTTTGTCTTGTACGCTACTTTGCATGGGTCATCAAATTTCTGAAGCCGGTTCTGAAATTTCTTAAGCCGGTGCTTGCGGAAACAGTCTGTGTACCGAATGAATTAGTGGACCATTTCATTGCAGTGAGCAAACATGTCATGTACAGAACAATTAGTGGACTAGGTGGAGAATGACCATTAATAGATCTAGCAAAAATACCTGTGATAAAGGAATGCAGCCTTATGTTCCGAAAAAAAAATAGAATGCAGCCTTATCCTATAAAAAACAGGAACACAACCCTATTGACTGCCGTAAAATTACAGTAGCATCTTTTCATTTTTTATAGTTCGATTTGGTTGCCCCATACTGGCTTTCATAACCAGGCCGTAACTTACATGCATGCATCTGTAAGATGACCTTGCCCCCTTCTGGACGTGAGAGACCGGTTTCTTTCCTCCCACAATAATCTTACTTTAAGTCCCGCAAAAAAAAAAAAAAACTTACCTCAAGTGTTTGTGGGATTGGACTGGGAATTCCTCACCCAGGGCGACAAATAGCGCAACCATATATATATATATATATACTATTCTGATCACGGGATCAGAATATTATTCTGATCACGGGATCAGAATATTATTCTGATCACTACCTGAACTTCCTGAGTTACACAACTTGAACTTCCATCCGTAGGAACCCGACCTTCAGGCTATCTTCGCAACCGTGTATCCCCGTGCGAATTTTTCTGGTCAGTCGTGTTCTTTGTGATGTAAGTGTAATCCGAATACACTTGCTAGCATCTAAATGGTCGTTTTGATTCAAAATCTCGCTCGTTGGCGGATTTGCTCTCGGGACGGGATAAACTTGTGTCTGTTACAAGTTTAATGCATGCACTGGATGTTCTTGAACCTCTAACATGATGGGAATTGGGTTTAGGTACGAGTTTCGTGGACAATTTGTTGTTATTTTCAACGGATTTGATTTCGGGTTGTGTTCTTCGTCCATGGGAGTGGTTTCCGCCGCTTCTGTCGATTTGTTGTTTTCCTGTGAAGATAGGCGGCGGATTTGCTTACATTAGTGAGATTGAATCCTTCCTACATTGTTAATTTGGTCGGGCAGGCCCATACACTCTGAAATCGGGCGATTGGATCTCGTTCCGCCCGCCGTGGTTGGTTCTTTGATGAGACAGCATGGTGGCGTGTCGTTTTGATGTTTGGGGGGAGTAGGATATCGTTCCTGATGGCGGAGTGACAAGTTGCAGTCACCGAAATGATTGAATCTGGAAACCAAATTCGATCGTGGGTATTTTTTCAATCATTTTACGATCTGTTTTACAAGTTGGACTTCTTTATCTTTTGTGTTAGAACTTCTGTCGTTTTATGCATGTTTTTAGGTGATGCTGCAATACGATCTGTTCGGTTGCTGTTGTTATAAAAAAATTGTGTATGTTTTTTTTTCATAGTACTCTTGTGTGTAAATGTGGAGCTGGTCCATAGACACACGCATCCTCTTTATCTTTAATATATCTTCTGGTATAGTTTTTTGGATCATGCACGGTCTGTAGTAGAAGTTGGACTTCTTTGGTACTCATGGTTGAACTTCTGGGTTTCCACATTGCAAGGCGATGCAGCATTGTGCTATATATTTCTTTGTTTGGTTTTTTTTTGTAATTTTCATTTTTGAATTGGTTTTGATTTTGTCCCGTAGGCAACCACTAGTAGAAAAATGCCCATTTGTCCCGGTTCATAAGGCCCATTTGTCCCGGTTCGGGAACCGGAACTAAAGGGTCGGGACTAAAGCCCAACACCTTTAGTCTCGGTTCTTATACGAACCGGGACAGATGGGGCTCCACGTGACCGCTGCGGCGAGCCCAGAAAGGAGGGCCTTTAGTCCCGGTTGGTAACACCAACCGGGACCAAAGATCATCCACGTGTCAGCAGCTCAGGAGCTGGGGTTTTTGTTGTTGTTTTTTTTTTTTTAAGGGGGGGTGGGTTTGGGGGTTTTGGGGGTTTTGTAGAGTTAATTTAGGGGTTTCATATATTGTGTTAGCTAGCTAATAGCTAGAGAGAAGTGTCCTCTCTTATCTCCGTGCTTGGTCGACGCTACGTACTATACGTATAGAGAGGACTCGACACGCTAGCTAGTAAGCAAATGAAGGAAACCATTAAGTACACAAGATCGTCATGAACATATACAGAGAGAAGTGATCGACCTCCTCCTTCTCCGAGAGATTGGTCGAACAACAAGTTTTCGTATATCTATCCGACGCTACTAGCTACATATATACAATATAAGATCTTTTACAATCCCTAACATTTGATGTCAAGTTCCACATGGTATTCTCCGGCTGGATTGATGACGTGGTCAAGAAAGAATCCCGCCAATTCCTCTTGAATTGCTTTTATGCGATCTTGTGGTAGGAGTTCATCCGGCATCTGCCAAATCTAATTTGAAGAAGGGGGTCAATACATATATATGAATGAAACTCAACACAAATGATGGTAATAAAATAAAATTGTGAATATTATTGCTTACGCACTTCATATTGTTTTTCAGAGTAGCCCCACTTAGAGGTCGTCGCGTTGTAGATGTACTCGCAAATGTAGTATCCATAAAAATTATTCCCGCCTTCCTGCCACAACCACTTTACGAGAAATATGCACTAGAATATTTATACCCCGTAGCAACGCACGGGCAGTACCTATTATAATTTATTTATTTTAAATGAGAGACTTTGTGTTTCGATTTTTAGGTAAAACCTAAAAGGGCACATTACAAGAGAACACACAAGTTTATCGAGGATAGATGTTAGCTTACAAGGCTTAGTAGTAAGATGACAATACTGGAAAGAGACAGGTTACACCCAACGACGCCTACATCCCGAATTTATATATGTTTGCAGTGGATAATGTGAAAAGTGTGATATTCCCTTTGGAATATCTTCACATTGAAGGCTAGTTTCCATAAAAAGTTTGTCCGAATTTAAGTATGCCAGCTTACGTTTTGACAAAACTAGTAACTGGCACACATAATCATAGTTTCCAAGGTATTCCAGAGGCCTCCCAATTCTAGATTGTGCTATGAGGGTTTTCTATCGCAACAAAAAAATCCAGATTATGTGCTCTACCACTACCAAGTCCTAAAGGGATGCATTGCATCCTATAATGTATCTGTATTTCTACTCACCATGGATAAGAACAAAAGCTACGTCAAGTTTTGTGGTACAATAAATAGCCGGAGGATGAGGTGCGGAGGCAGGCCACCATGGCATACTTATAGCATTACCGCAATCCTTCTACATAGCTGCAGATGCGGTACTAAAGAGAACTTAAGTAAATTGTTTTTTAGACAGCATCTAAGGAACGCACCTCTTCCCCCTGTTATTTATTACACTCTCCGCAACTTGGACTGGGATTTTGTGCATACTAAATTCCTAAAGAGATGCGAGTCTCTGGCAATGCAGCCTCTTCTGGGGCAAGGCTGACTTTACTCAACTCCTCTTTGTCTAGTATTGTGTATTACTATATGTCCATGTTCTTGTTGTCTAAGACCTTTACTAAAAGGCTTGACAATCATAGACGCCGCGTTTCTTTTGGCGCGGGGGAAGTGGGAAAAAGAGAGATACTATCTGGTTAAATGATCTTGAGTTTGTATATCTAAATGTAAAGGTGGACTTGGGGTGAAAGACCTCCGCAAGCAAAACATTAGCTTGCTTGTGAAGTGGTGATAGAAACTTGACACCCAAGAGGGACTTTGTCACGATGTTGTTAGGGCCAAATACTTTAAACGTGATATTGTTGCCACTGTTAAAGAAAAGTTCTTTGATTCCCCTATTTGGAAAGCCACTATGAAAGTCAAGGAACACTATATGCCTGGTAGAAAAATAATTCTTAATTATGGTAATTATCGTTGAATCCTCTTAGTGGGAATCAACCTTTGTACTCCCAAGTTTCCACAGCTGTTTAGTATCTGTAATATGCAGGATATTACTGTGGACAAATGGTCTTCTATGAATACGAATACTTCTTTAGAAGTCGTCTTTATCCTCCAAACGCGTGGTATATATGTAGGTTTATTTGAAAGGCTGGTCAAGAATTGTGTTGATCACATTAACAGTTAAGTGTTTAAACAGTCCAGTAATAAATCAGGCTAGAATACAGGAAATTAGGAGTAGCAAGAGCTAACCTAAGTAGAACCTAAGGCCCGTCATTTCTGGTATTATGGGGAATAACTCCTACTCTGACTACTGAATGCCTGGTCGAAGATCTTGATTGTGAAGATCGAAGACATGCATGTATAAGCGATGGTTTTCATCGGTGATCTTTACTCGGTGCTACTCCCTCCATTCCTAAATATAAATCTTTTTCGAGATTCCACTACGGACTACATAAGAAGCAAAATGAGTGAATTTACACTCTAAAGTATGCCTATATACATCCGTATATAGTTCATAATGAAATCTCTAAAAAAGACTTATATTTAGAAACGGAGGGAGTACAAATGAAACTACCTAGCTAATAGGCCGCACTGCCATTCTTATAGCCTCACCACTACGCATTTTCTAGATGTACAATGTGGTAGTAAACGCTCATTCAGAACTCAGCATGTCTGTGTGTGTGTGTGTGTGTGTTTTGCGAGTCAGAACTCAGCATGTGTTGCTGTCAGAGAAGCTATTGCGAGTTACGGAGTACAACAGAAGTAGTTCACATGAGCAAGACTTTAAATGCAGAAAAAAAAACTACAATTTTTCTAGAAACTTTGGTATCAAACAATACTACAAAAATAGTTTGCAACCAAACAGGGCCTAGATGCAAAAAAAGAGTATTCCTTCATTCCTTGCATCGCATTCAAGACAAGATCTGAGTGGCTAAAGAAATCAACCGAAGAAAAAAAAAAGAACTTTCTGATCCACCTCAACCAGGCATGCACTTCAATCGCATATATATTTACACATGAAAATTTATACTCCCATGGATAATACACAGTTTTAAGAGAAAAGCAAATTATCATACTCCCTCCGTCCCGGTGTATAAGTCATTCGCGTAGTTCTAGATCGATAATTTAACTATCTAAATATGTATTATATTTGACAAAAAATATATATTTAGAAACTACATCCGTATAGAAATCTAGTGGTATACTTTTCATGACATATAACACATATTTAATTCATCAAATCGATGACCTAGAACTACGCGAATGACTTATACATCGGGACGGAGGTAGTACCCTATATCTATTTTCTATTCAAAATGTAAAAAACTCTATCTACTCTCCCCTAAGTACAAACATAGGAACAAATAAACAGCACTGTATGCTTCACTAAAGGAGTCTGGGGATGATAGGCGACAACTTGTCACTTTTAAGCACATTGCCCTTCAGGTGGAATGGGCGAAATCCGGGATGGTATGACACGGCAACCGACTGAAGTACTGAACCACCATCACTTCCCACCTCCTAATCTGCTAACTCAAAGCGCTCTGGCGACTGTTTGGAAAAGAGATGCTTGGTCTTCCAAGCAACCAGGCATGCATGGCACAGCACCAGAGTGGTCTCAAAACCAAAAGGCGTCGCCCTCGTTAACCCACTGCACGAATTGCTCGGGTAGCTTCTGAGCCTGGACCCCTGCGACTTGGCTTTCCTGAAAAGGTTTGGATAAGGTGATTGGTTTTATTCAGACACAAATACAATGTCAATGACGCATATCTGTGTAGCCCACCATTGTAAATCAACACACTAGTATTTTCCAAATTAATCTAAAACAAACTCCAACACATTCAGAAGAAAAAAACAAGAACAAAACGCAAATCTGAGTGTGGAGATCCGAGGGAGGGAATTTATGCTCACCATAGTCTCAGGAATTATGTCATTAATGACATTCTCGGTTGAAAGGTGAGCATCCGGTGTGCTAATTGCGAGCGACCTGTTCAAGCACGGTTTAGCAAGATACGGAGAGAAGAATATTGTTTTGTCGGTATCTTTAGAGCAGTACAGAAATGAGCAGGCTGGAAGAAATTGGATGAACAACAAAAGCTAACAAAAATACTTCTAATTTGCTTCACTGTAAATATGATTTGACCAAATGGTACCACGTAAGATCATGCTGATTTTGTTCAATAATACTAGATGGTTATGTCACTGCCAGAGCAGAAGGACTTCATACTGATATATGGGACTATTGTATCTAATAGTGCAATGATGGCCATGTGATTGCCAGAGCAACAAGAAACTGATCGTAGTACAATGAATCAATGATTCCTTCAATTTCATTTTTGTTGTTCCCTTTATGTTCACAAACAGAAGTACATGCAGCAAATGAGCACAATTTACTGTTATTACTAGGATATTAGTCAGTTAAAGGGTATGATGTTAAGCATACATGGGAGAGACAATTGCAAAATATAAGCGCAACACAAAATATGACCTTCCATCACTTGAATTGTCTGAATTTGAAAGCCATTCAAGATCCAGGAAGTTCGAATCGCCTGAATCATTGCGAGGGTCAAGTTGACTGCTTGGGGCATCATGTATATGATTATGAGACAGTGTGGGGGTATATCTGCAATAGGTTTTAGAGAGGAATGAAGCTGTCAAACATAAAGGATGAACCTGTAGTTATTTGGAATACCACAGTTTTACCTTCTAGTAAACTATCGTACTAGCAACCAAAAAGATAAACAAATGTATAAAGCCTGAATGAACACAAACTGACCTTGAATTTGACACCTTAGTTTCAATGGGTGATGTAATCTCATTTTCATACACCAAATCAGAAGATTGTAACTCAGTACTGGCATCAAGTTGTGCTGCGGTCAACAATTCATTATGGCAGCCACTACAGCCAGATATAGATGTGTTGCTTACAGAAAGGATGCTGCCATCTGAGTTCACTCTTTTGATACCGTCGCTGTGACATCAAACAAATAGTCAATGACAAGGTCTTTGCTGATCTACAAAATACATGTTTCATTCAAACTAAAACTTGAACGACCTTCAGTTGTAACAACTGGGAAAGCTACCCATAGTAAATTGGCTAAAAGATCCTCATGGTGCTCATTAGTGTAAACAGAATCTTGGTGTTCCTTTGCACCATTGAAAATTTGAAAATGTGCACATAATTCATTGTCGCCATTATTTTTGTTGATGATGTATGGTGCATTACATATTAAGTGCATCCTTTTCTGGGCTAAGAATCTAGCACTCCTGGCAGTGTCATACTATTGTACAACACACAATTGTGTTTTAGTATCATATGATACAGTACTGGTATTTAGTTTTTTAAGACAGTGGAGTGTCTTGCGCTAGTTCGAATATATGATTTTCCATAAAAGTAATTTCAGGCTGTGCTTAATTTGTAACATTTTCTTATTGGATGGAGTATGTCAAATTACTCCAGATGTGAAAGGTGGACTCATGTAGGGATTGTCCATCACACAGAATTTTTTTATTTATAGTTGGATTGCATACATGTGAAGCATTGCACATATTATCCTATGGAAAACGTTTAAATAAAACCGAATGATTTCTTGTTTCTGCAAGCCGCCTCCTGGTGTTGACACGCGTCCCATGGGATCCGTCCATCCCGCAACCCCCAACCCCCAACCTTATCTTCTATCCAAAACGAGTCGTCCTCATCCTCCCGATCCGATCTCCTCTCTTCCCATCCCTGCAGCCTAGCTCTCTTTCTCTCAACGAGCCCGAGCTCCTCTCTCCCCACCCCCCTGCAACCCAACCCTCTTTCTCTCCACGAGCGCCTCTCCCCTTCCCTGTCCATGACCTCCCCGTCCCAGTCGGCGGAGCTGCTGTTGCTACGAAGACCGGCGGTGCTGCGAAGCGCTGGTGACGAGATCTCGGCGGCGACATCACTGCTGCATATCCCGCATCATCCCGGCGTCGGAGTTGCAATGGACGCTTCACGTGGAGCCGTCGGGGTTGCGTTGGAGCTCCGCCGGGCTGCAATGGAGCTTGACCGGAGTTGCAATGGAGCTTCGCCGGAGTCGTCGGTGCTGCGTTGGAGCTCCTTCGGGGCTGCAATGGAGCTTGGCCGGAGTTGCAATGAAGCTTCACCGGAGCCGTTGGAGCTCTGCTGGGGCCACAATGGAGCTTCGCCGGAGCTTCGGTGCTGCATTGGAGCTCCGCCTGAGTTGCAATGGAGTTCGCCGGAGCGTCGGTGCTGCGGTTGGAGGTCCGCCGAAGCTGCAATGGAGCTCACCGGACGCCGTCGATGGCTCGGTGCTACGTTGGAGTCGGCCGGGGCTGCAATGGTGCGCTGCGCTCAAGCTGTCGCACTCGACGCTGCTGTAACGTTGCTGTCATCCAATGGCCAGCAGTGCGCTAATCGGACGGCTGAATAGGCGGATGATTTCTTAAGAAATCAAATCATCCAGCTTATTTGTAGCAGCCACCTTATCCTATATACCTAAGAGAGTGATCCCCACTAGTAATTATCTCAACATGCGTGCTTCCACATCATCAAAATTGTTGTAGCCATTAAATTTACTAGCTTGATCCACTAGCATCCGTCCAATCTACGCATGAGAATCCTCTACCATGCAAGATACAACATGCATTAGTGCATTCTAAGTGGGTTTCAAATCAAATTGCATTTAATTGTGGCATGCACAACTTTTCATGTTAAGATTTATTGTTTTGCTTATGTAGAAATTTCTCACATGGTTTAAATCATAAGGGCTGAATTGGTATTCTACGCAATATTTAGAAACTACTCCCTCCATAAATAAATAAAAGACATTCTAACTCTTTTCTGATTCGGATGTATATAGACGCATTTTAGTGTATTTGTTCACTCATTTCAGTCCGTATGTAGTCCATATTGAAATATCTAAAACGTCTTATATTTGTTTATAGGGGGAGTATATATCCAATTCCACAACGATGTGCGGGGTATCGTCTAGTTATTACTCCCTCCGTGCCATAATATAAGACGTTTTCGCAGTTCAAATTGAACTGCAAAAATGTCTTACATTATGGGACAGAGGTAGTATATGATAGTGTAAGGTGGATAAGCAGTAAATAGGTGTCTCGTGTTTACCTTGTATGCCCCAAAGATCCATTGTTATGTTCCTCAGAAGATGATTCTAGCTCCCAGAGTGCAGGACTTCCCTGCTTTGGTTGGAAGTACCCCAAAAATCTATAAAAATAGAACAAACTTGATGTGAGTCGACACTTCAGTTAAACAACTTGTTACTGCATGCTGAACATGGATTCTCAGTAAAACATACAAGTTTATAGCTGCCTGTTTGTTAGCATCTATACAGGCGTTGCTGTAGTGCCGTTGTAGTGTCCTGAAGAACTCTTGTGATCGTATAATAAGCTTCAAGTGTCCTCTCTTCGCAGAGAATATCTTGAAGAAATACCACATCAAAGAAAATTAGAGCAGTGTTGTACAGCCAAACATGAAATCAAAATGCAAAATAAGTTGACAAGCAGCAGAACAAATACATTTTCCACTCGAAAATTGATAATTTGCTAGTAAAACTGAATGAAGATCCATACTAAATGAAAAACATGTTTTTATTATTATGGACATCTCAATAAAGTAATAAACAGAATGGTACAATCTTAGTATCTTGTGGTATTCCCCTTCTCGTATAGGGTTATGTTCAGTACCATGATCAATTAGTCATTGTTAAAGTTCAAAGGCCAGCGACACATCTAGAAACCATAGGAAAAACATATGATGATCATTCAACTTTTGGTTACAGTTCATATAAATAACAGTTTTATAGTTGGCTTTATAGTTCTCTGCAGTTGTTTGCATCATATAGTGTCTCCCAAGCTGCCAGAGGTATGAGCAGTTCCACATAATAGCAACTTCTTTTTTTTCACCCGCAAAAAAAAAAAAGTTGCTATTATGTGGAACTGCTTATACCTCTGGCAGCTTGGGAGACACTATATGATGCAAACAACTGCAGAGAGAACCAAGTTGTCTTCATATGCCCAAATGGTAGTTGCTATTGAAAGAAAGAGTTGCAACTTGAAACTGTAAACTAAAAAGGACTTGATCCCCTCCCTACCATTACAAGCAAAGAATATACCACCAAATAGTGGGTTTCTGTCAAATACCTTATTATGAGCAGCCGACCCGCTATACTGTACGGCAAGTGTGTCGCCCATCCTCTCATAAAAGTGCATCAAATGATGAGCCGCAGGAGCACCTAAACCAAGTTCTGGGGATTCTACACAACCAAGTGCATGCAGCTGATGTCCAAGAGCAGCTAAACCATAGGCATATTGTGCAACATTTGTACGATCCAAGCAGTCTATACAATTTGTCCGTAAGACACCTTTCTGGAATATTGGTGGTTTTAGTTGGGGCAGTTCACTGGTTTCAGCTTTGTCTTCCGTGGTTCCATTGCCAGAGGAGTCGGAACTGCCCGAGATATCTTCTTGGGATATGTCACTGTTACTGTTTTCATCACAAAAATATGGATAGTGACTGTGCCTATAAAGAACAAACAGAAATAGGAGATTAGATGCATAATGAAGAGCACTGGCACTTCTTGAAACAGAAGAGCACAATAGAAAACAAACTATGTATTAAACAAACCATATTGGGGAAATAGTAATAAAGACTAACTCACAATAGAGCAGGCCAGTGAGGAGCAGTCTCAGACCCTGTAGGTGGTGCAACTTGACAATAGAAGAACTCAGTCAACCTCAGAGCACGAAATGCCACTTTCAGAAGAACATCAAGTACATTTGTAGGTTCTCTGAAACAGAATCCCTTCATTAATGCATGCTAGAGATTACTGACATGTTGAAATAAAATATGATAAATATAACAACAAATACCCTTGAGAGTTTTTATGAAGATCCCAATGTAAGAACCGCAGATGGTTCTCCTCTGAATACAATTTATTTATGATCCGTATTGCCTTATCAAATTCTCGACGAAGCATGGATTCCCGTCTTTCACGCGTCTTACATTATAGAACAGGATAAATTAGCACTTATGTGTCAGCATATCCAAAAATGTTCCTACTCCAGAATAAGATGGTACAACTCACCTTAATCAAGTTTAAGATAATTATAGGGTTACCGTATCTTCCCCTAAGATTTTCAAAATGAAGCTTGGTAGCTTCATAATTTTTGTCCTTGTCATGCACTGACAAAATGAGAAATGTTTATTTGTAAATGTTTTAATGATCCCACATACACCATAGAGAAGTTTAGGAGCTTACATATGATATCAGGTTTTATGTTCAACTTTGATGTATCCTGTGACCAGAATAGTGGGATCGAACCCCTGTTCTGCACAACAGAACTTACTTCTGTAGGCATAGGCACAGCTTCATACACAATTTGCTCAGTTTCAACATCATTCGCTACTCTTCCCTTCTCATTTACTCCCCTCTTTAAATATCTATACAACATCCATTAAAGCACTTCAATCCAAACATCATGCCAAACTAACAAAGAAATATTTAACGAATGTCTCAAATGGGCAAACCTGGTGCCAGCATAATGCCTTGAGCGCCTAGCAATGAGTGTGAACATAATGTCCTTCCCAGATATTGCAAATTTGTCCTAATAACATGGCATAAAAAATTGAACGTTCAGAGGCAAAATTTATTAATCTAAGACCAGCACTGCGCAATTGTGTTACATAGTTATATGTCAAACTGAGGAAAAAAGACTGGATCAAGATTGGTATTAATATTATAGAGATAAAATGAAGAACTATGTGGTTATGTTAAACAGGGAGAAAATGAAGAAAGTGGGGGGTTTGAATAGCAGATTTCTGTCAAATATTAGTAAGCTGAAAAAAAAATTAAATCCAGTCAAAGTTGATACTTTTAATGCCTCCATTTCAGAAAAACGAAAAACTATCTTAGAAAACTATATACATCTGTGGGCATTATATAGCAATTTAAAGGCAACTTTCTTTGGCACATACCTGCTTAAAAAAACCATAGACTAATGCAACAGTCCACAAAGTACTTTGTAGACAATTGCGTATTTGTCGAGTAAGAAACTCATTCCACACAAAGGTTGACTCATATAGTGACCACCCTTCTTGTGGATCACTTAAATTCTTCTGAAGACCTCTCATGATAGGGTATGAGTAACTGAAAAAGAAGTCCTTCCTAAGATCAAGTGTGTTCAAAATCTTCTTGTATCTGTGGAGTTATAGAAAGGGTGAGCTTGCTACTAGGAAATGGAATAATTAGGAATGGAATATTGGGAATCATGTTTCGGTTCTTGACAATAAAATCAATATTGTACTTTGTGAGCTGTTGGTCTCTAGGAAGTACAAAAGGAGCCTGATAATTTAAGGAAACTGTTGGTAACATGGATCCACTACATAGTGATGCATTTGAGACACATAAGATTCCTCCACACAACAGTGGAAGCTTATGAAGATTTGAATAACAGTGCAATACTATACAGACTTAAGATATTTCAAAGAAAAGTTGAGTACAGTCAACTTTTTTTAGGGGTTTGAGTACAATCAACTAATAAAGTTCATATAGACAAAAAAAATGGTACTATTCATTGTTATACTTTCATCAACAATAACTCTGCTCCATCAATCTAACAAATTCAGTGTAATAAAAAAAACATTTTCGAGCACTGGTAGTAAAGAGAATGCACAAACCTGTTCTCATCCCTGGAAGTCAGAAAACTGGATCGAGATTTAGAATTTGCTAACTCAATCATTGAAGTCTTAGTCACCTGATACACTGGATGATCAAATATCTCCCCAATTTTTCTCTGTTCGGTAATAATTAACATATAAAATGGCCCAAGGAACTTAATGAAACCTGGAGAAAAATATTACTGTAAAATACAAATCCATTCAAATAATTTATGCTGGGTTTTCAAACAAGGAGAGAATGGCTTACCAATTATGCCATAAAACTTTGTCACAAACTTAACCCCACCAGTTGACCTGTGATCTTCATCAAGACCACTTACCAGTTCAAGATACTCAGCTTGTGTATATACAGTAGAACACTCGTCTATGTCAAGCTCTGGTGTTTCCGATCTATCGATTTTGAGTAACCTCCATACTGTTTTGTCAGCATTAGTTCCAAAAATATAAAATCTCTGCAAAGCAAAGGAAAAACATACTCAACTCAATTTTGGTGGGAAGAATGAAATAGTGAACCAAGAAATTGATCAACTTCTCATACGTCTTCACTATTCAAGCATTGAGCTACAAACACAGTGAAAAACAAAGTGATCCTATGAATTGGTGAACTAAGAAGTTTTACCGGCCAGCAGGACCTTACAGTTCTATTTACGTGTGAATAGAATCATAAATACTTGTCACCATTTTGGATGCTGGCAGTCTAACAGAGTTGCTACCTAGATAGAAAAATAAATACTTGTCACCATTTTGGATGCTGGCAGTCTAACAGAGTTGCTACCTGCTAGCAATCAAACTATAACAGTATTGAGAAGACCCGCCTCCAAAAAGAAACAATGTCGACAAGACAAACAACGGTGGGGGAGGGCCCCACCTGAATTACTTATTAAAGACAACAACGTATTCAAACCTGGGGGTTGGCGGGTCTATAAAGTTGCCTTTCATCTACAAAAGCCAACAACGTACAGGTGGCAGGATTTTACCACCCCATGCTAGGCGTGGAAGGAGGGGTGGGGATTACGCAATGGGGGAAGAGGCGGGAGAAGCTTAATCTCTCGCTTTTCAAAATCAGCGCACTAGAACGGGATATCCATAATGCCGACACAGGAGGAGGCGGGGCCAGAGTTCTGCACGCTCAACAATCATGCCTATAACCTGGGTACTGGGGGAGGCGCCCACATCCGAAAACCAGCCTGTCACTGATTTTTCAGGTAACCCACAGCAAGAGGAGGATGAATGTGTTTCGAAGGACGTAGGAAAAACAGCCCAACCACTGAGCATAGAAGTTGCAGGTTTGCAGCCGTCTTCAAGCGTCGAGATAACCACAGGGGGCACGCCCACAGGTCATGACTATAGGAGGTGTGGGAGTATAGGACGTGGACGATGTCTTCGTCGGCAGCAGAGTAAAGAGGGGCAGGAAAGTTTGAAGATGCTTCCTCGAAACTATCTCAAACACATCAAGCCCGTAAATTCCTGTAGTTAGAAAACCATCTCGATTCTCAAACAAAGAGCTCTATGCTTTTCCTCTCCCGAGTAACCACAAATAGAACCCCATAATCGCTTAGAGACGTATAGAGGGATCTCCCAACTCGCCTCTCACACACATTACAATATCTTGCAAAAACCATTTATGGACCCTTTCCACACAAGGAACTAGCATGCCAGGATTACTCCGCCAGAGGGAGAAGAAATCTAACTAAACTGCAGCAGCCGCGGACATGCAAGCACCATAGTTTGGCATCAAAGCTACGGCATGAATTGGTCTCGGAAGATAGAAATCGCCCCATAACCCAAGCAGCTAGAATTATCAGACCAAACAACCTGAGGGCCTCTACTAACCGCGGAAATCTCGGGCCTCCCCCAAACCAAACGATCTGGAGGCCCGCATCGCTCCCTAACCACGCGGCGGCAGCAGCAGCAGCAGCAAAGCACGGCGTGGACAAGCGCACTGGCAGCAGGAAGCGAGGCGTAGGAGGGGGGACCATACCGACGCGCTCTCGTAGAGCTCGAAGCTCTGCAGGCAGGCCGCCTCGGCCTCCTGCGCCGCCGCCGCAGCAGCCGCCATGTGCGCCCGGCCGGATCAACCGCCTGGGCAGCCTCAGACCCCGACTCCGCGCGCAACGGGACCGCCGCCGCGCCCGCTCCCGCCGAACCCTAAATCCCCGGCCGGCAGCTTGAGGTAGAGCATTCCCCGCCGGAGCGCGCCCGGCGAATCAGAGCAGCCCCTGCCGAGCCCTCCCCGCGCGGCCGAGGACCCGGAGCTGGAGCCGCGGACCGGGAGAAGCTTCTGGAGCAAGAGGAGGTGGGAGGGGGGAGGAGATTTGGTGCGGGCGCTCGGACGGGGGAGGGATTGTTGGCTGGCAGCGATGAAATCGTGAGTTGGCGGAGGCGGAGGAGGAGGAGGAGGCGATGGTGTGGCGGAATACAGCTCTACGGGAATTTGTTTTCTCCGTTTCCCCGTTCGGGACGTAACACCGGGTTGTGTGTGAGGCTACCGTGATGGAATATTCGTGATACATAGCCTATACCCTTTTTTTTTTGCAAAATGGTGATAAAATTCTAGTCAGGCGCTGAATAAGTAAAAAGTTATACGTATATCAAAATGCGTCTTCTGGTAATGTTTATAGATTTTATTTCACCGCGTGACACCCAGCCCCGCATTAACGCGGAGGTATTGTTGAGGAAAGGACTGATGTCTTTCTATTTTGCGCATCGTGCGTGTTCGAATCGTCTATTATCATGAACAAGAGAGCTTGAGAAGGAGAGAGGAGTTGGATTTGAAACTTTCAAGTGTGAAATGGTTTGTAAAAGTAGTGTGTTGGATGACAATTTTATAGCATGTCACGTCTAACCGATAGGTAGAGAATATGTCAGCTTAATAGAGAGACATAATAAAAAAACTAAAAGGGCAAGGAATTTGATGTGAAACAAATATATGATTTTGTAAACCAATGAAACTATATACATGGGAGAAAGTGGATCTCAGCGGAAAAATGGGTAGATTTTATTTCGGCAAGACACCTAACAACATTATTGACTTGGGTGCTCTATTGAGGAAAGGAATAATACATTTCTACGTTATAAGTTTTGCGTGTTTGAGTTTGTCCAGTAACATGAGAGACTGAAAATTTTAAGTTGAATCTTTCAACTTAGATGGTTATGAAGTAGCA
This sequence comes from Thinopyrum elongatum, assembly GCA_011799875.1. NCBI lineage: Eukaryota > Viridiplantae > Streptophyta > Magnoliopsida > Poales > Poaceae > Thinopyrum > Thinopyrum elongatum. Next base: position 499,032,881 of record CM022302.1, on the reverse strand, counting down.
TGTTCGACGTTAGTTTTATAGCATGCTACGTCTAACCGAGAGCTAGGGAATTTGATGGCGTAATGAAGAGACACAAGGAAAATAGATGGCTAAATGTTGTCTTTGGTTCGAGAAAAATAAGATATGTTCAAAGGAAACAACAAAGTTGAAGTACGGAACTCGGGTTGTGGTTTCCCGCGTAAAAGAAAAACCCTAGACTATGTATGAAAATTTTGTCGTTATCTTCTTTTGAAAATACGACAAAAACTCACTTTCATAATGTACGACAAAGTCGAAGTACGGAACTTGGGTTGTGGTTTCCCGCGTAAAAGGAAAACCCTAGACTATGTATGAAAATTTTGTTGTTGTCTTCTTTTAAAAATACGACAAAAACTCACTTTCATAATGTACGACAGTCGAAGTACGGAACTCGGCCTGTGGTTTTCCGCATAAAAGGAAAACCCTAGACTATGTATGAAAGTGTTGTCGTTATCTTCTTTTGAAAATACGACAAAAACTCACTTTCATAATGTACACAAAGTCGAAGTACGAAACTAGGGTTGTGGTTTCCCGCGTAAAAGGAAAACCCTATACTATGTATGAAATTTTGTCGTTGCCTTCTTTTGAAAATACGACAAAAACTCATTTTCATAATGTACAACAAAGTCGAAGTACGGAACTCGGGTTGTGGTTTCCCACGTAAAAGGAAAACCCTAGATTATGTATGAAAGTTTTGTCGTTATCTTCTTTTGAAAATACGACAAATTTTCACTTTCATAATGTACACAAAGTCGAAGTACGGAACTCGGGTTGTGGTTTCCCGCATAAAAGGAAAACCCTAGACGATGTATGAAAATTTTGTTGTTGCCTTCTTCTGAAAATACGACAAAAAACTCAATTTCATATTGTACGACAAAGTCGAAGTACGGAACTCACGTTGTGGTTTCCCGCGTAAAAGAAAACCCTAGACTATGTATGAAAATTTTGTCGTTGTATTCTTTTGAAATTACGACAAAAAACTCACTTTCATAATGTATGACAAAGTCGAAGTACGGAACTCAGGTTGTGGTCTCCCGCGTAAAAGAAAAACCCTAGACTATGTATGAAAATTTTGTCGTTGTATTCTTTTGAAAATACGACAAAAACTCACTTTCATAATGTACAAAAAAGTCGAAGTACGGAACTCGGGTTGTGGTTTCCCACGTAAAAGGAAAACCCTAGATTATGTATGAAAGTTTTGTCGTTATCTTCTTTTGAAAATACGATAAATTTTCACTTTCATAATGTACACAAAGTCGAAGTACGGAACTCGGGTTGTGGTTTCCCGCATAAAAGGAAAACCCTAGACGATGTATGAAAATTTTGTTGTTACCTTCTTCTGAAAGTACGATAAAAAACTCAATTTCATAATGTACGACAAAGTCGAAGCACGGAACTCACGTTGTGGTTTCCCGCGTAAAAGAAAACTCTAGACTATGTATGAAAATTTTGTCGTTGTATTCTTTTGAAATTACGACAAAAAACTCACTTTCATAATGTATGACAAAGTCGAAGTACGGAACTCAGGTTGTGGTCTCCCGCGTAAAAGAAAAACCCTAGACTATGTATGAAAATTTTGCCGTTGTATTCTTTTGAAAATACGACAAAAACTCACTTTCATAATGTACAACAAAGATGACGCAATTGACTAAATCGTAAAACTAAATTTAGCTTTTAACGCAAAAGACAATAACAATAACACTATTATGGAAGAAATCATCCGCTCTGCTGGACGTCAACGCGTTCTGGTGGGGACCAGGCACCGCGGCCTCTAGAGCCACTCGTTCCCTCCCTTATATGTTTTAAGGGCGGTCGTCTTCTACCTCTCTCCACAGCACCAGCTCTTCACCGTCCTCCATAGCAGTGCAGCACCAGCTCCCCACTGCCTTCCACAGCAGCAGCTCCCTACCGTCCTCCACAACACTAGCTCCGACAACCCACCGTGAGGCCGCGTCAGCACCGCGTCGCTGCTGCAACCCTGCTGCAGGCGCCCGCGTAGCAGCCATGAATGGAGGAGCTTCTCGATCCCTCCGAAGCAGTCGCGGCGGTCGGCGACTTGGCGTCACACCGCTCACCATCGGCCTTGTAGCAACAGCATTTGCTGGTGACGGTAGTGGCTGCAATCCACCCGTCGCTGCCGCGCCCTTTGTTGCAGCACCCCGTCGCCACTGCGCTGTGATGAAGCTCCGCCGCACCGACGGTGGCGCTCCAGTGAAGCTTCGCCGGCGGCCATCGAGTGCTGCAATGGAGCTTTCGACGTGGGACAGCCGATGATGCGATGTAGCACCGCCCGCGCGATGGTGCGTTGCAATGAAGCTTCACCGGCGGCGTCGGGTTTTGCGCTACAGTGCCGCCGTGCCGGTGTGTCGCTGCAGTGGAACATCGCCGGCGCCCGTCAGGTGCTGCGATGGAACACCGTTGCGTCGTCGGCGGCGCTGCAGAAGCATCGCCGGCGGCGTCGGGTGTAGCGTGCAGTAATGAAGCGCCGCCGCGCCGGTGTGTCACTGCAGTGAACCGTCGCCGGCGGCTACCCGTGCTCCGATGCTGCGCTCGTCGGCAGCTTCGGGTGCTGCGAGATTGAAGCAGAGGGCGGACTGGTTGTGTGATGTGAGGAGGAAGAAATGCGTGCGTTGATCATTCGAACAAGCGAGAGGAAGGGATCCAACGGTGTGGTCAGGCTAATCATACGGTCAGCGAGGCGGCTTAAAATTTCTTTGCATCAGCGGGTTGATTCGTAGCTCTGGTCAAAAAATAAATAAGGATATGTTAAATTAGAAGATGAAAAAAAAATAAGGAAGATAAAGTTGCAATAAGTAGCTCAGTTTTCCTGTGTTAAATTAGTACTAGTTTTATTTTATTTTTGTCTTCATAGATTTTTTTTGTTTCCATAATCTACGGCAGAACCACCCAAATGAAATGACCGGGCAGGGAATAGACATTCTGCGTTAAATAGAGAAGAAAAGCAGGAAAAAAGAACCAGTTCACCGCGGAGGAATTTGCTGCGAATTCAAATACGGAGAAGAAGCCCTCCGGAGACCACACGAACCGTTCGCGGAACAGAAGAAAAAAAAAGCCGGCAGAATCTGATCCCGCGATCGAGCCGCGAATATGTCAGCGCAGGGGCCGAGTCAAGCCCGGGGCCAGCTGGGGAGGCCAAGCCGGAGCCGTTGACCGGCACACGCGGCACGGTCCGACTGGACGAGCCTCGGCGCCTGCGTGCCGGGGGCGCCTCAATGATTGGGCATCGATGGCGCTGCGACCGGGTGCGGGGGCGCACCACGCCGCGAGCCTGCGGCCACACACTCTGGAGCCCTCGCTGGGGCCGGCCATCTGGCTCGTACACAAACCTCAAAAAACAAATCTGGCTGCAGTTTGTTCTCAAAATAAAATGATCTTTTTTTTCTTGCGGGTAAAAAAATAAAAATAAAATGATCAACTTGCATGGCGTCAACTACAGTAAAATTGGGTAGGCTCGTTAGAGCATGGTTAATAGTATAGCCAACTGCTAGCTATATGTAATTGCCATGTCATATATAGCCATCACTTATACCAACTCATACAATAAGGTTAGCTATAAGGTTGGCTATAAAAGTACTACTTTTTCTCATCTTCTCTTTATCTCTTTCTTCATATTTATTGTATTGGCCTAGGAATCCGCATATAGCTAGGCTTTTGTATGAGAGCCCACTCCCCTTGCTTTTTCATGTATCTCTCCTCCACATAGGCAAAATTGCCATGTAAGCGGGCTATAAGCCCCTTCCCAATGCTCCACCTTGTACAGGTGCTAAGTCTGCCATGTAGGTAAAAAATCTGATGTGACAAGACAATTAAGAGGAGAGAGATGGGTTTGGTGACCCTAGGAAGAACCAATGCTAAATGCGCAAACCTAGGCCAAACATTTAAATGAAGCAAACTCACCAATGCATGAAAGAGTTTAGTAGCTAAGTCATTAAATGAAGGGACCTTAGCAACAACAACTTAAAGCACCTATGCATTGGGGACTATAGTTGCTAAACTATTTAATGCGCTTAGCACCTCATCTAAGCAACTATCCATTGGAAGAGGTCTAAGCCTGCTATTGTACTTGCTCTTAGCACGACTGTTGGCATTGGCACGTTACGACTTACGAGGACGTATAAGTTACCTCCACTTGTCCGGAATGTAGGTCTCTTGTGACTACTTTTTACTGTACCATTAAATAAATATTTGACATGCACACAATTTTGCATTACATAAAAATAATTAGAAGTATATTCCACACAAAAAAACTATTGACAAGAAATTGATGTTTTGTCAAGCAATTTTTTATGTTTTTGATACTATTAATTTTCTCTATGGAAATTCGATTTAAAAAAAAAAAAAAACAAGTGGTGGTAGTAATACTTCTTTTCATAAATATATTAGCATGTGTGTGTAGCTTCTCTAACCAACTAAGTAATGGCCATCAAGTCCACTCAACAGCCAAATGATAATCTTGAAAATGTCCATGTGCTCCTTGCCCTCCGATTTTCTCTATTAAGTTATCACATCAAATGGTACATATGTAAATGAACCGCGCGTATAAACACAAAGAGATCGCTGCGACCTTTCGTGTCCACACGCACATTTGCGACATGACAATACTTTTCATCCGAATTCTTCACATAGTTAATACCCGGGTCGGCCTCGACGGTTTAGCGTTGGAGAGTTGAAGATCGCTCGCCGGGGCGCTGCAACAAGCCAATAGGCCAACTAGCTGGCTGTGCCTGACCTGTAGCTCGTGTGATCGACTAGTCTTGCACGCGAAAGCGAGAGGAAATGTATTGTAGAGCATACACGTTCACCGGCTGATGATTCACGTGCCGATGCTCGGCTTCTATGTACGCGGTGCACGCACAGTGCCTCGGATGCCACGGCGTGACGTGACGTGTGCGTGCGTGCGTACTTTTTTCCCGAGAAGTATGTATGCGTGTACACACATACATTTTTTTTCCACAAAGAGTGTACACGTATACAGGGGTGAGGAAAATTGTTCAGAGAGTTTTAGTGCTGGCAAAATATATATTTAGAGTTTCATTCCACTGGATCACGCATGCGTGCACGCGTATATACGTGAGAATGGTTCTCTTCACATCACGTATCCATCGCCGCATTACATGGCACTTAATATATTGCATGGTGTTAATTAATTAATTAGGCTATGCACTTAGCCCACATTGGGTTGGGAATGATGGGAAAAAGTGTGCTTTTCCTGTCAGAAACAAGCAATGATCACCGCTATATTCCGAAGAGTGACACATCAGCGTTATCTTTCCTGGCATCTCCGGTGTTGATACACACGGTACAGTATGCATATGGCACTCTTTTCTGCATCCTGACAAAAGCACGCACGTCCGGAGACATATATCCAACATATGAACACAAATCCAAAGCGACACTTTCAGTGCACTCTACATGCCACGGAGATATCCGTGCACGTCTCATGTCAAAACTCTGTTAGATATGATGACAGGCACGTACTGGGTATGGGTCCAAAACTTTCCGTTGATCGTCCGCCACGACACGGTGCGTGCGTGTGTCTCGAGCAGAGCCGTGCAAGAAGCTAGGCGATAAGCTCAGTGACGATAAAGTTTAGCGGAGCTCGATCACATTTAGTCACTGTCACACACTTGCACGCATGACGGACGACATACGTGGACGTGGAGTGACCGCTGCCGAACGGCACTGCTAGCTTGTGTCTTCCCTAGCAGGCAATCCATGCATGCATGACAAGCTCCATGCGTGCAATGTATCAATCGGATGAGATCGGGCAGGTTAATCCATCCGTTCGTTGTATATGGAACCTCATTTCGGCAACGACGAAAGGGGCCCTCATTGATCACACGATGCAAGTGCGTGTCCGTATCGATGATGTTGGTTTGGGTAGTTAGGCGAGCCGGCTAATGGCAGACAGACCGGCAAACGGGTCGATGCATGTGTGCTCGAGCCCCCATACATGCAATCGTGCCCTCCAAGGAACAACTTTTCATTTGCGATCGACGTCGACGGCGACCGGCCGCCATCGCGGTCGATCCGGGTGCCGCAAATCTTCAACCTATACCTTCCCTGAGTGCACGTGAAACACGGAGCTAGCTAGTCAACTGTGCACTATCCCTGCTACAAATACGAGCAATTCACATTTGAAAAAAGGGAGAGATTTTTTTACATAAGTTAATCCAAAAATATAAAGCATGATGAACATATTAAACACAATGACCCGGAAATCCAATTTGGCTCTAGGGAGCATATGCTCCTGCTTGCCAAAAATGTACTTTGTAAATGTCAATTTTTTTTTGAAAAAAATATATGTTTATTGTCACACCGAAATGCGACCTGTAAAGTTCTATGGGGGAAGCTTTACGCATTTTGATCTGTGAAAAAAAAAAACAAATCAAACGTCAAATGTTACCTTCAAATGCGAACCAACATATTGTTGGATGGTTAGGAGGACAGTGGTATGCCCAACCCATCGAAGTTAAAGTTCTAAACTTGACATTGGTGATCGCATTTTTCTGGATTTATTTTAGGCCTTTCGGTGATGCGCGTTCAGTGGGAGAAAACATTCCCGTCGACTATGAAGGCGTCTGTGGCGACTTTGTCAATCTCAAGATGATGTACCGGCTTAGCCTCTCTGAGGTGCTCGTAGGGGTAGGGTGTGCGCTCATGCATTCATAGGAATGAGTGTATGTGTGTATGTATAAGTGTCTGCGTTTGTACTACATAGCAATCACATGCATGTGCGCATGCATGACATTCATTGGATTAAGCTGTGTTAGGCTTCTCCAACGCGGAACCTCAAACCACCCGCATTTGTCCAAATCGGGCGATACAAACCCCGCAAGGCATCCAATGGAGTCCCGCATCCTTCCGCTGATCAGTCCGGACCTCTGTTTTCCTGCAAATCGAAACCAAACCAGAGGGCTTTGCGGGAGTCCAGACACCATCCATGTAGTACTCCCACACCCCCGACCCACTCAAAACTGAGACGGATCCCGTGCATTTGGAGTTGGCGTCATTGTTTACCATCCCACAGCTCTCCACCCCAATTCCCACCCTTTTTCACCGCAGCCGGCGCATGGACTCGTACGAAAAGCTGCCAAAGACAGTGGTGGTGCGTAACAACCCCAACACAGAACCCCTGCCATTATATTTGTAATGTATTTATTTATGGATGATTAGTGTATGGATTTAATTTTTCCTTTCTTTTCATCTTTTCAAGTAATGTTTCACACCATTTTGAAAACTTGTGACATTTTCAGAAAGCCACTTGAGACTTCCAACTATTTTCCATTTGAGTTTTCTATCTTTTCCTTTAAAGCTTTTATAAATTGCAGCACCAATTTTTTTTCAATTTGCCCCTAAACCTTGCTCATAAATCATTATTGCATTTATCCAAGCTACCACAAAAGCTTCATAATTTTTGGGCATCCAAAACTCCAAATCCTAGTTCAACTCATTTGAATCAAATTAAAATGAGTTTGAATTCAAAACTTTTCAGCATGTCTCTTTTGAATTTTCCTGAATCAAGCACATTTTTACAAGTCCAGAGAAATTTGTCTCATGCACTAACTCTTTTTATAACCCTCTCTTTCTTTTCCTCCAAGTTTATGTTTACATTTAATTAGAAAAGGAAAAGTAAACAAAGGGGGAGTGACAGAGCTGTGCCCACCTAACTTTCCCTTGCTCCCTTCTCTTTTTACCGAGAGCGGCCCAACCCACAACGAAGGGGTACACACTGTTCTTCTTCATCGGTTAGAAACAAGTTCACCCCCAGCGAAACTGCGCACATGGACGGAGAGCGTCCACGTCGCCCCGATTTCGTCAACCAGCGCCCCTATAAAACACCTCCCCAATGTGCTTAGGAAGGATGGACACAGAGAGTGACAAATGAGAGAGAGAGAGAGAGAGAGAGAGAGAGAGAGAGAGAGAGAGAGAGAGAGAGAGAGAGAGAGGAGATTGATTGGTTGATTTATCTGAAGTGGAAGGTTGTGAAGGTAAAACTTTCTCAACAACTTGAATATGCTGAATGCAACATTAGGATAGTCGGCAAAATGTCCAAATAGATGTGGAAAGCTACTTTGCATAAGAATTTGATGATTTTGGCTTCTACAAGTCAAACCCAAGAATATTTCACTACTAAAACAGAGTAATATTGGCAACCACTCGTTGTACAATTGTTTGGTTTAATAAGATGTTGGATGTTGTGCAACTATTGCACATTTTATTTCACTAGGATTGCATGTTTTTTAGGTTGCATGAATAACAAGCCTTCAATTGTTATTATATAACTTAAGCGCATAGTCAAGAAGGATAGCTAGGGTACATTATGTGGGCAATTCATGTCTGAATTCTAATAGGGTGGATGTTGTTGAAGATCCTCCACACAATGCACGGACATTGGCACCCATTTCAGGCACTTGCACGCTTTCCGTTCATACGGGGAAAGAGGTTTTTCGTCTGTGGCATCACAAATAACATGATAAAAAAAGCGGTAACAAGATACAAAACATCATCAGTGATTACTGGCTCTGTGGTCCCATTCCGCAATATTCAAGGAAGGCAACCACAACTAGCACCCAATGTCTCCTGGTCGATCATGAACAGGGCACGAGACCACAAAAGAACACCCCTAGCGCTACTCAGACTTGCCACACTGTTCTATTCCTACACCGTTTTGGCCACATCTCGTGTCGCTAAAAGGATCGACAAGGCTATGCCAATGTGCATGGACTCATATCATATTTTCCGGTGGTGGCTTCTTCTTGATGGTGACCGTGTTTAGTTTAGCTTATTATCTCTCTTTATATTGTTCAAATGGGGTTCCCTATGGTCGGGTTTGTTTTTTGAACAAAAGTCTCGAGTTTTTGAGTAAATATAATAAACTGCAAGCAACATACCGTCCTTTAGTTCTCTAATAAAACATGAGAAATGTAGAGGCCAATGATTAACGATAAAACAACCCCATTCAATGTTCTCACACTTTCAACAACTATGCACCGTAATCTATTAATCCAGTTAACTACCACTCAACTGACAATGCATTTTGACAGCATACCAGTAGAGTGTGGAGTTTGGAAGTTGTCTGAGGTCAAGAGCCTTAATACTTGTGTCATCAAGTAGGGCAATTTATCAATGTAAAACTCAATTTGAGCTCTTTTTATCCTAACCATGACCAGGATGTTACTACACAAACCAAACATGTTTGGCGCAGTCGCAATCCTAATGCTTCCAAGTCCTAGGCTATTTGTAGTTTAATGTTGTTTCAAAAAGTGACTACTAACTACAAAACTTGTGCACATTACATACATATTATGCCTATATAAACCTAGGAATGATTGAGCTCTACTCCTCGCTCAATGCAAGTGTGCAACCATGTACGATGTTTGTTTTCCAAGAAAAGTGATGCCTTTCTCTCTTCGCATGCTTAAATAGGACACTATTATACATTAACATTTTGATACCATGTGGTCCCAGAAATCATGTTTCCTGCATGTAGTTCAATATTGTCAATCTATCAGAAGGAGCATATGGGCATTCAAATAATGAGCACATCGATTCAAGTATTTACTACACTGTCACATCGATTCAAGTATTTACTACACTGTCACATCGATTGGCCACGCGTAAGTGTGGTCATGGAAGCAAATCATTGATGGGTTAACACATAGACTTGGCTCCAAGGCAACCAACCAACGATATCCGACAAACTCGGTTCCCATGTGAGACTAAATTGAGTTGCTCGATCGGATTTCCTGTCGCATGGGGCTTTGACGTACATGTCATGGTTAATTGCACACATAAGGATGTCTTCCCTATTTGTTGAGACGAGACATGCACGACGACAGATCCTATTTGGCACGCGGGTTGCTGCTAAGGGACGCACCCCCCCTATTTCGCGTTGCTTATGTTTAGGCCGGCCCAGCTAGCCGTTTTCAGTTGGTTTTTCTTTTTTCTACATATTTTTACTTTTGTTTTTCCGCTTTTTCGAATTAATTTTTTCCTTTCTCACTAAATTTTCTTTTTCTTTTATTTTTTGCATTTTCCTTTTCCTTTCTTTTCCATCTTTCGTTTTTTCCTTTCCAAATTTAAAAACATTTTTTAAAATATGGGAACATTATTTTTCAAATCGGTGAACATTTTTTGAAATTTGAATATATTTTTCAATTGGTGAATATTTTATGAAATTCAAATATTTTCATCCAATTCATAGAAATAAAAATTGTTCTTCAATTTCAAAAAATAATCACGAATTATACAAACATGTTCATCATATATAAAAAATGATCATCAAATTCAAAAAATATTCTTGAATTAAAAATTTGTATTTTTTTTGTAAAAAATATTCATTTAAATCTAATTTTATGTATCAAAATTATTTTTTTCCATAAAATTCAAATTTATTCATAAAAATGTTCATATTTCAAAAATTTTGAACTTATTTTTTATTTAGTGAACATTTTTTGAATTTCTGAACATTTTTTGCTTTACGATAATTTTGTTGAAATCATGAACATTTTGAATCAGCAAACATTTTTTAAATCAATGAACTTTTTTTCACGATTATATTTTTATTTGTGTGAATATTTAGGAAAACATATACATTTTTTAATTCGCAAAATGTTTCTTCAAATTCATGAACATTTTTCAATATTGGAACATTTTTTTAAATAATGAACATTGTTTTAATCGACGAACCTTTTATGTTTCAGGAATAATTTTCCGAATTCTTTTTTGAAAGTTGGAACTTTTTTCAGATGACGAATTATTTTAGAAAACTAAAAATTAAACAAGAAAAACAAATTATTTTTAAAAAAGAATAAATTGCAGTGGCGCTCTACAAGCCCATTATAGGGTTAATACTACAGGGCGCACAACACCCCTTCCGCGATTGGCCAGCTCATCTTCATTTTTTATAAACTCTGCAAAAACACGTGCAGAGGTGGGATTCGAACTCGCGCCACTTCACCTTGTGTGATCAGGTACATCTTCTTCCCTCTTTTGTTCTTCTTTTTTCCTTTTCTCTTTTCTTCATTTCCTTTTTTCAAACTCATGAAGTTTTCTTCAAAATCAATGATTTTTTTTCTTTCAATTTTTTGAACCTTTCTTCAAATTTGTGAACTTTTTTCATAATCGATGAGCTTTTTTCAAATTTGATGAACTTTTTTCAAATTTGTTATGAGCATCCCCACTGAAAGAAGTAGCTCCCTAGTAGACCTTTAATTTTGATCATACTACCAATTTCAGGTCAGAGTGTAATGATTATGAGCATCCCCCCTAAAAGAAGTATAGCTCCCTAGTAGATGATTTTTCTATATAAGTCAGCTCATTCTCAGCCGGCTTCCGATATAGCCATATAGTTGTGCAAAATGCTCTTATTTTTCAGTTGAGTAGGTCTCAGCCGGCGTTCTTGAGTTCTTGAGTACTACCTTCATCTTGGTTTATTGGTCCCTTTTATAATTTGTGCCAAATTTTGACCAAAGCTCTAACTAATAAAATATTAATGCATGTCAACAAAAACATGTATGAACATTTTGTTAGTTAAATTTGTGGTCAAAATTAGACACAAAATACAATGTGGACCAATAAACCAGGACAGAGGTAGTACTAAGTACGCCCCCGCGTCGCTCGTTTTGGGCGACTCGGGCGGCACGAGCGCCGCCACCGCTCCGGCCCTCTCGTCGGCCGCTCCCCCTCGCCGCCGCCGGTCAGCACCACCGGGGCAAAGCCCCGCCTGGTCGCCGGTGGCGGCGGGATATTTTTCTCCTCCGCTGGTCCTCTCCCCGGGTGATTAGGCGGCTGCTCCTCATGAGATCGTCCAGGCGGCTGCGACTTCTGAGATCCATTCGGCTCCCTTCAGCTGACGGGCACCTTCCTGTCCCCGCTGGCATTGGATCCCTCCTGGATGCGAGTGTGGGTCATGGCCACCTGCTCCTTCCAATTGGTGGTGGTTCCAATCGGCCGGGTCAATTCGGAGGTCGCCGAGTTGAGCCTAGGACGGCCGGAGAAGCGATCTCTGGCATGTACCATCTAGATCCAGCGCCGGTATGGCTGCGACATGTGCTCCGGCGTTGGCGATGGTACGTGTGGTGGCAGGATATGGCTGGGCGTCCGATCGGGCCTCCACCCCGGCATGCTGCGGTGGTGTCCATGTGGACGACGATCCTTGGGGTTCTTTTTGCTCGAAGATGATGTTCTGTCGGTTCCAGACTCTCATGGATCTTGCCGTTGATGAGTTCCGGAATGCTCCGCCGGAGATCTTCATTGTGTGTTTGACACCTGTAGATTGCTGGATCGGATGGGATTCGGTCGTGTGCACCCCTATTTCAGCCCGAGTGGCTTCAGGAGGGTGAGACGCGAAGCTTCGGTATCTGTTGACATTATGGGATGCGTCGGTATTTTGATTTCCATGGTGAAGACAATGACGAAGAACATCATGGTGACTGAAGTATGAGGCCTTGTAATGGCGGATCGACCCTTCGTGGCGAGGAGGACTTTGCTTAGTGATCTGTGACTCGTAGCAGCGGCATCGGCAAGTGGGGGCGGCAACACAAGAGGAGTACAGAGTCTTAGCTTTCAGGGTGAAAACCCAAGATCTGACCTTAATTGGTTGTGCCTGGCAGTGACCTTGTTGAAGGCATTGTTTTGAGAGCGCGGATCTTCTCCAGGGTGAAAACCTAAGATCTAGGATCGGGCGATGACGGTGCATGTGCACTGTTTCCTTTTTGGAGGCGTCACTTTTGGAGAGTTTGGACTTCGGGTGTTGTTTAGGTGGTGGTTCGTGCTGCAGCTACAAGGAAGATCACTGTAGCGGGACCTTTCTTTTCTTTTTTTTCTTCTTCTTTTTGGTTGTGTGTAACCGTAGTGTCTTTATGATATTTTGTTGTTGCAGAGGGTGGGTGTAATTGGTATCTCCGCGATATTAATATATTCCCCTTATCGAAAAAAATCTCACTAACCCATTAATCTTCACATGCATATATGCCACCTCAACATCACTCATGCATCATGTATGGGAAAAGATTCACCTTAACATGCAAACGTGCATAGTAAAAAGCCCACCTCCATAATTAAATCACCAAATCTTCACCAAGGATCCCACGATATGGATATGCGATTATATCCTCGCGACTACGCTACCGAAAGGGAACACCGGGGGGGGGGGGGGGTCGGAGTACAACATCACGCTGCACCCCAGAACACATAAGCTCCACGACAATGCCCTGAGGAGGGAGAATGACGCTAAGTGTTGCCGCTGCCGAGTCCTAAACACACAAGGGTCTTAACTGTGACGACCCCGGCTTAATCGTGCACTAACCATACACGCAGATGCACATGATCAAGCCTAAGGACTCACTTGAAGATATCACAACACAACTCTAAAACATAAATGAAGTCATACACGCTTTATATTACAGGTCAGGGCCTCGAGGGCTCCAATACATAGCAAGATGGCATACAAGTGTCAGCGGAAGCATCAGATATCTGGGTACAGATATTACAGAGAAACAGATAGGCCTTTAGAAAGGCGGGGCAAAATTAAAATACTACGATCGAAAGGTGTAGGCCTCCTGCCTAGAACCCTCCGAATCCTACTCCTGGTCATCTGTCGGCTCCTCGTAGTAGTACTCGCCGGGAGGGTAGTAGTAGTAGCCGTAGTCGTCGACGGGGGCAGCTATCTCAGGGGCTCCGTCATCTGGCGGCGTCAATTGGATATGGGGAGAAAAAGAAAGTAAAGCAAACGTGAGTACTCATCTGAAGTACTCAGCAAGCAAGGATCTACACTACATATACAACATTTTCAAAGGAGGGCTGTATATGTGGACTGGGCTGCAGAAATGCCAGAATAGAGGGGAAGGCCTAGTCCTATCGAAGACTAGCATCTTCAAGCATCTTCATCGGTCTTGCAGCATTAGAAGAGTGCAGATTAACATAATGTAAAGTAGTAGTAATGTTATCAACCTCGCCCAGAGATCCTTCCTCGACTCCCTGCGAGAAAGCAATCCCAGAGCCATACTATCCATTTCATCTCAAGTCTCCAGTTCTAGTTGTACCGATCGGGATACAACTCCGAGTGTCTGTTACCATAGGGCATGCTATCGATAGATTGGTTCTTCCCTGCAGGGGTGCACCAACTTACCCACCACGCTCGTTTAACTCCGGCCGGACACACTTTTCTGGGTTATGCCCGGCCTCGGCTAAACAACACGCCGCAACCAGACCAAATACTTAACAGAGAGGTCAGCACACCGGACTAACCTATGCCCCCAGGGGTCTTGGGCCATCGCCCCGGGAACTCCTGCACGTTGCGTCAGGCGGCCGAGAGCAGACCTAGCAACCCCTTAATACAAGCGCAGTTGCGTAACCAGTCCAACTCGACGCGCGCCGCTCAGTTGCTGACGTCCATTAAGCTTCGGCTGAAGTATACGATGTAGAACGCCCATACTATGCCCACGTGATGGTTAGTGCTATCAGGCCAGAGGCCCCTCGGATCAAATATCCAAACCGTTAGTGTGTTGGTAGTGCGGTAACGAGCAGAGACTCACGAAAGATGTGACCCCGTCGCCCCATCTCGAGGACTTGCGGCAAGGGCTAGGAATGCCCGGCCACGCCTCGTGTTCAGCTCTCGGGCACCATCCAGGTCCACCCGACTCCACATTTCTCGCAATTAAGCTCGCGGGGGTACCCCTCAGGGCTGACCCGTCTTTATCCAGAATAAGCAGTGTCAACAGTAATGTAAAGGCATCCATGTGGCTACCATATCAAGAAGGAATCCGAGGCATCACCCTCGTTGGATTCCCACCTGACGTAAACATCAAGGTGAACGGGGGAGGAATGACCCTCGAGGTCCACACTTGAGCAGTTGCTCGATGATGTCGTTATCGGGGGTGGTGTAGGAGGAATCACCCTCGCTGACCACGATCGAGTAACTAACCTACAAGGTTATCATCAGAAGTGCTGACGAGGTATCACCCTCAGCACTCGATAGTAACCCAGTAGTGTCGAACATCTAAGGGGGAGTGATGTGCGGTGCCGGGGCCTGGTCTTCGATCCCGTTAATCGGGTCTTCTGATGATCCAGCGGGGCAATCGGGATATAGTGGGATCTTTAATGGGTCTCTATCCAACCTATACTAAACAGTTTAGGATAAGCAGGTAGGAAACAATAGCAGGTTACAATAAACAGGCTATGCAGCAGATATAGGATAACAGCAGCAGCAATAACTTCTAATGCAAGCATAAGAGGGAAGAGAGTGGGCGATATCGGAATGCTCAAAAAAGGGGGTGCTTGCCTGATTGCTTTGCAAACACCAACTGGTCTTCAACGAGGTAGACGATCTTCGGGTCATCGTCGGTCTCGGGGTCTATCGAGGGAAAGGGGGGAGAAGAAACAAATAAATACACGGCCACGAAAGTAATCATAAAACAAGACATGGCACTACGCGGTGTTAGGGGTGACCTAATGCAGTGATACACGTCGTAGATGAAGCGGGAAAATATCTGGGATCTTTTCCCGGCTCTGGGCATCTGTCAGACAAATGAATCAGAGGGGAAGGTTACATGTTCAGGTAGTTAGAGGCATGTGACAGATAAATGGAGAGCGTATTAGGATTCGTCTCGTCGTTCTGAGCAACTTTCATATATAAAGTTTTTCGATCCGAGCTACGGTTTAATTACTATGAATTTTTAGAGATTATAACATTTTCTGGAATTATTTAGTTAATAGAAAAGGAATTATGATGTTAGCAGAGTGTCAGCATGACATCAGCAGGTCAACAGAACGCTGACCAGGTCAAACCTGACCAGTGGGTCCCACTGGTCAGTGTCTGGACTAAATATTAGTGGTTAATTTATCTAAATTAACCTAATTATCTAGCGGGACCCACTTGTCAGTGACTATACTAATTAACCATCTAATTTAAATCTAGATTAGCCTAATTAATTGAGGGGGGCCCCACACGTCAGTCACACAGGGGAAACAGTACAGCGCGTTGACTATAGTCAACGCGGTCAACAGAGCATCGGTCAGTGACTCAGGCGGGTCCACGTGGCGGCCAGGTCAGCGGGCGGTGCCGGAGCTGCTCCGGCGACCGTTTCCGCGGCGATCTCTCGCCGGAGTCAGGCAGAAAACCGCTACGGCCCATCATTTTGTGCGCTGTGGCTTGCGTTCGAACGGGGAGAGTTCGCCGCATCGATTGAAGGTACTGGGCGGAGCTGGGGCTGCCGGAGAAGGCGTCGGCGACAGGCAAGGCGGATGCCGGCGTTCGGGTGAAATCGAGCAGGGAGCTAGGGGGCTCGAGAGGACGAGCGGAAGGGCTCGACGGGCTCCTGGCCGTACTATGAGCACGATGCCGTGCTCGGAAGTGAGCTCGGCCGGCTGTGGCCACGATGGCGAAGCAGCAGGCGGCGGCCGGAATACGGTGATGCTCGGGCGCGTGGCTACGACGCGGAAACGGAAGGGAAAACAGGGGAAATGGGTGCGGCTCACCGAGAGGAGGTCGGTGACGAGCTCGTACGGGGCCGGGGTGGTCGGGGTGGTGCAGATCGACGGTGAGGCCGCGGCGGTGCAGAGAAGGGGGCGGCTTGATCCCGGAGCTGTGGTGATCTCCTGCTCGAGCTGCTCCTTACGGACGACGAAGACGACCACGATGCAGCGCTTGGACGAGCTGGCTCGGCGCGGGCTGACCAGTGGCCACGACAAAGACGGGCGGCGGCGACGGCTCCGTTCGGTAGCGGTGGAAGCGAGCGAGAGGAGGGAGGAGAGCGAGCGGAGCGAGGGGGAAGTGGAAGAGGATGGCCAGGGGGAGGAACGGGACGATCCTTATCTCCTCGCGGCGCCCGCTGCGTCGCGGTGTCGAGCGATGGCCGGCGCGAGCGCGGTCGACCATGGGGAGGACGACACCAAGGCGAGGTAGGTGGGGGAGGACTGCGGGGCTGCCTGGGCCGCACTGTGGCTTCGGCCCAGTGCCAGGTAAGCCTATCCCCTTTTCTATTTTTCTGCTTTTCTTTTTAGTTATTAGCAGAAGCTGTACAGAAATAATTAGGGCTGCCAAAACACTTTTGATAAATGTGGGACTAGGCCACATAAATACTTTGTGAATTTTGTCACTGCCACAAAATGTTTCAGGGCATTTGGAAGTGGCTAGGTATTTTTAGAAATTGAATAAGTCAAGACAAATGTTGCTGGACCACCAAAATAAAATCCAGGGGCATTTTTGGGAATTCTGTTAAGGTTGATTCCAATTTTATAATTGCCTTGAGATTATTTACAACATTATGAACATTTTTGTTTTGATGTTTGATGAAATAATTATTTGTCTTGCATTTTGAATTTTGAATTGAATTGGATTATTTCTTAAATGCAATTTGATGATGACAATCATGATGACAAGGCATGTTGTCTCGGTTAATGATAGAGTAAAGATCTGGGGGTGTTACATTAACCCGGGACCCTGACACAAAGGGGAGAACCACCACGACGTCTTCAAGAAAAAGAACAACGCCTGCAAGTGTCACCGTCGTTGGCGCCAAAGCGCGGTGCTTTCGCTCGACAACTCACCTGTGACGACCCCGGCTTAATCGTGCACTAATCATACACGCAAATGCGCACGATCAAGCCTAAGGACTCACTTGAAGATATCACAACACAACTCTAAAACATAAATAAAGTCATACAAGCTTTATATTACAAGCCAGGGCCTCGAGGGCTCGAATACATAGCTCGATGGCATACAAGCGTCAGCGAAAGCATCAGATATCTGAGTACAGATATATTACAGAGAGAGAGAGAGATAAGCCTTCACAGAGGCGGGGTAAAATAAAATACTACGATCGAAAGGCGTAGGCCTCTTGCCCTGGACCCTCCGATCCTACTCCTGGTCGTCAAACGGCTCCTCGTAGTAGTAGTACTCGCCAGGCGGGTAGTAGTACTGGTCGTCGGCTGGGGCGTCAGGCTCAGGGGCTCCGTCGTCTGGTGGCATCAATTGGAATATGGGGAAAAAAGAAAGTAAAGCAAACATGAGTACTCATCCGAAGTACTCAGCAAGCAAGGATCTACACTACATATGCAACATTGTCAAAGGAATGACTGTATATGTGGACTGGGCTGCAGAAATGCCAGAATAGAGGGGGAAAGCCTAGTCCTATCGAAGACTAGCATCTTCAACAATCTTCGACAGTCTTGCAGCATAAGAAGAGAGCAGAGGAACATAATGTAAAGTAGTAGTAGTAGTATTATCTGTAGGGTAACGCAGTAGAAAACAAAAATTTTCCGACCTACGCACCAGCCCAGGACCACTATGGAGACTGCATACAAGGTTTGATCATTTTCGTTACCGACTCGTAGCGCAGCGGAAGTAGAGTCGATGACGATCGTCGGTGCAGATCCCCGCAGCTAGGATTTACAACCTCCCAACCGCGAGGATGTACTCCCTCATCCGCCACTCGGACAGCCCTCCGGGAGGCGGTCGGACAGTCCCCCGGACGGTGTCGTGGACAGCCCTTCGGGAGGACTCACAGAACTCGGACCGTCACTCGGACAAAAGGACGAAACTACGACCTCTCTACGGGGTTGCACACATACGGTGCCATCTATCCGGCAGGGCTTCGCCGTCCAGAACTAGTTCCCACCGGAACCCAGACAGCCTTTCGGCACTACGAAACTATTTCGTGGGAGGGAGAGAGAATGCCAGATCATGCATGGCTTGTGTGAGAGAGTTGGAGTGGAGTTGGAGAGCACCTCTCCTCCTCCTTATATAGTGGTGGAAGGGGTGGAGGGGGCTGAAAATTCAGCCCACTAAACATGGGGAAAACATGTTCCCACAAAACAAGGAGAACATGTTCCCACCAAACAAGGGAAAAACATGTTCCCTTGTCCATGGTGTTCCCCCATGGGGCCCCACCTTCCTCCCAACACTCTCCACCATTTGTGGGGGCTGCCCCCCACCATGGGGCCCCCCCCAACATTTTGTCCAGCCACAAGGGGGCTGCTCCCAAAGGGGGCCCCCCAAAAAACAGCCGAAAAACAGCCCCCACGATCTGTGGGATCTTGTCCCCTCACGCTGGGACAAGATGTTTTCCGCGACTATTATTTCTGAAAAATTCCAGAAGGTCCCAGAACATTTCCGGCACCCTCTAAAATTATCTGGACGCGCTCTGGAACATTTCCAGTATGGTGGTTTAATTTAAAACCATCTTTGTTTACCCGGTAAACAACTCCGGCAGCTCCGAAACTTTTTTTCGGTTTTTTCTCCAGAAAAATTCCAGAAATTACCAGACCAATCTGGCAACCTCCAAAACATTCCCGGTGCTTGCCGAAACCTTTTTGGATCAATGGTTTTATCCGAAACAACTTTTCGGTTTTACCGAAACTTTTTCAGTGTTCTCTCTCCGGAACTCTTCCGTTGTCTCCGAAACTTTTCGGTGATTTTCTCTCAGACTCCCTGTCTAGTATTCAGCAAATAGATGACCCTTAAGCGTGTGACCCTATAGGTTCGGTGAAGTATAGACATGACACGGAACACCTTCCGATCAATGATCAACATCGGAGCCGTGGACACCCATATTGACCCCTATACCCACACGAATGAATATTCGAGTGAACCTCCAGTTGCCGTGTGCTATTCCTGTTGCTTCACGATATGTTACAAATACCCGAGGTTAGACATGTAGGCATTTCCGTGGATCAACAACTTGTCCACTATGCCAGTTACCTCGTTACCGGTATTGTTCTCTTTTCTCGTTACCGTGTTCCGGCATCCCTGTGATCAAATCACAAAGTGTCTGGCCAGACGATGATGGATACCGTAACACCGAGAGGGCCCAGAGATATCTCTCCATCGTCGGCGGAGCAAATCCCAATCTCGAGCTATCAAGTTACTTGACACACTTTTCCATGAACCCGTAAGCCGCCGTAATAGCCACCCATTTACGGATGACGTTTAACAAACCCCAAAGTTCATGAAGCAAGTATGAAGAAACTCGACACTCTCATGGTCTAAGGAATTTTGCAAACATTAACCATCTCTGTGTTATTAACCATTAATATGTGACGAATGTAACTCATAGCATAACATCAATTTGGGTCGATTCAACACAAATGTTCTTCTAACACTGTGCCCTCAAAATTGCTGGCATAGACATGCCCATGATCAGGAAAACAGAACCATCATGCAATACTTGAGCTAGTCTTAGAGGCCAGACTAGGAATACATATTACCGTTTATTATTCCACACGTGCATATGAGTCTTCCTCCGAGCCTCGTTTTATTTGCAGACTCGAGAACCATAGCAGTTATAGCATGGAACATAAACCTAATTATGAACAGGGAGATAATCAATACCATTTATTATTGCCTCTAGGGCATATCTCCTACAGACTCCCACTTGCACTAGAGTCAATAATCTAGTTAATGCTAATGCACTTTACACCTGTGGCACACCGGTGTAAATATGCTTCGCTTGTGGTATAGCCTGAATGTTCAACGGATCTGACGACTTCAGCTCCGTGTGTATCTTTGCATATCCTCGCGTTTTCACGCTTTCACAAAAGTCATATTTTGTGTGGACTTGGCTTGATATGTATGCGAATCACAGGTCGAACCTGGATTCCTCAGACTGAGTTATGGAGCAACTACTTGCAGTAGTGTCCCATTGACAAAAGCCATCTTGGAACCATACTAAGTTCATGAATGAACTATATGATTCAACATCTTCTTTGTCGCTTTAAAAGCGGCAACATACTTTGCCTTTGTTATAGAATTCGCCACAGTAACTTGTTTGAACAAATTCCAACTAACTGTGCCACCATATTGTGTGTTACACAAAACCGTCAATTTAAATCGAAAATCGCATGGAGAAATGATGAAGACTGTATCGATGTAACCTTTTACAACGAACTCTTCATGATCTCTACTTGCGAGAAAACTTGTCATCAGTGCTACTATAGTACTCAATGACCCTTTTTCACTGTTGTCCCTTGATCAATACTTTTGATCACTTTGGTATCTATACTCGCAACAACTTTGGGAGTATTGGACATATCTGGTTATTATACATACCATGGAATACATGATTAATCCAAACACAAGAGTGTGTGGAATCCCCATCATGTATTTTGCTCATCAGTGTTTTTGGGACACCGAGTCTTGCAAAAACTCTTTCCATGTGACTTCGGCAAGAATCACTCCTTGGCGTTTTAAATGCTAAAAAGTTTTAGCATCTTGTCAATATGTATTTATTGCTTAGCCCCATTAGGTAAATCTATCTTCATAGATCATCATGCCTAATATTAAGGCTATTTAGCCCAAGCACTTCATCGAAAAACTATTTTCAAATGAAGTCCTAATTCGTGTCAAGAATTTTATTTCCAATTAACAATGTGTCAAGCACACAAGGTTTTTAGAAATGTTATTAGGCTCCCACTTACTTTCTTGAATTACAAGCATCTTCGTTATCCATTGATGAAGTCAAAACTCCTTTGACCATTTCATCAAAACACAAAGATTCCAACTCCACTTTGCTCTCTTCTGTCCATCGCTGGAACTCTGAAGTTTGCACCCTTTCTAGCATCCTCTGGATTGACAAAATACCTTGGACTGTAACACATGCAGGTCCTTGGTTTCATTTCCATCAGATGGAAATCCTTTTGTCATCCATTGTTTTATATCCCATGATATGAAATATGTATTAATTGCTAGTTCAACCCGAACCGAATTTAAGCATCGCTACGATGAAGCAACCTCATCGTAGTCAACTCCTTGAACTTGTATATTGCAACAAGTCGAGCTTTATGGATAAAACATTTTTATTCATATCAGTTATAGTTCCATAAATATTCGTCAGACTCTAAGTCTTCCGAAAGGTGTATCAAGGTTTTAATCTTGAATCACTTATATGGAAACTATCTCGGATTGTATTGGCATTTAGCCAATTCCGGAGTTAGGGCCCATCAACGCTTCCTTGTGTATCGTAGGTATACTGTTGTCTAACAACAATATCTCGTTTGCGCACCTGAGAGGTTTGCACGAGCCTTGCCTACGTGGTTCAGCTGCAAGTTCGACCGAAGTCCATACATTTTATTGTAGAGACTTCCGTATCAGTCGCAGTAGGAAACTCCGGAATTACTTCCAAGGTCTCTTTCCTTTGATCTGATGGCGAAGATACTGTTTATCTCGTCGAGTTGCATTATTCTCCCACTCACCTTTTTCAAAGAACCATTTTCTTCAAAAAGCATACCGTTTTGTGGCAAAAACTTTTGCCTCGGTATAGTGGTGGGGGAATACCCAATGACTTGGGATAACCTACAAAGTAGTACTTGTCTGATTTGGAATAGGTTTGTAACCTTTTACACAAGCCCCATATTCCAAATGTTAAGAAAAGATATAACATGGTTGGGCGTACCATACCATGGTGTCATTTCAACAGACCTGATGGAGCTCTTTTCAGTGTAAAAGCCGCAGTCTCTAAAGCATCACCTTTTAAAAGGGATAATGGCAAATTTATTTATGTCATCTTTGATCTTACCATGTCATAAATGGTTCGATTACATCTTCACGGACTTTCCACTTGCAGTGGTGTTCCGGGAGGTGCAAGTTATGAAACCCCTTTCACAACGCATCAGACATTCGCTAAACTTGTAACTCAAATATTTCTTTCTGCAATCGAATTGTAGAAACATAATTTTCTTGTTACAATAACTTCTACTTCATTTTGAAAACCTTTCAAATGATTTCAAAAGATCCAGACTTACGTCTCATCAAGTAAATATCCATATATCTACTTGAGTCATTTCTGAAGATAGATAAATCCACTACTTGCAGCAACATTTATCGGACTACATACATCAAAATGTATGATCACCAATAAGTTCTTTGCTCGTTCCTTATGGCCTGTGAACGGTATTTCAGTCACTTCACTTTTCGGAGGAAAGTTGCAAGTGTCAGGTGATTCAAAATCAAACGACTTCAAAATCCATCATAATGGAATTTTCCATGCGGGTTTCTCCAATGTGACCAAATGCAGTGCCACACTTGTGTGGTATTCTTTTAGTCTTATGACATTTAGCGTCAGTGTTATGGATGTATCATATTACCATCAATATTCATAACATACGTCCCATCGATGATGGAAGTATGGCCCTCATGTTATTCATAATACTGAACAGCAATTGTTCTTCTATGAACAACCCTTTTGCAACAAACATTGTGCAATGGGCTAGAGTGTGTAAAACTCTAAAATGAATTATCAAAGTTAATACTGAGGTAATGTATTATTATCAATATTCATAACATACATCTCATTCATAATGAAAGTATGGCCCTTATGTTATTCATAACACCGAACATCAAAAGTTCTCTTATGAACAACCTTCTTGCAAGATAACTTATGCAATGGGCTAGAGTGTGTAAAACTCTAATTGATTTAGGAAAATAAACACAGACGGTAATACACCGATGGAAGGTACAGTAACATTTACTATGTTCCCTGTGTATACCTAAACCTCATTCCTGGCTAGTCTTTCAGGCCATAGTAGTTCTTACATCGAGTTGCAACAGAATGCAATCGAGCGGGTATCTTTGTGATTAACTCACAATACCCAAGAATCAGTGATTAACAATTTAATCATAATTCCCAAGAACTATATCTTTGACCAGCCTTCTATACATCAAAAACTTGTATGACATTCATACATGAGCTGGATATTCCAGTCTTCTTTCTCATTGCCTTTATACTTCTAACAGTTTAACTTTTAGTATTTCTCCTACTCTCAGAAGAAGCACACAACTTAAGAGTGGCATTAGCCCTGGACTTCCTAGGCGTGAAAGTTTCACTGACACCCTTCGGACACTTCCTTTCTCTTTAAGTTGTTGTTTTATTCACCTTTCATCATATGACAGGCGTTCTTCTGGATCCCTCTCTTATCAGTCTAATGCATAGTAAACTCCTTTACTAATAGTTTGCAAACAAACATTTCTTTGGATATCTCATATCTTTTAGCCTTTGTCTGTCTCTGAAAATGATTTTCAGATTCCATGAATATCACATAACTATCCAAACTTTCGAAGTTCGGGTCTCATGGAAGCAAACATATTGCACTTGACTGAAATGGAATTCCAGCTTTTGGATCGAAGGACGAGAGTCACATGATCCATAGCATAAGCGAGAGAATACCGAAAGTATGCGATAGGACAAAGTCCTTCTCGGCACTCTTGAGGACAATCCTCACATTACATTGCCAACCGTAAAGTTTTAACCAGATATTTAACAGCTATTCAATTTTAATAGGGAAGGTGGAAACGCGAGCCATTATTCTACAACTATTTTGCAAATCACACTTAGACAGTGTTCAAAATTAATTGCACTGAGAATTAAACAAGTTAATTCAAAGTGCGCTCCCACTCAAATCAATATCTCTCATAATTGATTGTGAGTGATACAAGACCCGCATTTCCATTCAACGCCATTGAACGAGATGAACACTGATGGCGCGAACTTCAATCGGTAGGCAAACTTGCCAATCACATCTCTATGTGACTCTTGTTCATCTTTCGATGGGCGTGTTCCGAGCTCAGGGAGATCCTTCCAGAACGTCAAGACAACCAAGTGATCTCGCTGCGAGGTCTCAACTCACCCGCCTCACACATCCCTAATCGTTCGCACCCAGGGGGATCCTGTGATGCCCCGAAAAGTTAGGTGCCGTGACGGTGCTACACTTGGGAGAACATTAACTACTTGATATTTTTGTGAGAGATCACCCTAATAAAAGCGACTACCGCGCAATCAAGAAGGGTGCAACATAAGGGATAAACATCTCAGGCAATTCATAATAGCATGATATGGTATAGCCCTTTCTGACGGAGAAGTCTTGTATTCCTTCGTCTTCGGCATTCACGTCGGTGATCACCTTCGCGAAGATTGCCACCACCTTGTCGATGCAGCAGATAATATTGCTATCTCTATAGCAAATAAAATAATGCATTACACAAGGTTGACACACAGGTCATTTAAAGTGCAATCATATGGCTCCAGCCATCATGCCGAATCATGACACGCAGGTCATGTTAATCAATTTACATTATATAGTCATCTCATACATAATCAAATTATTATGAGCACTGCTATACCACATCACATGCACATGCAAACCCTCCTGCAAAACCAAGTTAGACGCCTCTAATCGGTTCATGCAAAAACTTATTTTTCGTGGCTTCTAAGGTTTCGAAACAAACCGAAGCTACCAACGTCCATCATCAAGTATGATAATTCAAGTCGCTAGATTAACAATGCGGGGTGTATGAAACACGAGATAATAAAATCTCGAGCCCCATACTGAACTTCGTCATACGCATGACCCCCGTGCAGATCATATCTGCATTGCCCTTTCGTCTGCGAAACATCCATCTTTCTTTAACTAAAGTGGAACCCAAAGAACTGTTAGCACTTCGTTGATCTGTCAATCAGCATACTCAGGAGCAGCATGAAAGGATCGCGGATTGCCAGAACTTTGTGAGATTCCACAATGCTGTCAAGATCAAGACTACGCAGATTCAAGGGAAGCAACAAGAACATCGGGTAACAGATTTCATCTGCTACCCGCACAAATAATTTTCAGTAATAGAACTCATCTACTACCTAATTATATTGTGCAACACCCATACATCTCCATGTATTCTAGATCGCAACCTGCATCTACGCATAGCACGGCTCTGATACCACTGTAGGGTAACGCAGTAGAAAACAAAAATTTTCCGACCTACGCACCAGCCCAGGACCACTATGGAGACTGCATACAAGGTTTGATCATTTTCGTTACCGACTTGTAGCGCAGCGGAAGTAGAGTCGATGACGATCGTCGGTGCAGATCCCCGCAGCTAGGATTTACAACCTCCCAACCGCGAGGATGTACTCCCTCATCCGCCACTCGGACAGCCCTCCGGGAGGCGGTCGGACAGTCCCCCGGACGGTGTCGTGGACAGCCCTTCGGGAGGACTCACAGAACTCGGATCGTCACTCGGACAAAAGGACGAAACTACGACCTCTCTACGGGGTTGCACACATACGGTGCCATCTATCCGGCAGGGCTTCGCCGTCCAGAACTAGTTCCCACCGGAACCCAGACAGCCTTTCGGCACTACGAAACTATTTCGTGGGAGGGAGAGAGAATGCCAGATCATGCATGGCTTGTGTGAGAGAGTTGGAGTGGAGTTGGAGAGCACCTCTCCTCCTCCTTATATAGTGGTGGAAGGGGTGGAGGGGGCTGAAAATTCAGCCCACTAAACATGGGGAAAACATGTTCCCACAAAACAAGGAGAACATGTTCCCACCAAACAAGGGAAAAACATGTTCCCTTGTCCATGGTGTTCCCCCATGGGGCGCCACCTTCCTCCCAACACTCTCCACCATTTGTGGGGCTGCCCCCCACCATGGGGCCCCCCCCCAACATTTTGTCCAGCCACAAGGGGGCTGCTCCCAAAGGCCCCCCCCCCCCCAAAACAGCCGAAAAACAGCCCCCACGATCTGTGGGATCTTGTCCCCTCACGCTGGGACAAGATGTTTTCCGCGACTATTATTTCTGAAAAATTCCAGAAGGTCCCAGAACATTTCCGGCACCCTCTAAAATTATCTGGACGCGCTCTGGAACATTTCCAGTATGGTGGTTTAATTTAAAACCATCTTTGTTTACCCGGTAAACAACTCCGGCAGCTCCGAAACTTTATTTCGGTTTTTTCTCCAGAAAAATTCCAGAAATTACCAGACCAATCTGGCAACCTCCAAAACATTCCCGGTGCTTGCCGAAACCTTTTTGGATCAATGGCTTTATCCGAAACAACTTTTCGGTTTTACCGAAACTTTTTCAGTGTTCTCTCTCCGGAACTCTTCCGTTGTCTCCGAAACTTTTCGGTGATTTTCTCTCAGACTCCCTGTCTAGTATTCAGCAGATAGATGACCCTTAAGCGTGTGACCCTATAGGTTCGGTGAAGTATAGACATGACACGGAACACCTTCCGATCAATGATCAACATCGGAGCCGTGGACACCCATATTGACCCCTATACCCACACGAATGAATATTCGAGTGAACCTCCAGTTGCCGTGTGCTATTCCTGTTGCTTCACGATATGTTACAAATACCCGAGGTTAGACATGTAGGCATTTCCGTGGATCAACAACTTGTCCACTATGCCAGTTACCTCGTTACCGGTATTGTTCTCTTTTCTCGTTACCGTGTTCCGGCATCCCTGTGATCAAATCACAAAGTGTCTGGCCAGACGATGATGGATACCGTAACACCGAGAGGTCCCAGAGATATCTCTCCATCGTCGGAGGAGCAAATCCCAATCTCGAGCTATCAAGTTACTTGACACACTTTTCCATGAACCCGTAAGCCGCCGTAATAGCCACCCATTTACGGATGACGTTTAACAAACCCCAAAGTTCATGAAGCAAGTATGAAGAAACTCGACACTCTCATGGTCTAAGGAATTTTGCAAACATTAACCATCTCTGTGTTATTAACCATTAATATGTGACGAATGTAACTCATAGCATAACATCAATTTGGGTCGATTCAACACAAATGTTCTTCTAACACTGTGCCCTCAAAATTGCTGGCATAGACATGCCCATGATCAGGAAAACAGAACCATCATGCAATACTTGAGCTAGTCTTAGAGGCCAGACTAGGAATACATATTACCGTTTATTATTCCACACGTGCATATGAGTCTTCCTCCGAGCCTCGTTTTATTTGCAGACTCGAGAACCATAGCAGTTATAGCATGGAACATAAACCTAATTATGAACAGGGAGATAATCAATAACATTTATTATTGCCTCTAGGGCATATCTCCTACATTATCAACCTCGACCTGAGATCCTTTCTCGACTCCCTGCGAGAAAGCAATCCCAGAGCCGTACTATCCAGTTCTCATCACATGTTCTAGTTGTACCGATTGGGATACAACTCCGAGTGTCCGTTACCGTATGACAGGCTATCGATAGAAGTTTCTTCCCTGCAGGGGTGCACCAACTTACCCACCACGCTCGCTTAACTCCGGCCGGACACACTTTTCTGGGTCATGCCCGGCCTCGGCTAAGCAACACGCCGCAACCCGACCTAGGCTCTAAAGAGAGGTCAGCACGCCGGACTAACCTATGCCCCCAGGGGTCTTGGGCCTTCGCCCCGGGAACTCCTGCGCGTTGCGTGGGCGGCCGGAAGCAGACCTAGCAACCCCTTAATACAAGCGCGGTTGCGTAACCAGTCCAATCCAGCGCGCGCCGCTCAGTCGCTGACGTCTATTAAGCTTCGGCTGAAGTATACGACGCAGAACGCCCATACTATGCCCACGTGATGGTTAGTGCTATCGGGCCAGAGGCCCCTCGGATCAAATATCCAAACCGTAGTGGATTAGGAGCGCGCGGAAACGAGCAGAGACTCACGATCGATGTGACCCCGTCGCCCCATCTCGAGGACTTGCGGCAAGGGCGAGGAATGCCCGGCCACGCCTCGTAGTTATCTCGCGGGCACCATCCAGGTCAACCCGACTCCACATCACTTCGCATTAAGCTCGCGCGGGTACCCCTCAGGGCCGACCCGTCTTTAGTAACATGGTTTAGTGCAAGTCACAGTATGAATGGTATCCGTGTGTCCAACACCAAGGGGGAACCCTGAGGAATCACCCTCGATGGAATTCCCGCTGATGTTACCGTCAAGGTGAACGAAGGAGGAATCACCCTCGAGGTCCACACTTGAGGTGTTGCACGACGATGTCGTTATCGGTGGTGGTGTAGGAGGAATCACTCTCGCTTACCACGACCGAGTAACTAACCTACAAGGTTAACATCAGAAGTGCTGACGAGGTATCACCCTCGGCACTCGACGGTAACCCAGTAGTGTCGGCAACTAAGGGGGAAGTGATGTGCGGTGCCAGGGTCTAGTCTTCAATCCCGATGATCGGGTCTTCTGATATCCAGCGGGGCAGTCGGGATCAAGTGGGGGTCTCTGTCGGAACTCTACCCAGCCTATACTAATCAGTCTAGGATAACCAGAAAGATAGCAAGGCAGGGTACAATAATCAGGCTATGCAGCAGATATAGGAAAACAGTAGCAGTAGCAGTTCTAATGCAAGCATAAGAGAGAAGAGAATAGGCGATATAGGCATATTCAAAATGGGGGTGCTTGCCTGTTTGCTCTGGGGCAAGGGCAAGGTCGCCTGTGGTGTCGTCGAGGACGTAGTCGTACTCCTGAGCTGCGTCTGCCTCGGGAGCTACGTCAACGTCGGGGTCTACCGAGAGAGAAGAGGGGGAAGAAACAGGTAAACATAATGCAAACAAACGCAATACAGTGCGTGTGATGCTATGATGCAGTGCAAGGTTGCCTAAATATGCATCTAAGTCATTTTAGTTATTTTTAGAATTAATCTGGGATTTATTTACCGAAGTGTGTGCACTATTCATCTGCCGGATACGGGTCCGGAGTTACGAGTTCTTCTACGTAGGGGGTTCCGATGAAGAAACAGACGACACGATTAGACTCGTCTCGTCGTTCCGAGCAACTTTCATGTTTTAACTTTTTCGATCTGAGCTACGGTTTAAAAGTTATTAATTTTCAAAGTTTATTTGAATTTCTGAAATTTATTTATTTATCAGAAAATGAATTGTGACGTCAGCATGATGTCAATGTGACGTCAGCGGTCAACAGCGTCGCTGACCAGTCAAACATGACATGTGGGTCCAGTGGGACCCACATGTCAGTCTCTGTTAAGACTAACAGTGGATTATTTCAGTTAACAGAGTGATTAGAGGGGTGGGCCCCACATGTCGATGAGACATTAGCCTAATTAATCAGTTTTATATTTATTTAAATGTTTTTCTTAATCTAAAAAGTGGTGGGGCCCGCGTGTCAGCCTCACTGTACGGCCACGTCAGCACGTTGACCATGGTCAGCGTGGTCAACTGGGCCCGTGGGACCCATTGGCAGTGACCCAGGGGTGACCCACGTGGCAGCCACGTCGGCGGCCGGCGCCGGAGTTGCGCCGGCGACCAAAAACGCGGCGGCGCGTCGCCGGAGTTGCTCGGATTCGTGCTGTGGGGCTCGGTTTGAGCTGCGGTTGGGTGCGTTCGAAAGCTAGGAGACTCGCGCGTCGAGTGGTGGCACTTGCCGGACCAGGGGATGGCCGGAATCACGCCGGCGACTAGCAAAGGCAGCAGCGCGTTCGGGACCTCGTCGGGAGTCAGGTTAGGAGGCACGGGGAGAGGTGCTGGAGGCCTTGCTGGACTCGTACGAGCTCCAGGAGCTCGAGGCAGGGCTCGGCTGAGCACGACAGTGACTGAGGTCACGGCGGCGAGGTGCTCTGCGGCGGCGAGCTCACGGCGTCGTC